>CM065053.1:229063569-229663569 GCA_032883995.1 Coronaproctus castanopsis | reverse complement strand
TTCGGTTGGCTAGCATAAGGTATTTACTAGTCTCCTCCGCGTGACTATGGCTTAATAGATAGTAGACATTGATCGCGTAATTTTTTCCTGTAATATATATAACGTTTACAGTGAAAGTTTCTTCATAACATTACTAGAGTTAAATATCTTTCCTCCGTACTCTAATGCTTTCCTAATTACATGTGCTATGCTCGTGTATCTTTATGTTTTATATATATATATAACTACAGTCGTATATTGATCATAATTGCCCGTCGTGACCATTATGTAGCAATCAAATTCCTCCACAGTTGTCGATCATCTGCCGAGTGTACCAAATCTGGTATTGACAGTTTAACACGTCGTCATATTTGTTTCGTCGAAGTATATATATATATATATATATATATATTGATTTTTGATTTTCAAATACAATGAGTAATAATGATGTTTGTTTATAATTTAAACCCTATTTATAAATTAAACTAAATATGGAACAGAGAACGTTACTCAATTAACAATTTGCAATTATCGACAGCGTCGATAAAAATGTAAAACGATAAATAATGTAATTTTCGAATTATAAAATGTAACGACTAATACGTTATATCTGTACATTTATTTTGGAACTCGTTATTTCTCGAATTTAGGTATTTCCTAATTATTTCTTATTGTAAAACAAATAAATATCGTTATAATGTTTTACGTCATCATTTAAAGGCTCCCGGTGGTTTCACGGTGAAACTGCCTATTAAAATTTTGTTTGCAGAGGTCCTAATGGTTACAACTTGAAACCATTTTAATTATAATTACTTCAACGCTATCTATACTAATAGAAAAAACTTCATTTTACGAATACGAATCTTCTAGCGTTATTTATTGATAGTTGTTTACATTGAAACGTACAGTGCAAATATTGTTATTTTTCTGATTTTCATGTTTTTAATAGTTTTGAGGTTTTTTCTTGGTAATTTTTTCATTTTCCACTTTAATAAAGTGTAATAACATAAAGATGTCTGTAATTCAGTTTTATATTATGCGGTTACTGCATTTTGTAATGCGTATTTTATTGAAGTGAGCTTCTATTGGCGCGTTGTATATGAGGAGTTAACCCGTAGAGCGAGCCAAAGGTTTATACACATAAGCATATTAAATGCGTGTATACATCGGTATATATCTATATATTTGTATATATATATTTTTTGTGTTCGTTCACATCCTCGCTGCACAAATGATGTATGTGCGACGCTGATTTAAGAACGAAAACATTATCGCCACGTCAAGTCAAGCATAGCGACAAGTGCGTTCCCTTTTCTTTGTGTAATTTTTACGAAATCGTGAGTTTATTAAATAAGTGTCTATTTGGGAAAACGTGTTTAAGTTTCACTTTTTCCCTGCCCCCTAGGGCATCGATTTTTTTTTTAGTTTATGTTTTTAAATAGTGATCTATAATGCTGTTTTATTTGTTTTTCTGCTCGAGATAATGGTAAATAGGCGTTATATAGAAAAATTGTAATGCAATATAATATGTTGAGACTAAAGTACTTTGCAGTTTTTCACATTTATGTCTGTATAAGGTCCAAGTTTCACAGTGGAAATGGCTAAATTTTTTATCTTTAAAAATTAAGTACATTAATAAATATAATAATGTAATCGGTTATTTAAAAAATATTAATAATTAAATATATTCGACCCCGAAGGATTAACGTATATTTTAAAAAAAAATATATTAATTTTGATTTTTATTATCGCAGAAATTTACCGGGAAAAGAAAATGCAATTCGAACCGATTTTTACCATTCGCTAACGAAACGAACGAAATGAGTTTTTCTTTGAGTAGTTTAAATTACATGCTCGAAAATCTAACGGCTAATTTAAGGTTAGTATTTCGACATTTATTATTATTATTATTATTATTATACGCGTATTGCTTATTATAAGGCTTTTTATAGGTTAGGTTAGGCGAAATTATTTTCTATTTGTATCTTAGGACAGTATATTATCGGCGTTGTGCTATAATTTAATAAAACCGACGCAATAGAAAAAGTACAGTGGAAATTTCTGAAATATATCGCACAATCGGCGATTAAATAATATTAATTATATTAAAGAAAATAATTTAAGAGACGTCGAGATAAGTTCGTTTCTCCTCGCGTTAAATATACGTATCGTTAATAATTACTATTACTATCGCCGTTGTCGTTATCGTCCAGCGAATGTGTGTGTGTGTGTGTGTGTACGCATTTCACGCGTATACGTGTTATCGACGGCACATGTCTTATCTTATCTTTATCGCGTTGATTAGATCGATCTGTCGCGTACTCCTCTATTATAGTAAGTCGAATAATGTCTCCTTGGACTCACCGGCAAACAATAATCAAGCGGAGAAACCTAAATTCCCCCGATGATAATTATAATAATAGTCATCATTATCATTAAGTGTCGTCTCCGTATTGGAGGTAGGCGATTACTTACCTATACATATTTTGTTGTACAGTGTAATTAGCATACAAGGCGATAATAATATAGCGTTAGCGTAGACACACACATACACACCCGAGAGAACTGATTGTAATCGTTTTGTTGTCACTACGTGTTTCTGTAGTGTACTATATTATTATTAGCACACATATGGTATTACGCGATGGTTTGCCATTGCCTTCCACGCGTAAGTTAGGATTATTTATATTTTTATTTTCTGATGATAATTTTTGTGTCGCTGATTGTATTCGAACTCGGTACCTTCCCTAATAGAATTCCGCGCCACTCGGCTATTCCAACGACTATAATAATAATAATAATAATAGCGCCGAAAATTATGGTAATTATATTTGAAACTGTAAATGTTCTAAATTTTACTTCTGTCACTAACACCATTATGCTATTTCAGCAAGGGGACCTGATACGGATAATTTCGTAATTAAACAGCATTCGTCTACTAAAAAATAATGATAAAAGCGTCATTCGGAAAAGAAATTTTAAGAATTTGCAAATTAAAACACAAACGAAAACCATGGATATTATTATTATTATTAGAACCCGCTAGCTGTGTAAGTGCTCGATATAGTCTCCTGGAACCTTGAAAAGAATTTATAATTCTAGTACGCCAAATGATGAGAAATGCCTATTTCGAAAAAAGGACACTATTAACGGTCGTGTAGAATTTGCGGGCCTACTGAAAAATACGTTTGCTCCTTTAGCTGAATAAATAGCGAAAACAATTCTCACGAAGTTGTCACAGCCTAATCAGATAGTTTTGCCTCTAATTCTGTTTTAAACTACCTCCAATTCATATTGAGGGTACTGTTGATTTTATTCTAGAAACAAATTATTCGACTTAGCTAAAGAAATAATTATTTTTAAAGCTAATATTAATGATATAACCATTAAAAATAAGAACTTCATGAAATTTAATACATAATTTTCAATTTTTTAAAAAACAAATATAAAACATTTTTTTTTTTTTGAGAAAATAATCTGATTATTTTTTACCATCAAATTTCCCACAAATTGTTCGATATCATCTATTTTGTTATTCATTTCACCGTTGGAACGTGCATTTAAATAACTGTTGCGCATTTCGGATGTTGTGGGAACAGGAACTACATTTATTTATCTCATTGTCTAATTCGTCGTCGGAATTTATATCAGAGATATTTTTTGAGCTTCGAACAATCTCCAAAATCTCTGCCATAATTGGGGCTGCACACACATTATTATTATCATTTACTGCGATAAATTTTTTTGGCGTTAAGAGGGGAAAAATGTACGAAGACGCGTGGCATGTCGGGACCGTTTCATTATTTCGTATTAACCGATATTTCTTCTTAAACGTTTTCACGTTAAACATATTTCACCGTGTATGTATATATATATATATATATTATCGTAATTTGGATGAATAAAAACGAGTTTTTTAATATATTATGTTCGTATAAAGTGCTAAATGAAAATTGTAATGTATTATATGTAAAATTCGAGAATAATGTATAAAGAAATTTAAAATTTTATGTGATTTAATTTTGGTTTCGATCGCCGGTTTAGAAGGAATTGTGTTTAATTTATTGATTAATCGGCTCGATCGTGATCGTCGCCTTATAAAGAAATATGATATCTAACACAACAATGTGCGGTAGCCAACCTATGAATTCACTATCTATAAATTAACTAAAGATTACGGTTAGGTGTATGCAGAAAATAATTTCAGCTCTAGGGATAAAATTAACCCGACTAAATATTGTCGGTAACTGAATAGCTTACGTACATTGAATTTAGAATGACGAGCGATTATGAATTAAACAATAAATTTTCCTAATTAGCAGTCTCTCTTTGATGACTATATTAAATGTTTTTCTTTTAATATAATTATTTTACTAATCTAGCATAATTATGAATCTACCGATGTTTTTTTTTTTTTTTTAAAATAAATATTTTCTCCATTCTCCCGCTACAATTTCGCGTAAAAATAATCAAAAATTTATATAAATCCAGTCATGTTGTACGACCAAAAGAAACTTAAATAAGAATTAAAACGCGTATTTAAAAAATTAACAAATATACTTTTCGACGATATCACGCTGTTACGGATCTTAGTAACGAACAATGACAAGGTTGACTTCTGCACACTTATCTCGGTGGGATATCTTTCCAAACTTTCCCAATAATATAATCATGATAGCTTAATTTTTTTCGAAACCCGTTACATACTCTTGTATTCTATCATCGTCATCATTATTATTATTATTATTATTATTATTATTATTATTATTATTATTATTATTTTGTATACATCGATATGTGTGATACAATTGTGTGGATGTAGGTGTGTGAGTAGTATATAAACCAGTAATATATTAAGTTATTTTTATTTTATTTGTAAATTTTATTGTATTTAGTAAATTGGCATTCGCGCAATTATGCGCACAGCCAATGTCAAAAAGCTTATTAATTTTATATGTAACTATTATTCGAGAAGAAATAAAATGATTTGATTCGATTATTATTATTATTATTCATGTTGTATGGGGAAATTTTGTAACTTTATATTTCAACGATCATATTATTAGATAAATGTCGACGAAATAAATCGATCCTTAACCTTCGTATAACTTTCAACATATTCCATTACTATCGTAAACATTTATTTAAATTTTATTTTTAATTTGCTTTTTAAACGTTATAATGTATACGTTTAATTTTAAACAGAATCGACGAGAACGAACTTAACAGTTACGAAGAAGGAGAAGACGAAGAGCAAGGCGACGGAGGTGTAGGTTTATTATTGCCTCGTCGAATTTTCGAAAATAGATTATTCGATCGTATACGACAAAATCAGAAGGCCTTCGCCGAAATATTGAATCTTCCGACTTTTTTTTATGTCGATACGGACGGATCTATCGACCGCATTTTGGAAAGCGAATTACCGTTGGAAGGCGCATCGGTTAACAGAAGTATCTTAAACGAAGTCGAAAATATATCGTCGCCGACTCGTTTAAATAATGATAATAAGAATAATGATAAAATCGGATTTTTCGAAATAATTTTACCGGTCACACTTAAAATAACTGAAAATTCCTCGTCTGCTGATCATAGTCATTTAAAAAAGATACCTTTACACGAAGCTAACGAAAATGAAAAATCCGTTCCAAGCGGAAATAACAATAACACTAATAATAATAATAATAATAATAATAGCATTGGTTTTAGAGGAACAACTTCTACTACTACTACCAACAGTAATTACAATAATAATAATTCGAACTCTTTTTCATCATCTCAATTAACATCGTTTAGTAGCGGAGGATTTAATCGTACTTCTCGTCCGGGATTTTCTAATATATTAGAAAATAGTTTAGAAGCCGTCGATTTTTCTCCGTTTAAAAATACGGCTCCGATTAAATTTCGTATGAATGCTCCTACTAAACCGTCCGTCGCTATGCGTCGACCGAATACTACTACTACTACTCATAATAATAATAATAATAATAATAATAATAGCAGCTTAGTTACTCTTCCGTCGTCCAGTTTGACTTGTGTCGTCGTAGCTCCCTTAAAACGACCACCGACACCGCCGTCATTTTTAGATATTCCTACTTCGCCGGATTTAACAGGCGGCGACGTTAGCGCCGGTAATAGTGGTAGTATCGAGGACGATATCGATATATACGGCGATATTGAATCGACTCCGATAACAGCGATGAAATTGGAGGATGATAAAAATTTTTCATCGTTACAGCCACCGCCTATTCCGTCGGCACTTTTAGACGTTTTAAGTATGGACGATAACGATAATAATAATTTCGAACAGCTCGTTAAATACGACGACGACGACGATGATGATGATAAATCGTCGAACGGTTTAGTAATCGACGATAGCGCTAGCGGTTCGATAAATCCCAACGATATCTACGATCCAACGCAGCCTAACGAGGATAGCGATAACGAAGGTAAACCACCGTCCCCGGTATTGTGTATTTATGTAATTATACGCAAAAAAAAAAATTAAAAATAAATATATAAATAAATAAAAATGAAATTAAAAAAAAAAGTCTTCGTAACCGAGCTTTAATGTGTTTTTTTTTTAATTTTTTGTAAAATCGTCGTTTTTCGTAAAGTACATTTAGTAAGAACCACGTAGTATTAAAAACCGTGTGTTACATACGTAACTATAACTATTTTAATCGTGCAGAATTTCGTTTTATAAATTTCCGTAGATATACCCGAAAAATTCGATTTTGACAAATATCAGATGGGGCGACCAGACCACCGTTAATGTTTTTTTAGAAATCAATTTTGGAATTTTATTTTTAAAATAATTATTTCACAACCCAAAATTTCAATACCTAATAAATATCGTTACAGCTAGCCGAGTTTATATATTATTATTATAGCATTATTAACATATATACTTAAATTAAATAATTTAACTGAAAAAAAAAAAACTAAAAGCCCTTTGGGCAAAGGCATCCCTCAACCTTGCCCATTCCGTATACGGTCCTGAACAATTCTCTCGTATTGTTTATTATGAATAAACTTCGTTATTCCGTCTTCCCATCTTAGAAACCCTTTCCCTCTTCTTCTTTTGTCCTCAATATACCAATTTCTTATCCTATATGTCCACCTATTATCCGATAGCCTGGCAACATGTGCCGCCAATCCCACTTTTTCCTTTTATATTCATTGACTAAATTTATTACATTTTTTAATTTTCCTTTAATAAGCGAGTTCTCCTAATCTTATCTCAGCGCCTAATATTTAAAATGGACCTAAGCATACTGTTTTGGTTGTTGACCATGTTTGTGAGCCATATGTCAACGATGGAACAATACAGCTATTAAATACGACACTTTTATTTTTGATCCCAAACGGTCCCTTAAATATACTTTTAAGCGATCGATACTTCCTCCAGGCTAGTGGTATCCTTCTACGAACCTCACCTTTCCTTGTATTTATAAGTTCTATTCTCTGTCTTAAATAAATTATTTCGTCTACGTAATCTACTCTTTGTCCGCCTATTTCGATTTATATTTTTTCATTAACGTTCGTAATAATTTTTGTTTTTCCATATTTATACACAGACCAGCTTCATTACTCGTTCAACTCCGTTAACATGTCTTTAATCTCTAACAAATTATTCCCTATAAGTTAGTCATCCACAAAACGCAAGTTACTTAGAATTTTTCCATTTATTTTTATACCTTTTTTTGTTCTCAATTTAGTTTTTTAAATACCTCTTGAAGTGCACATATAAATTAATTGCTTAAATTTGAAACGACTGATTTATTTGGTTATTTTTAAAAAACCTAATTAGAATGTTATTTAAAAAAAAAATAGATTAGTCGTTACTCATAAGTCGGTTATGTCCATCATTAATTTATATATATATTCTCGGTGGATTGCTTTATTTAATTAGGACCAAGGGACATTGATTATCTTCTAATGTAAGCATCTTAACCATATATTTCTGATCTATACAATTAAACCTTTTGCATAACTCCTGAACATTTCACAGTACAATAACCGATGATGTAATCATATCAAACACGATTTTGTGTTTACGAATAAATGATTTTCTCTCTCATTTCTTCAGTCGAATAAAATGTGAATATACGGATGCGGATTTTTTTAAACGTATATTTCGATATAATTTTAAACGTATATTTCGATATAATAGTTGAGAGTATTCCCCGTTACCTTTTAATTTGTATATATATATATATCTCGTTATTTTGTAGGGTATGAAAAAAACGAAAACCATTCGAAACCAGATTATATGTTATCACCTGTTTACGAACGTATGGTAGTTTACGGGCCTCATTTGCCGCTTCCTAAACCTCCAGAACCACCAGCTATATGCGATATCGTGACGGCGCAGAGTGATTCTGACGACGATACGTTCGGATGTCCGAATTTTTCGAATTATTCCTTATCGAGTATGAAACTTCTTAAAAAGGAGGAGAATTCGTCGATGGCGCTAAAATTAGACGACATTCCAATTCCGACTGATAAAATAACTAGCGAAGATCTATCGTCTATACCGGTTCCGCCATCTTTATCAGCCGACAAAATACCGATACCGTCGGAAAGCGTATCTGGGACTTGTTCTTTTTCTTCTATTACTACTGCTGCTGCTGCTGCTGCTGCTGCTACTTGTTCGACAACCGGAGGAGTCGTCGTAAAGCAATTACTCGACGACGATGATGATAAAGTGGAAAAAAATAATTTATCTAACGTATACGATCCGGATGAAACGTCTTCATTAGAAGGCAACTCTTCGGATGACGAAGGCGATCGTAAAAATCGGAATGAGAATAACGAAAAATTAGAAAACGAACTAATCGACGATCAGCTTATCGCGTCGTCTACATCGTCGAATCAAGGCGAACAGTCGTTTACGGATAAAACGAAATTAACGGACGACGATAACGTTACGGAAACTAATACGGAAATTAAGATAATCGCGGAAGAAGACGACCCGTTAATTAATTCGTCTGTCGAAAAAATCGGCGAAGAAGAAGATGATGATGATGATGATGATGTCGATGTGGACGACGAGGAAAACGATGAAGACGAATGTGAAAATGTAATCGCGATCGAAGTAACGGAAGATGAGGAAGACGACGAAGAAGAATTAGCGGATGAACATACTCCCGTTCGAGACGAGCTTACCGACGATAAATTAACCAACGATGATAAGACGGACGATGTGACAGAATTAGTTGCCGATATGAACAACGAACATAATAGCGTATTGATGATGGATGATTTAGATCCGATTTCCGATGTCGAATATAACGATTTACAATCTATCGATAAAGATAAAAGTAAATATAACGATATCGACGATGATAAAGATAATAGCGATAATTATAACGATTATAAAGACGGAAGTTCGGCGAGCAAGAAGAAAAAACGTAAAAAAGACCGAAAGAAAACTACTACTAATCGGAACGGTAACGATATGGAAACGTCGTCGGAATTATTGTCGCAGCAGCAGCAAATGGCGGAACACGACGAAGAAAAACGTAAAAAAAGAACCAAACCGTCCGAACGAAAAAAACTAACCGTTACCAATACGAATACGAATACTAATCTGAATCGTAGTCGTCGAATCAGTAGTAGTAGTAGCGGTGACAGTAATACGAACGTCGCTAAACGCAATAAACAATCTACTATCGCTACAAGTAATACTATCGTAGATAACGACAGAACGAAAAAACTGCGTAAAAAGAACGACGATAAAGAAAATACGATGAAAAAAGATGTTCAAAGTTCATCTTGGAAACGTATGTCGAAAACTAAGAGAGATAGAAATTATCGCGACGGTAAGGAACCGATCGTTATCGACGATAAAAGAAACAGCAATAATAGTAATAATAATTATTATAATAGTGGTAATAAAGTTCGGAAAATTAAACGCAGAGGCGAAATAGTACGATACGACGTACGTAAAGTAGTTAAACCGACAACGGCTTCTACTAGTAGAAAACGATCCTCTTCGTTATTATCGTGGTCTCGATCACGATCTAGAAGTTACGATAGATCCGGACGTTCCAGATCACCGTTATATAATAATAATAATAATAATAGTATTAGTAATAATAATAAATCTCGTTATAATCGTAGTAGTAATAATAACGATCCGTGGTCTATACGTTGGTCGCCGGTATGGTCGCCGCCGCGGTCAGTTCGTCAACAGCAAAAGTCGAGAAGTCCGGCAGTTCGTCGACGATCTATTAGTCGTAATCGTAGTCGTCGGTATTATCATTCGAAAGAAAGAAATCGACGTAAATCACCTCAGAAAGATCGATACGTATCGTCTTACGATAAATCGAAACGTAAACGAGTCAGCATTTCTCCAACGCACGACGACGACGACGACGGTCGTTATCGACGACGCGCCAGTATGGAATCACCTACGACGACGACCGATAATAGGAGAAGAAAAAGACGAAAACGTAAAAATGACGATAATCGTACTACTTCCGGTTATCGTTATTCTAAATCTCCGCTTACGCCTACGTACGAACCTACTTCACCGCCTGAATCTCCTATTCTACTATCCCGTACACCGCCTCAGTCGATGTCGACGTCCGATTTAACGACGACCATCTGTATTCCGGACGACGATAGTCCGATTCGTCACCATCATCATTATTATCGCCGCGGTCGTTTAAACGATCGTTCTGTTTCCGGTAATTATTATTACAACGATAACAACGAAACACCTTGGTCGCCTTCTTCGTTGTCGCGGCCTGTCGTCTCTTCATTTTCGCCGCCGCCGGATGAACGTCATCATCAACGTCACCGTCGTCATCATCAGCACGATTTAGATCACTATAATAATAATAATAATAATTGTAATAATAACAATAATAATGACAACGGTAGACGATATTCGTTATCGATCGAACGACAAACGCGCGACGTTTTGTCACCCGTATCGGACGCGTCTACGTCGGCTCATAAAAATTTAACCGTTATCGTACCGAATAATAGTAATAATAATACTAATAATAATGATATTACTAATAATAATAATAATAATAATAATAATAATAGCGCGGTCGAATCTTCTATGAAAAAGAAACGTTTAAAGAAAAAAACGAAAGAAAAAGGAAAAAGCAAAAACGATAATAATAATAAACAAAAAAAACGTAAGAAAAAGAAACGTGCCGGTGTTCCGGTCGTCGTTAACAACGCTATCGGTTCGACGGCGAATAAAGAAATTTTCGCGTCCGGCGAAAATATTTTAGTGAGCGTCAGTTTTAATTCGGACGACGACGACGACGACGGTGGCAGAGACGACGTTAACAAAACTGAAAAAAGACGACGCGTTGCCGGAATACGTCGTCCGTCCGAAGAATTAAATATAAATAAATTAATAACGGCGACGTCGGCGAATAGTAATAATAATGGCAACAGCAGAACTTCTCGTAATAAACGTAAGAAAAAAGTGCCGTCTAACGTGCCGCGAGAAGTGTTAAATGCCAAACCGGTAGCGGTGATCGATTTAAATTTATCGCCGTTTAAAGAAATCGCTTCGTCCCCGGTTGACGTCATATCGTTAACGGACGACGATAGCGCCGACGACATCGGCGGGAAACATCAATCATCGACTACGACTCCAGACTATCATCTATTACCCGATGATGACCGTCATCATCATAATCGTATCGAACAAGACGATTGTCCTCAAACGCCTCCCGGCGCACCCGAATCCGGTTTATCGTTAGCAACGACGACGATTAACTCTAATAATAATAATGATAATAATAATAGTACTACAATTAATACTATTACTACTACTACTGCGACGATGACTACGACGACGACTACTACTACTACTACTATCGACCCTACTACTACTACTTGTAATAATAATAATTTCAATGGCGATAATAATAATAATTTCGATATCGCGAACGATACAATCATCGGTGATGAAGATGGCGCGATGAATAAAGGACCGTATACTCCTCCTGTATCAGTTTCTGCTTGTTCGACATCCGTCATATCCGGTACCGCTATGTACGATCCGTTCGAACCGACAAAATCGCCGACTACTCCCGAAAGTAATGTCGCGCTAAATTTCGAAAATAATAATAATAATAATAATGAGGATAAAATTGATTCGCGATCGCCCGTTGTTTCCCAACACGGTTCCACTCGTCTGATTTCGCCGACTTCGCGTTTATTAGCCGATATCGTAATATTGTCCGATAACGAAGATAAGGAAAACGATCATTCCGGCCCGTTATCATCATTATCGTCGTCAATTATAGATCATCCGACGACAATCGATAAACAACCTACTTCAACTGCGATGACCACCACCACCACCGCTGTTAATAAAATTCCTATTACGACTACGACAAATCTAATAACAGCGAAACCTTCGCCAGAAAAACCATCCGCTATACCGTCGTTATTTACTACGTCCGCTAATCCGTTATTTTCGACGGTTAATAATACGTTATTTTCCAATAAATTATTAAATTCTTCCGTCAACGTCAATATAAACGAACCGTTATTCCCGAATATCGTACCGTGGAAATTGCCTTCTAATTTGAACACCGTCTCGAACGCCGCTACTACATCCATCACTACGACGTCGTTAAACTCTGTTCCGCCGTTTACCACTTCCTTGGGTAATCACCATAAAAATTTCCTAAAATCCTTAACGACTACTATATCAACGCAATATTCGCATAACAGCGGAAATACTGCTACTAATAATAGTAGTCATAATAATAATAATAATAATAATAATAGTATTAGTAGCGTTCAAACAGCTAAAGATATTATTAATCGCGAAGGACGATCTTCGCCGTATTCACCTGATACCAGCGAAGGTGACGACATATTCGAACCTCCTCCAGCGTCACCGGGTAGTTCGCCGGTATCTAATGGTAAAAGTTTTCTAGATCATCAATCGTACAATAAATCGAAAACAACTGCTGGAAATACTGCTGACGCTTTATTCAGTTCGACCGCCAAATATTCGCCTACTAGAGAAAGTCATAAATTATCGTCGTTCAGAGTGGCCAAAAGAAAACGTAAGTTTATATATATATATATATATATATATATATATATATATATATATATGTGTGTATTCGTTGATATTGGTTCCATCAGCATAAAGATATTTCTCGATATTCTCATATTGTTATTTTTGCTTGTACGGCTGTCATAAATAACTCGCTCCTCTTTTGTAATCTTCTGAGCAGTGAAACTGGCATTTCATTTTTTTTAACTCGTGTTTTTTTTTTTTTTAATATTTCCCTCGTTGTTTTATTTTTGTAATATGTTGAGAAATTAGACGTCGATTTTTCTTCACTATCTGGTATCGATTATTTTACTAAAATAAAATGTATAAATAAAATTCGTAAGAGTTACTAGGACATGGCGGTGAATTGCGAACATTATTTTTTGTACAGTATGAAAAGACATTACTGTTGCACTACCGGTGAAATAGGATTTAAAAGTTACTGCTCAAGTTAAAATTGTACTGTATGCAAGGTATTAATAATGCTAGTGATAAGAATACTACTAATACTATAACTAATCGTATTAAACATAATTACATTAGCATTTTTGCCATTTACAGACCTAAGCGTGTGCATAAATTTGCCGAACACAACAAATATCTAATGGGAATACACTCTAAAGTTATTGACGATTTTAACGCCAAAAGTAGAATATGAAATTAATAGTAACTTTACGGATAATGCATTCATACAAGATAATTTTTACATTTCAGCCTCGAACCAACTTACTTTTTCGGGTAATGAATTTATGAAACCTAGTGTTAAAAAATGTTGCAAAAACTATTACTATTTCAATGAATTCTGTTTCCTCTAATCATAACCCGATTTGTACCGAAATTGAGGTTAACCAACAGTTAGTTAAACAGAAATTGATACATGATTATGGGTAAATTCAATTCGATCATATCTAACTGTTCCTATTACAAACAACGTTGAAATTGATACCATTTTAATTATCATTGCCACTGTGTACCTCAATGCGAAAATTCTAAAAAAAAAAATGCTCTATGATTCATTTTGAAGTAATTATGATTAGGTTTATACTGATAGCGAATAATCTGAAGTCCTTGCATATGAATATTATAAAGTACATAGTCAAAATTTACACCTTGGTTCCAGTTATCAGCCAAAGTTCGATCTACAGTCGATAAATATATTAAAGCTGTCACATCTGTTGATAAAACAATTTTTATCACTCCGAAAGGTATTTAAGTTGCTGTTAAATCAATTAAAGCTAAACATTCTGTAGCACATAATAAAATTTCATCTATAGTAATTAATAAGTTTATCGTAGAATTTAGGAGTATATTAAACTGCCGGTTTAAATTCAGTTATTTTCCGCGCGTCTGGAAAACCTCAAAAGTTATTGCTCTTGCTGAATCAAGGAAGGGCAGTTCTCAGATTTACGGTCAATTAGTTTAGTTAGCAACTTAAGTAAGGTGACGGAAAAAATTATTTTAATCGAATTAAGGAAACACTCTCACGCTAACAATATTGTTCCCAATGTACAGTTCGTTTTCGTCGAGATTTTTGAACGTCTTGTCAAATTATTAATATTGTTCTAATTATTAATTGTTATATTAATTATTTTCATATTTAATTGTTAGTTTGGACGATATCTAATATTATGTTTTCTTTGTTTGTTGGCGTTGTTTTTGTTTGTTACTTATCTTAATTAATCTTGTAATGCTATCGCGATTGGGCGAGTTCCAGTACACGATATATTTATAAATCATGTTTATTGACTGTATTTTAATTATTTAATAAAATATTTATTTATTTACTTATTTGGATAGTTGTTTTGTATGCGTGTAAAATAAGTATACATTGTTAAATTCTATTTTGATTAGGTTTTAATTCACGTCATCTCCTATTACATTATTTTACCATTTTCGTTATTTTATATTAACAGGAAAGAGTGATACTTCGAAGGCTGATAAAGATAAGTTAACAGTGTTGGACGATGTACCGAATTCAGCAGTCGAATTAGCTGTGAAAGAAAAGGTGAGTTACTATTATAAAATTCCTACACACTGACGCGCATATAGATCTGTATGTGTATATACGTTCGTATATATATATTTCTTTAAATTATCGTTTTTTAGTTTATGCAAAAATTACGCCGTCAAGAACGTGTTGCTGAAGAAGTAAAAATAGTTTTGCGACCTCATTACGCTAAAAAACACATAACTAAAGACGAATATAAGGACATCTTAAGAAAAGCTGTACCTAAGGTAAGCTCTCTTATACACTTGCATCTATACACATACAAGCAACGATGTCATTAATAATATTAAACAGGGGTGAATATTATATAAATTTCCGGTTTTTGAGACTATCGAATCTCAAATCATGGTAGTACGTGAACTTCGGCTAAATACAGTAATATTAAAATTAATAATTATATATTTTTAGTTCTGTTGATCGTATTAAATACGCGGCATTCATTATATACAGTTGATTAAAGCGTAATGAACATTCAGTACGAGGAAGTTAATTCATATTAGTTTTGTATTTTCAAACGAAAAAGTGAAAATACCAAGGGAATAAGACAAGGATGCCCATTATCACTGATAATTTTTAACTTGGAGAACCAATACAAAAAATGAAAGATAACACTATGGGTGTAAAAATAAATGGACAACAGATACATTGTATAAGATTTGCAGACGATATTGCATCATTGGCTGACAATCAACAACAGCTGCAACAGCAAATAACAATATTGCAGAAATACTTAAAGCAAATAAGTTTAAACATAAGAAAAAATAAAACAAAAGTTCTAGTAGCAGAAAAATATGAAAAGAAAATATGCATAATGTTAGAAAACAAAATCTTAGAGCAAGTAGAACAGTTTAAATATTTGGATAGTATAATAACGTGCACAGGAAGAAGTGATAAAGAAATAAACGCAAGAATTGCGATAGCCAAACAAGCGTTTGTGAAAAAGAAAGATTTATTTAATAAAAACGTGAAAATAGAAATACGGAAAAAACTTTTGGATACATATGGAATATATTATTATACGGTTCAGAAACGTGGGTGTTAACACAAAATTTAAAAAAACGCTTCGAAGCCTTCGAAATGGGGTTGGCGCCGCATGATGAAGATCTCATGGACATAGAAGAAAAGGAATTCAACGGTTTTGGGAATGGCAAATGAAAAAAAGGAAACTAGTAGAAACAATACAGCGAAGACTTCTAGAGCACATACTGCGACATAACGCGTTCGTCATAATGGAAGGAAAATTCGAAAGAAGAAGGGGAAGACCTAGAATGACATGGATCGATCAAGTAAAAGAAAATAACGTATAAAGAGATGAAGAACATAGCAGACAACAGGAAGGAATGGAAGAAAATGATTGGCTAGCTACAACGACAAGTGCTCTTAAATACTGATGATGGTGATGAATATGTTTTTAAATCAATTGGGGAACACACTTTGGGGAATAAATTATAAATGTAAAGTAATACTATACAAAGGTCTAACGAAATAGTATGTGTCTATAATCGTGTTCGAATGCATAACGAAAATTAAAATTGTCGAAAACTTTTAATTTATTTAATTTTTTCTTAGAAAACTACTTCCAATACTGCAAATAGCACCGATTTTATTTCTTTATATATATATATATATATATATATATATATATATATATATATATATATATAATTTTTCTTATTTAAAAAATAACAAAATGATATTATAAATGATGAACATTTGAAACAATTTGATTGGTAAATGTTTAATGAATTTAAAACAAGATGTGACCTTCTAACAAACGGTAAATTAATAAAATGTAATAAAAAGTTTTCAAAACATAAAGTTAAGTTTTCTTCGACTGAAATATTTTAAATAAATCGCATATTATATACGATAGTAAATATCATAATAAATGTACTTAGTATGACTTTTTGAAATAGTTATGTAACACCGGCTGTTTCATCTTGGAGTATTTTATTAGAATAATTTCATATTTAAAATTATAAAATAAAAACAGGAAAAAAACGGTAGAATGAAATGTGTCAAACGTAAGTTATAGGTTACTGAGAGCAGATACTGGAAAAAATAGACGAAAAAAGGAAATAAAAAAATGTTAATACCGAACTGCGAAAATTAAAATATAAGTCTTAAAGAACCAAATTGACAGGGACTTGTAAAAAACAAAAGTGGAATAGTAGGAATTTCAATGTCAACAACTTGAAGAGCTAGAAAATCAAGGAAGACAAGACCTGGTGTATAAAAAAGTAAAAGAATTGACTAGGAAATACAAGAGACACGGAAGATATAGTTGTTGAAACAGGCCGGTTGCACGTAGGAACGCTACTGTTGGACCGGCTTCATTTGACTGCAAAAATCATTGTAATGCTGATGTAAGATCATATTGGATACGTTCAGCCTTGTATTTTTGGCAGCGTAGCAGATGTTCTATTGTTAATTTGACATTACTGCAGGAACAAATCGGCGGGGATTCAAGTGACTATGAGTGAGAGTCGTGTGTCCTAGTAATATATGACGAATGACTATTTTTTCATGTCGTGTTAACGAAGAGGGAGATCGCCATAAATTAGTATCAGAGCCGCCTCTTTAGCTGCTGTGTCTGCTAGATCGTTCCCAGCAATACCAGTGTGATTTGGAACCCATATAAATAATGGTCGAGCGGAAAGACCGGTAGATAGGATGCCGATTATTTCCATGGCCACTGGATGCTGCTTATAATTACTGATGCTGGTGATTGCTGAATGAGAGTCGGTGACAATGACAGACTACTAAGAATTTCTACCAACAGAATCTTGTATATAAATTACAGCTAGTTTATAGCATAAAGTTCAGCCGAAAGGATTGAAAAATGTGCAGGTAGTGGAAATCTGATTATTATTTCGTTGGAGGATGTTGCTGCACATCCTACGCTAGAATTTGAATTTGAACCATCTGTGAAAAACAATTGATTTTTGTCGTATTGATCTAACATACTAGAAGGGTTGTTGCGAAGATCTGTTTGGAGAAACGAAAGATTTATTTCCATATTCAGTGAGATCCACGGCGGCAATGCAAGCACATAGTTCTAATAAAGAAGAGGAACTTCTACTTCGATTCTTTGAGTATTGATATTGCTTGTGTACGACGACTGTTTCTGGATTTACCAATTAAGATTCATTACAGATCGATGGATTGATTCAGACAAATTTGGAGTACTTCTTAGATGTATGTGAATGAATGTTTCGCCGAGTATGTTCAGTAGGATAGCGGAGGGAGTCGTACGAAAAGCACCTGAACATATTCTCAGGGCAGAGTGGTTAACACTTTCTGATGATTGTAAAATAGATCCTTTTGCATTTCCATAAACTACTGGACCGTAGTCAATTTTTGGGCGAATTACTGTCTTGTTTATTGTAATAAGTGATCTCGTATCCGCTCCATATTTTATATAAGCTAACTTTCGTAATAAATTTATGTTTAGTATATTTTTTTTTTAGCATACGAATGTGAGGCTTCCATGTCAACTTCTGATCAAAAGTTAGACCCAGATACTTCACTGTAGTAGGAGATAGAATTATTTTGTTATTTAAGTAAAGAACTATTTTATGAGGACAAGAGCGTTTTCGACAGAAGTGTATGACTGTGGATTTTTCAGTCGAGAACTGAAATGCGAATACCTCCGTTTATTTAAGCAAAGTTGTAGTGTTTCTGGTCCAAGTGGTACATTACATGGTAGGAAGATAACCAAATCATCCGCAAATAATGATGCTCTTATTGGTGGTACTATCTCGGTTAAGATATCATTTATGGCAATATTAAATAAGATTGAATTAAAGATTGTACCTTGCGGAACACCATTCTGTAGTGATCGCAGAGTGGATAAAGTGTTACCAAATGTTTTTTCCATAAATCCGGGAAGACACCCTCCTCCAAAATAACATTCAGTATATGCAAGAGAACTGTTGCGATTTTAGCTCATTTAAGGAGAAAAAATGATGAGTGTAAACTGCAATGTTTACATTTGCTTTATTGACTGTACGTTGCAATAAGATTTTCCCGTTGTTGGAAGAAATAGGATGTACTTAAAGTTTTTATATAATCTGCACGAACAACAAAATGCTGTATTAAACATTAATCATTGCTTGTCATAACCTTCAAATATAAAGACAGGAGTAGGACAAGGGTGTTTGTTGTCGTCATATCTTTTTAATCTAGAGTTAATAGTTAAGCAAGCATTTGTAAGATTCGCGGATGACCAAGTAATATTCGTAGAAATTACGGATATGCTTCAATAATGTAGGGAAGGTACTAGACATGGTAATAAATGTGATGGAAGGGAACCGCGCTCAAATTGTCGGAGAAATAATTGAACAGTCCAGAGGTTTAAATACATTGGTCGCATTATTCTGCTGTAATACTGAAATGAATGCCAGACTTAGACTAGCATAATGTGCGTTTCCAGACGAGGTATATTCAGACAAAAGTCAATACCTTTAAAACTCTGAAATAGAATATTGAAGATGTACGTGTCATCCGTAGACCTTTTTGGAACTGAAGCCTGAGAATTCAATGAAGCGAATGAAAATAAGTTACAAGCGTCCGATATGTGGGCTTTGAAGAAAATGGGACGAATAAGCTAAGTAGGAAAAAGGTAGAATGAACAGGTATTACGACAAATTTGAAGAAAAAGGTCGTTATTAAATTGGATAAGAAAATCACGATTAACTTCAATTGGTCATGCACTTCGGCACAAGGAATGGTAAAATCCGAGGAATAAAAACCCGTGTAAGACTGAGAAACACATTTATAACAACTGTAAAACCCCGTGTTAAAGAACTACACTGTGTTAAAACGAGCTGCAGAAGACCGAGAAAGATGGGAACTTACTATCATGGCAATGAACCAGTCTTACGACTGTATTCATGTTGATGATTATAATGATTTTGATATATATTTATATATATATATATATATATATATATATATATATATATATATATATATATATATATAATTATTCGTGATAGCATAATATAATTTCGTAGACTATTGTAGTTTTAATCAATGAAATATTCTTCTATTGCTGATTTTCCACATTCCTTGTTTTTTATTTGTCTTTTACGTTTTTTTTTTATTTTCCAACAAAATTTTATTTTAATTTTGTCAACTAGATTATTCATTTTCAAAGTAGGTAGAAATTTGCTCACTCTGTGCACATGAAGAGTTACTCTTCTCTAATGTACGATATCCATTATTCTTAATTTTTTACGTATATAATTTGTATATGTACATATGTATATATGCCCCACTATCCCCGTAAATCATTTTCATTATTTGTTATATAATAAATTATTTATTATAGATTTGTCATAATAAATCTGGTGATATCAATCCGAAAAAAATACACGGATTAATCGAAGCTTACGTACGCAACATTCGACATCGTAACAAGCCTCAATCTGGCCACTCGGTAGCAACGTCATCGGCGGCACCGGTGTCTGTACCGTCACTTCAACAACCTGAAGTACCGACATTGTCGGCTCCAATACTTCCTGGCTTGGTACCTATGAATAAACTACCATTAAAGAAGTTAGTGTATTTATTTATATATTATACATATCCAAAGACATCGTTATGATTGTTTAGAAAAAACAAATTATAGAATGTAAAATAGAAGATACCAGGAAACGTGTAAAAGTACTATCAAGATAGAGTGAGATAAAATAAAATAACTGGTCGGATATCAGTAGCTAAGATTAGTTTACAGATACGGCAAAATGACGCAGAATTGTCTTACTGGTGTGTTTAATAAAATTCACAACGCTCGATTCGAGTTACTGTAGAAGAAATAAATATACACACACACACACACACACACATATATATATATATATATATATGGATTTAGGCAGAATACCGCACTTATTTGTGGGGTTACAATAATCTAGTAGTTAAGTAATGGTTACAGTTTTATACCGAAATCAATAATAAAATTATAAATACTCTTCATATCGTTAGAAGTGAAAATCATTTCTGTTGAGAGAGTATGTTATAATCCCAGAGAAAGTATATATAACTCCATCGTAAAATGCCAAGAAATAAAAGCCGGACAACCAAGTAGAATATGGTTTAAATCCATGATCGAATGACGAAATACCCAGTCTATGAAGGTGCGACGATAGACGGTGATGGTCTATGCGCATTCGGGTTTATGAAAAGTCGACATCGTGGATTTATATAATGCAGACTAGTTTGCCGATATAACTCGATGGAGGGTACTTTTTATATCATTTATAGGTATAAACGGATATAGGAGTCCATTGACAAGCGTATGCTTTTATTGCTTGATCGTATAACCCATTACCGGAAATCCCAACATGTCTAGGTAACCAGCGGAAGGAGACTGACAATCTGACAATTTTAGAATTAAGCTGCAGTACGTTATAACGGATGGCGATTATTAAATTCTATTTCTATTCATCCATAATGGAGAAACGTATGGTCATGTTTTTGGCCTTGCAGCTTAATTCTAAAATTGTCAGTCTGCTTCCGCTGGTTACCTAGACATGCTGGGATTTGGTAATGGGTTATATGATCAAGCAACAAAAGCATGCGTTTGTCAATGGACTACTGTATCCGTCTATACCTACAAATGATATAACGAGTACCCTCCATCGAGTTATCTCGGCAAAATAGTCTGCATTATGGATGGCGATTATTAAATTTTATTCATCTATAATGGAGAAACGTAGGGTTAAAAAATTTTGTTGAAAAATTAAGCTCAACACACCAATTAAAAAAAGGAAAATCGCGTTAATTAGAGGCGTTGAAGATCAAAATTAATGGATTAAAAAATGAATCAGACAAAGAAAATAAAGTTCGCAGCTGCCTTTGGTTCAATAATGTAAAGTTTAAGGTGTGATTCAGTACTGCTGGAAAAAACTTAAACCATTAAAGAAGGATACTAATATATATATATATATATATATATATATATATATATATATTAATATTATTTGGGATCTTTAATAGAAGACGTAGGTGGCTCCACAAATGAAGTGAAACGCAGAATTCCGTTAGCACGAAATGTTATGAGTAGATTAAACAAAATATGGAAAGATACATCCGTCACAAATGCAATGAAAGTGAAACTTGCACAATGCTTCATATTTTCAATATTTATGTATGCGTCGGAAACTTGGACGTTCAAACCCACAGATAAAAAACGCATAGACAGCTTTGAAATGTGGGTTTGGCGACGGATGCTGAGAATACCCTGGACAGCCAAACAAACAAATATGTCAATGTTAAACAGGCTCAAAATTACAAAAAGATTAACCAGCCAGGTCCAAACGAAAATTTTGAAATTTGTTGGTCATGTTATGCGGCGGCAGAACTCTATTGAGCGATTAATATTATAGATGGAAAGACGCCCGGAAAACGACTTCGAGGACGATTATACACCAGATGGACCGATACCATAGGGAAAGCAACAGGAAAATCGTTCGTGGAATGTGCGCGAGAAGCTGAAAACCGAAATAGATTGCGTACATTAGTACAGAAAGCAATAACGTGAATTGTTGTCACGACATTCCCTTGGGGATCACGACATTCCTTCGGGGATCACGACATTCCTTCGGGAATCACGACCAATGATGATGATGATATATATATATATGTATGTATAGCGTGTATATACGCCTATAATTCGATTAATTTTTAAAAATAATAATAATTTTGTGCGTATTTATTTTTACGATAATTTCTAGGACGAAAAAACATTGGGCTTGATGTTTCTGAGAAATGTGTTTTCTGTGAGAAAGAAATCGTCGAAAATAGTTGATTAGCGGAGCTTCTGTGTATTTTTATTCGTTACATTCTAAGTTATCGTTTAAACTTTTTCTATCTAATTAATTGTTGTGTATCCCCTTTTAAATAAATTCGGTAATTCTAATTTTTATTATAAAAGTTATTTCAATGTAGTCATATTTTGTTTTTGTAATTTTAATTTTAATATCGATAAAAGTAGCAAATTACGAACATCGTTTGTATACCTTTAATTGTTTATATATATATATATATATATATATATATATATATATATATATATATATATATATATATATATATATATATATATAATACACGCCGTGTATTTTCGTGCGTTTGTGAAAAGAATTAATCTGTTTATTAATATTTCGGACGAGTTATATTCACTGGAACTACGATAACAAAGATAATCTAATCGCGTTTACGATAACGCATCTACGTATAAAAGAACAACCCTACTTGGATGTTATACACGAGAATTTCGTATAATTCATTATTATTATAAAAGGAACGATTTTTTTTTCAGAATATTAATTAATAATTAATAACTTAATTCGTTTATTATTTCCGATTAATACTGTAGCGACGAATGTAGTGTTATGCTATGTTCATCGTTTATAATTGAACCGCGATACATGTTCGATGACTTTAAACGTCCGTATTTCTAAACTGTAGCTTATTTTAGATAGGAACTTATATTCGGTTTTCTTTGTTTTTATCTATCTCTCTCCCGAAAACTTTATAATTCAATTCTTTTCGTTAATAATGTTTCGAACAAAAAACAGATTCAGTTCCAGGTCTTCGAGTAGATATTTCAGCTTCTAGTTTTGTACATTACAATTCGATCGTGTGTAATACTGTAGAACTATTTATAATTAAACCTTTCATAAACCCCGCGGTTCTAGATGATCGATAGTCGTTTAAAACATTTTTGAAGGTGTTTTCTAAAAATCGGCTTAATACTAAAAAGATAATTACGATGTAATACAACGGGCGTATGTGATTAGTAAATGATGAAGAAATGATTTATAAAACCGATTTTAAATGACAAAATCAGGAATATAGTTTTCCATTCGAGCTCGAAAATAGCGTGTATCCAAAAGTATACTCCGGGTGCGAAATAATCTTTCGAGAGTCCTTACTAATTGTAGATACTAGCGTTCGATCGCGTCGTCCTCATATTATTTACTATTACGTTCGTTACAACGTATTACGCGAGCTCGTTCTCTGGAGGTTGTAAACGAGATAACGGACTATTGAATGAAAAAGTTAATAATTCGTCTAACTCGTGTCTAATTTTTATTTATTTATTTTCGTTTTAAAATAATTATTAAAGATCGTTTAGAAATTATTCGTTTGAAAACCAAATTAACGCGGAATTTTAACAAGAAATTTAGAAAATCATCGAGAAATATTATTATATAATTTTGTCCGGTGGCCAGATTTATTTCCTTACCGATTTTACTTTTATTACGTATCTAAAATTAACAACAAAAAAAAAATAAAAAAAAAAGTTTTAAAGTAAGCCGCGATAATTTGGAGATAATTATTTAAGAATGGCTGTGGTATATTTTGTTTATTATCTGTTGCAAGTCATAATGTATGGAATTTCTATTGAAAATAAATTGCATTATAGCTTTTTATTATTATTATTATTATTATATACATATGTATGTGTGTGTGTGGGCGCGCGCCACAGATAACATTTTGTTAATTTGATGAAAATTATATATATGTATATGTACGTATAATGTTTCGTATTATTTTATTTTTTAATTTCTAAATTATTTTTTTTTTTACGAACGTTTGCTATATTAAAAATATCTGCGTGCACCAGTAGTATCTATTTCAATATTTAGATAACTCGTTACTGCGTGCTGTATAAGTTATACGGTTTAGTTGTAAACTAGATTTTTTTTTAAAGATAATATTCAAATATAATCATGATTACTGTAATTATATCGGAATTTAATTTATCGCTAAAAGCACTCTACGTCGTGTGTGTGTTTTTTTTCTCTCTCTTCGTTAAAATTAACTCAATTTTCGGAGTATCATTTCAATACACGAGATGACTTTTGCCGTTGAAACGAAACAACTATTAAAGACAAACAAATTTCGATATTTTCATAAATTCAAATTACTAAATTTAATTTCGCTGTAAAAAGTACAATTAAAAATAGATAATTTATCACATTTATTATTTATAAAACGGCACATTCAGATATATTACAATTAATACAATTTAGTTCGAATCAATATATGAACAATTATTTGGGTGACGAATTTGAAAGTTTATCAACTCACTGGTGGATATATTTTTTCATTATATATATATATATATATATATATATATATATATATATATATATATATATATATATATACACGAGTGTATGCTTGTTTGTTATTTACTTATAAAACTTGTTTGTGAACAAATATATAACTTACATATAAATATATATATATATAAATTCCTCATCCAAAATTTGTGTTTATTTTCGAATCGTGTATATAATTAATATTTCGTCCACGGGTGTCATCAATTGCTTTCGATGCGAATTGATAGTTATTATTCATTTATTTATTTATTTATTTTATCGATATAAACTAATTAACGTTTCTTATTATTTACGAATGTCCCAGATTAAAATTTATTCTACCGAACACGTAATTCTGTATATACAATTTTTATTTAGTTAGAAAATTTTAGTGTAAAATACACTTGTTAAACTTTTTGTGGTTGATATCCATAATTAACGATTTTTTTGCGCTATAAAACGTGTCAGTATTATTATCACGTTCACAGCTTTCATTTTCAAACTGAAACCGGTTATAAATGTGTATCTATAGAATTGATGCTTGGAAGATCTTGACTTAATGTTTCAATTTTGTGATAAACAAACGTCCTGCTGTGGAACGTATCCATTTATCAATGTTTTTGTCATCATGCGGGAGAATGGACTTGTTTACTGGACTGACTGTTTTTATTATAACTTGTTTTCTTCTCATTGGGACAGCTAAATTGAATTAAGCCGGTATCCATCCTACCAAAACTATTTCAAACAGTAAAGAAAGTGAAGAATATAAAAGATGCCTACGATCATTGACGGTTTTGACAAGGAGGAATGCGTTTCACTGGTTAAAAAAACTCGGAACAAAGAAGAGTTTGTTGCCAATGTTAAAAGGCACCGCAGACGGAATAGGCAGAATTTTACGAGAAAACAAAGTTATAATCAGTGTTGGCACGTGAAAAAAAATAAAACAATATTTACAAAGCGTTAAAGATCAACTCGCCAAAGAACATGTTACTGATGTATATAAAAGTCCTTGTTCATGCAGGCTTAGCTACATTGGATAAACTGATAGAAGCATTAATCAGAGATTAAAAGAACACAAAGCAGAGTGTAATCGTAAGAGAAAAGATTCATCTGTAATGGCTTCGCATCAGTGTCCAGGCAATTGCCAAATATAATTTAAAGATTTTGAAATCTTATAACATAGCTCCAGAATTGTTCGAAAATTGATTGAGCTTAATTCGACTTGGCTGTATCGATGATTGTCCCGATGAGAAAAAAAAACCACCCAGTTATAATAAAAACAATAACTGTTGGTCTAAACAACCGCATGATGATAAAAACATTGATAAAGGATGTGCTCACAGCAGGGCGTTTGTTTATCAGAAAATTTCGACAACATTAAGTCAAGATTGCGCTCTTTTAAGCATAATTCTATAAATATACACTAACCGCTCTCAGTTTAAACATGAAAACTGCATTACGCAATCAAAATATTGTTTACATCGAAAAAAAAAATGTTAAACGTAATTTTAGAGTAACTGTTTATTTAAATATTATAAAAATACCGCATTAGTATTAAAATACTTCCGAATTTTTCGTCGCGATCTAATCGCTAGTTTTATTTTTAGACGCATTCCAGTAAAAAAGTTAAATTTTCAAACTCTTAAAAGGTCAACTTACAGCTCTTGGAGGGGCGCTACAATACATCGTATAGTTTATTACGTTTGTGTTCAAAATTATCCAGTATATCTTGTAGTTTCCGAAAATTCAAATGTTTCAAACTCGGATGATCGATGGTTTTCGAGACAACGGACGAAAATGAAGAGTAATCGATTTTCTAACGACGTGTTGTAGCCCTCATCATGCGCCCAACAATATTGAAGGTTATAACACAAATCCAGAACACCGGCAATTTTTTTTTTTTTTTTTTTTTTTTTGTAGCGTACTTGTATATCAACCCCCTGTGACTAAAACGAATACGTAACCTGAAAATTAAACGTTATATTTCTGGACAAGAACATAAGAGTAATTGAGTAATATCCCGTAACAGTTAAAAGTAGTCAAATCGACGAAGTACATTATTCGCACCATTAACGAATATATTGATTTTTAATAAAAATGTTGTTTTTTTAAATCGTCGTTTGTATAACGTCACAGCATCTAGTTAAGCTTAGTAACACGTGTAGATTTGGAATACATACATTCAAAAGAAGTAACTCAAACAAGACGAAGAAGATTTCAAGGATTATCTGAATTGTCCAGTCCTATTATCCATCGCGTTCAATGGTGGAGGATATTCATTTTCGACATGTAATTCTTGTATATTCAACTATTTCAAAAACGGCTCTAACAATTTCGTTGAAATTTTGTTGTAGCTTATTAATTCAAAATCATCTGTATAGAAAATTTAGGCTCTAATAAAATTTTGGAAATTTCTATTTTTTTTTTTCCTGTCGTTTTTTCTCGATATACACGTTAAAAATTTCAGCTCGATTAACCGTTCAGAATAAGCTGAGAAATTTATTTTTTATCGCATATGTGTTAGTAAATATAATTTAAATTATGTATGTCGAGTACTTCGATGAAAGTCAAAGAAATCTATCAGAAATAATTTTTAATCTAGAAAAAATTATTTTCAGGAAAAATCCGATCGAAAAATCACAAAATTCATTTCAAAAAAAAATAAAAAAATAAAACATTCTGGTGTTTGTCAAAAAAATTGTCTGATTCAGTTATTTATGAAACGAAATTCTATAAGATTAAAGCTGTCATACTTGTGTATGTAATGGCTTTTATTAAAAGTGATTCTTATCTAAATGTATTTTCCGAAAAAACACGATTTTACAAAAAAGAAGCACCGAGTAAAGCAAATTATCTTATTAATCGAGTAATTCTTGTATATAGATATATTCGACCATCTCGGGAACGGCTGCTAACGATTTCCAAGAAATTTTATACGTATAATTTATTAAGCAATTAAATATGGCCTGTATGGAAATTACGAATTTTGAAATTTGTAGCTTCGACCCCCCCACTACAAACCCCTTAAAATTTTGGAAATTTCGATTTCTTTTCGTCGTCTCTTTCGAAATAAGCTCAAACGAATGATATAAGCTTCGAAATTTGCTTTTAACCGCTTATGCGTTGGTACAGGTAAAATATCCGACCGAAAAATTCTAAAATTCATTCATTAAAAAATATATATTAAAGTTGCCTCGTTTCGATATTTGTAACATTTTTGTTTATTCCTTTTACATAGTCTAAGGTAATGCGCAATACTTTTCGCGCTATTTTTCGTTCATATAGTCTGAAAAAAAAACTCCCGCGTCGCTTTTGGCGCCATAATTTGCTTTATAAGAAAATGCTTGTGCGTTCGTTATTCGATTAGTTCTCTCTTTGTAAATAATCGGTGAACGTTGATATACCGCGTTTATATAATTAGTCATTTTTTTTCAAGAAGGAACACATATCGGTAAGAATAAACTTATTTCAATTTCGAATATATGCGTAACGTTATTATCTCTGTTCCGTACTTTTTTCTAATCATCGTGTTTGTTTTTCGTAAAAGGACTGCATCCCTCTTTATTTTAAAATACATTTCTTGCGATTATATAAATGATAACAATTTGTTCGAGTTTATAAAACTTCTTATAATTAGTATAAGTATTTTTGAAAATAGTAACCGAACGTTAGGTGATAACATTTTTATAGAATATGTGTATATTTTGATAAGCACTTTATATATATATATATATATATAATATATATAAGAAAACACAATTTAGTTCTTGCACTCTTATATAAGATACAAAATAAAAATGGATTGCTTGTTTGCGGCAAAACAATTATAATACATCATTTATTTAATTAAGCCCGACCATGAAAATAACATAGTAAAAAGAAAAATATATACTATTTTCGTTATGAAATATATATAATTAATTATTAATAATATCAAATATTAATAAATACGTAATAATAATATTATTAAATAATTAACAGCTTGACGTACACGACGGACGGGATTAAATAAGTAAAAGTAATAAAAATAAAACGATCAATAATTTGACTCATATTTACACTTCTACAATCTGTTCCGAAAATACGGTGAACAAAAAATGAACTTTTAAGTCGTATATTATATATTTGATTTTTTCAGTTACGCGTTATTAATTTTTTACAGAATATTATACATTTCGGTTTGTGAAATAATTAAAGAAAAAGGTGACTTGAAAAGGTGAAAATATAAATTTCGTGTGCAATATTGCTTTTTAGACGATTAGATAATTTTCAATGCGTTATGTAAATATATGTAGAATTGAAACTTTTAATGTCAACCAAATGTTCCCGATTATATAAATATATTAAAAGTTTATGTACTATACAGAGGACATTGCGACTGAAAGGTTTAAATATATATGCATAATTTTCTACATATATGTTATATTCAAAGTGTTATTCGCAAATTATAATTGTTCGGACATATTTTGATTATATTATGAGAGAACAAGATTTAATACTGACAAAAAGTCTGAAACAATATATATAATAATAGAACAAGAGGTAAAAACTTACATATACTAAACAACAAGCTGAACAGAGATTAGCAATAAACAAGATGAAACGGTTTTTTTTCTTTTAAAAAAAAAAAGGTGTATTGCCTACCGATTTCTTAATTTATAAATTTGTCGCATTACTGGATCATAAACGTGAATTCGTAGGAGTAAAGCATTTTTTGACAAAATCAAATCGGTCAACATCACAATGTTACGTGATGCTTGGTTACAAACTATGTACTGTAAAATATACTATTTTTATTTTTGAGTGGTTTATAGATCAGCTTTTTCATATTCACAGTTTATAACACTTTTTTCTTAATAATTTTTTCAATTATTAACTATTTTCTCAGTTTATTTTTTGAACGTTGACCAGTGTTCTATAATAATACTTAAATTTTTTGTTATAATTATCATCCTTTATCTTGTTTTCGCTTTATATTTGTTGCTACTGACACGTGATCCGAATCTATGTATACTTCTGGGTAATTTGTTTCGGACTTTATTTTTATCTTATATGACCCGAAGCGATATTCTTTTATATATTATATTTATGATACCAAAGTAGTGGCTACTTTAAAATTTCACGAGTGGTTTGCTTTTTCTGTTTATGATATTATCAGTCTTCTCTTCTTTAATACAGCGTTCTAATCTCCGAATATTAAAAAATTTTCTCTTTAATTCATTTTCAATAGAACCTTTTCTATTTGCTTATCACCAATATTATTGTTTCTACTTTTACGATAATTATTCTATCGCTACATGCCCATATTGACATTCTTTATTTGCTTTCGAGAATAGTAAGCCAACTACGTAAACATTGTTTTAAAACATATCCGCTTCACGAATCTTCATTTTCCGCTAGTCTAGTTTTCCCCGTACCTATAATATGTCGAAAATTTCATGTTTTAAATTTTCTAATTTTTTTTCACTATATTTTTTAACTTGAATTACTTTTTTTTTCTCACGTTCCATTACTTCAACATACTATTTATGTACTAGACGCATTTCGTTTTAGGTCAGTTTAGTTTCGAGTAAATAATAGTGTAGTATATCCTCTACATCGTTAGTAAAACCTGCCGATTTATATACAATATTCACACATTCGATAAAATCGATCATCGAAGTTATCGGAGAGAGTCCGAATAAACGAAATAATCGAAAATTAGAAGAAAAAATTAATTGTATTAAATTTTTTTTTTAATATATAACTTATTTAATTGAAATTCGATAATATCGAATAAGAATCATTTCGTAAGGTATTACGTCGCTTTAGCGAAGCCAACTTTGCCATTTTTAAAATCGAACTTTACGTAATATTTACGCAAAAGCGGTAAGGATATTATTAAATCGTAAACGTCAGGGGTAAGTTCCAGAAATTTTAGCATACACAAGTTCTGCATCATCTGTAACCATAGAATAAAATCTTACTATTATAAATAAAGTTATTCCTATATGTCGTTAAGTCGTATTAAAATTTAAACGGTTATTTTCGTTTATACGAATGTCAAGTTAAATAACAGATGAAATATTCGTATAATTTGTGCGTTAATACTTCAAATGTGTCAAAAAATCAAATATAATAAGTAAAAATATAAAAAAAAAAGACGAGAAAAATAAAGTAGTACGCTTAACGATAAACTTTTCAAACAAACGATTATACTATTCAGAAAAAAAAAGAAGCCATAATGTAGGACAACAAAATTTATGCGAGAAGTGTATATGTCGCCTGAATGATTCCGAGTGTTTTCATTTATAATACAAGTTGTGGTAGTTCCGATTCAATTCCGATTATATCATGATTTTCTGTTTAGATTAAGTATTGATGTTTTAATTTCTGGATTTTTAATATTATACATATATATATATATATATATATAATATATGTACATATTAGATTTTAACCACGCTTTTTTATTCATATCAAATCCTGATACACTGATCTGTGAGTTTTTAGTGAATTCCCTATTTACTTAGAATTGTTTGCCACATAGTTACACGCACACATATACATATATATATATAATATGTCTCGGTGGCATAATTGTTAGAGCTCTCGACTTCCAACTCAAAGGTCGAGGGTTCTTTATCTAATCTAATCATTTATATTGTGCAAGTACATAAGTATCTCTAGCCTTAATTGCTGCACGTGACACGTAAATAAATAAATAAATAATAATCATAAAAAAATTAACCGGTAAATTTTATTAATGAGAATCTGCTTTTTTACCCGAAGTATTAAGAATATTTTTGCAATCTCTGCAACCTAGACTATGATGTTTAAAACACAACCAATCATTTTTGTAATAGAAATAGTTTTTTTGGGCGAGATTTCACACATTGGCACGTTGGCCTATTGTACAAATTAAAACTTAAATTACCTCACGAGTACTACCAGCTAATGAAGTCATATCTAACAGAAAGATATTTCCATGTTAATGTTAACGGGAATTACTCACGAATTCATTCGATACAATCGGGAGTACCTCAAGGCAGTGTACTCGGACCAACACTACCAGCTCTATACATACGACTTTCCAGTTAACGAAAATACAGACACAGCTATGTTTGCCGATGACACCGCTATTCTCTCGACTCATCGTGACAATAATTTAGCGGCCGAACAACTTCAAAACCATCTACTACACGTAGAAAAGTGGTTTAGACTGTGGAAATTCAATATTAACGAATCAAAATGCAAGCAAGTTTTATTTACTTTAAATAAAAGCAAAACTTTACCGATTAAGTTAAATGGGCAAACAATTTCCGAATCGTGTAACGTAAAATATCTTGGATTACACCTTGATAAACGGCTTACGTGGAAAAATCATGTTATTGCTAAACGTAAACAGCTCAGCATTACATACCGAAATATTTATTGGCTGATGGGCAAATATTCAACACTGTCGTATGAAAATAAAGTATTACTATATAAAACAGTCTTGAAGCCAATCTGGTCATATGGTATCCAGATTTGGGGTACAACGAGCAACTCTAACTTAGACATAGTACAAAAATTTCAATCTCAAGTATTGCGGAATATCGTGTCAGCGCCATGGTATGTCCGCAATGACGACATACACAAGGATCTCCGTATACCGTCTGTTAAAGAGGTAGTCAAAAGCTGCGCTGAAAGATACTTGTATCGACTTCAAACCCACATCAATCCACTAGCAGTCAATGTTCTACGTAACGGCGTGCAATTCCAACGACTGAAGAGACGCAGTCAGATCGAATTGGGAAATCGACCGTAGCGATCAACTAGTTTATATATATTATATATATTATATATCATATATTATATTATATTGTAGAATAATACTAAGATAAATTAAGGGATACGACCGTTGGGAAGTGTCCCGTTATAGCTTTTAAACAGATCAGTGCTGCTTATTGTTCAACCGAACAATAAGCGGCACTGATCTTTAAGCGTTTAAAAAAAAAAAAAAAAAAAAAAAAAAAAAAAAAAAATATTGATAATCAGGATTCGAATCTGGTATTTTTAATAAATCAACTACTTGGTTAGATTTAATTGAATTTCATTCATTACTTACGGTTCCAGATGAAGTAGACACAGTGCAATTAGCAACAACATCAACCGACATTTTACTTTTTGTATTCACGTGATTTTTTGTTTTCTTAATTTTGGAAAAACCTATTAAACGATTTATGACGCTCTTTTAATACCGCGCATGATTTATACAAACGCCAAAACATCAGAATAAACGAATAGAATAGTTCATACGTGATTGTAACGTTTGCGAAGAAAAATCGAACATCAAGAGCGTAAAATAAGAATCTTTATTTCATTATAACGACACGTCGAGAAGAAAAAGTTACTCTGGACCACATTCCTTGACGTGAGAGAACTACAAACCCGATGTTAAGTTTCCAGTCCCTTCAGCCAATCGCATCACTGGGGTGAAACGATCGCTTTAGTATTTTTTCCTCAGTGACGGCAGCACTTAAAGATACTATAGACGTGTTTTAAGAACATTACGGTTCCTTCAAAATGTTGTCTTTTTTCTATAAGACCGGTGAAGGTATGATTTTAAATTGTGTCACCGGTTCGTACGAAAGACATGAGGCGAAGAAAATGTTTACTTCTTTCTATTAATTAGCTATTGTCTGAATGAGATTTTTTCTGATCAATTTGTTTCTAATTGGAAATCTATCAAAAATTGAATAAGACGTGACATTTTTCGTTAGAATTGAGACAGGTCCTGTCATGAGTAGAAAAAGTTTCAATGGGTCTAGAAAGAATTTTTTATTTTTTTTTTTTTTTTACCTTTTTTTTTGAAAGAGGTTTCCCAATGTTTTCAGTTCCCCCCCTACAAAAATGCGTTCTATTTAACAGGTTTTAATCTGAATATGTTTTTATATCGTCTAACAGTGTGTTTAACCCATTAGGCAGTGGCACCCCACTCAGTATAACATCGTATTCTCGCGCATCTGCGTCGCATATAAATAGTTCATTAAATGCTAGCTCATTTTGTACGTAAAAGTAAACCTACAATAGCTAGTCACGCCTCCGGCAACGAACGATACGATGATTATATATATATGTATGTGTGTGTGTGATTAAATTACAAAAACACAATTAACTTTGTACGAACATTATTTCATTTCTTATATTTATTATAGTGCTCCATCGCAATATATTGATTTATACAATTAATTCGTGATATTAGTTAATTTATCATTGACGTAATGTCTTCTTATGTAGCTGCATGTGATATTTCTTTACAAGTTTTAACGCGTGCAATGCCAATTGTGTTACACATTTAAAAAACTTGTTTTATAGAATTTAAACCGAAAAACAAACTTTTTTCCTTATATCAAAATTTGTTTAAAGATAAAATTATTAACATATTACTATTCGCTACCAAATACTTTAATACGGGTCTATTGATTATTATCTTTATTAATTATAATTAATAATAATGTAATACTGATAATAAAGATGAAACCATAATGGCTACGTGTTTAAATATATTTAATTCAAATTACTTTTAATACACACTGGGTTCGTTTTAACTTAGTGAAATACGTTTATTATAATGCAATTTCTAACATTCGTGTACGAAATTATTTTAAGAAATTTTAAACTAACAATTAAATCGTTGTTATCTCTTAAATATTTTTAGTAGCCTGTTTTTAGAATTTTATATAATTTATATATATATATATATATATATATATATATATATATATACGCATATATTACAAGGTAATTTTATACATACTCGAAGAGTGTAAGTTTCACCGTCTATTTCTATTGTTACGTTTCCTCTAAAAACTATTCGAATTTTCGGTAGTTTCTTGATCATGTTACAAGATATCTGAAACGTAAAACAGATACTTTGGTGATTTTGACTTTATATTTCTGAGAGCTATACGACAGGCGTAGAAGTCTGGTTGATGCTATTTAAAAGTAAGGAATGCATAATAGATAAAACGTAACAGATTATTATAGCGCCAGTTAACTCTTTTAATCGAGATGTCCAATAAATGGTACATGAAATTTTAATGTTACAAATTTTTTTATTTTCTGGTTGATGTAAACAATTTGAAAAATATTTATATACAAAATAGATTGAAAATTATCTACACTTCACCTAAGCAACGGTACTGCGTAATAAACATCCGTTTTAAATTTACAATTTTATGCCAGAATTATATAATGTATGACTGAAGGGGGTTAGGTAATCATCGTGAATATTATTTAGGAGTACCGTTCTAAAATTTCATCAGAATTTTAATTCTATCGTTAGAATCTTATTTCAATATATATATATATATATTTTTCATTAAACTTAAATGATACAACTCTAACCGTTAATTCAAAAATAATAAAAAAATTTTTTAGAAACACCGAGCCCTCAATTTTTAAAAATTTGACGTTTCGAAAATGGGTGTAATACTGTTCATCGACAGAATATTTCAGAGTCGTATTCCGAAGTACGTCTTTTTCGAAATGTTACAAAAATCGACGACGTGGCGTTACCGAAAATACTTTTGTTAGTATGAACTGACACCGCGAAAATAATTTTAAAACTTTAACGAGTATAATAAATAGTTAAAAGTCAATTCTAAATTAGAATGAGTTCAGTGACTTGACCCGATAATTAAAATTATATCGCTAAATTTAATCAATATGTTCACGCTTAAAACGTTAGATATCAGCCGATTACGACGCGTATTAAATTTAAACTTTTGACTACTATACCGGCTGACTCCCCAATAAATTTTCGCAATATTTACTATCAAGCGCGATATTATTTTTCCCCGGTTTCTTAGTATTCGATTTTATTCGTTCTAAATCGAACTAATAAACCTATGTAATGAACTTTGACGTTGAAAAATTGTATGCTGCTAACAAAATTTAGAACAACACTATACACCTGTATATTATTTAATAATCAGCAATTCGTAAAACAAATTTTTTATAAACGAAACAATGTAGTTTAGCTGTTGAATTTTTATCTATATATAATATATATATATATATATATATATATATATATATATATATATATATATATATATGTATATATACATATGTACGGGGACTCGTGACGAAGCGGTAGTGGTTTATTACACAGACTGAGTTCGAATCCAGGTACGAAAATTTTCAATATTTAGGTTGATGAGGATCGTTAGTTGACGTCACCTCAATTAATTTTCAAATTAAAATTGATTTGCTTTTTTTTATGCTACATTGTTTAGTAAGATATTAGTTTCCGTATACCGTTTCTATTTATATATATATATATAATCAAATATAAATAGTATAATAAACTTCTAGTTTTAGGAGATTTCAATAGTAAACTTGGAAAAAGATTGCATGGAGAAGACATATTAGGTCAATATGGATATGGAATACGTAATGAAAGAGGATGGAAATTATTAGAATTTTGCCAGGGTCAAAACATGCGAAGTTCTAAACTTCTTTAAGAAAAGAGCAGGCAAAAAATGGACATGGATTTCGCCTAATAGTGAATTTAGAAACGAAATAGACTTTGTTCTAGTAAAAGATATTGGATACATTTAAAATATGGATATATCAAATATGAAATTCCATACAGATCATTTGTAAATTTTAATTTAAAATGGAAAATAGAGGCTTTGTAATTGTAATTGTAATATATAATATGAAAACATCGTTTGTAAAATTGACGAAAAAGTGATAATTTAAATGCAGCATTCGCTATGTCAGTATTTTCAAAAGGAAAATTTTCGAATACACAGTGTAAAATTTCGAATGCGTCATTTTTAATCATAATTACGATCGTATAGAAAAAAAACATACAAACGGAAATTGATGTACTAGAAATTCGTCGTTTAATCCCAAGATCATATTCCAAATGAAATGACGACTTGCGACAATATGACTGCTTCCGCTATCCAATAAGCCAACTTTCGATCGACCGGTAAATAAATCTTGATTACCGAACATAAATCTGAACACGTAACATATTTATTCGTTTATTTATCGTTGCGAGACTATAGATGACGATATACAGATAATTTTTCGAATGCTTAAATCTTAATTTCCTGCCTCCTCGAAATATATATATATATATATATATATATATATATATATATATATATATATATATATATATATATATATATCTGTTTGAAATTGATAGGGGTAATGGAACGGGTTGCCAGGCTCAAATAGAAATGGTCACCAAGTTTATTCGCGATAATATAGACAGAAATCAAAGGTTCAAGCAGCATAGGAGTCGTACTATTGCATCAATATATAAAATATATAAAAATAAGGGAGATAGGACTGACTGCAGCAATTTGAAATTACAATGTTACAGCATGCAAAATTTTTATCAAAATGCTACAAGAAAGACTGAAATCACTACTGTTATTTACCTCGATAATCTTCTCATTAAGACAATTTTTGTGGACTTCCACACAGGTTTACGCATTATAAATTATAATGTGAAATTTGACAAATATTTAACAGTTATATCGTTGAGTTTAAATCACGAGTAAATTTACATAGATAGATATAAATGTATACATTCGAGTCGCGAGTAAAAAAGACATATTAAGAAAAGGAATATACGAGGACTGAGTACATTAATATGTTACGGGAAGAAAGGTAATGCGAGTATTCAAAGAATGCATGGTTCGCACCGGCAATATAGTGGGTATCTACAAGAGGAGATAGAAAAACGAGTAATGATTTTTCTCAATCCTAGTCTGTGAATCGGAGAAGCGGACTAACACGCATTTATATATTGTAAAACCGGGATAAACATGTAGAGATCAGTCTGAAAGAATTTATAGTGCGAAACGTTGTATAAGGGTTATCAGACTGTTTCTTAATCGGCATTTTCGATAATGGAACAATGCACGGTGAATAAGCGATAAGTAGTCCAAGAGGAGAAGTCGAATGAACGCAGTAATCGGCAAAGAGTTATTTCTGATTGACCTTTAACGGTCTGAAAAGATAACACTTTTTTTAATAGTTGGTTTGAAAGCATGAAATATATAGAACGAAGAATAGCTACTGACTCTGCGGTGAAGATGGAGGAAATTCGCAAACGGAGTAAACTTTCTAACAATTTGGAAAGATGGATTAACAAAAGTGACCACACGTATGTGATTTCTGTGCAGATAGGAATAATTTTAGACTAGTTGTTATTAATACGGGATGTAAAGAGTGCGTTAACAATTGTAGAAAGAAGATTTAAATGTTTTAAAACGATCTAAATCTAAGACTACCGCATTATGAGTACAAGGAAAAAGAAAAGGACGGAGAAGGAGGTAAATTTACTATAATTGGATAGACGATGCGCAGAAAGGCAAAGTATTGGCCGGTGATTGAATCCCCAGTTACGAAAATTATTGAAAAAAGTAAGTAATAGAAGAGGCAAAATAAGAAATAGTTTAGCTGAGAAAGATTAATTTGAAATGCAAAGTATCGAAGTTCCGTGTTGAGAATGCGTAAATTTATTGCACAAAGATGCGGCAAAGAGTAAAAGCGGAGCATCTAAAAAAATGATGAAAAGTTACCAATATTATGAATATAAATTATTATTACGAAAAGATGAAGAATAGAAAAAAGTTAGAAAGAACGATAGGAAGTTGATACGAAAAGATGGAACCGTGTAATTATCCTGGAGCAGCAGATTGAAATTATGGATAAATCAAGAACATTTGAGGGTGTGAAGGAAATGGTAGTATATCGTCCATAATTAATAACAGTTGAATCCGTTGCATTAATAATGTCCACCAAAAAAAAAACAAAACAAAAAAAAAAACAGTGAATAATAATCAAAGGTGTGTATTGATTTTATATATGTAAAAAATAAAAATCATTTAATTCTCTAAACAGAAAAACATTGCAGATCTGTCTAATAACAGCGGTCTGCCGATAATTACTTATTGGGAACTATTAAATCTGCATTATGTGATTCATAGATGTCTACGTCATAATTGTCACGCAAAACTTGAAAAAGGCGGACCCAACCACATCGTGCTTAATCGCTGGAGATCTATGGTCCACTAAAAATGACAAAATATGTAAAAATACAAAAAGCGATTAAGGCAAAACCTATGTTTAACTGAGATGGCTAAATGATGATATGGAAGTACAGCATTTCGAAAATTTAAATGTAACAAACAATAAATATTTACTTCTTATAGATATATGAGTCGTCAGAATGGCCAGAATGCGGACGTGTATTAGGAAGGTATCGAGTTCGAATATAAAAATATAAATAATCTTAATATCGCGTGGATGGCAATAGCAACGCGCACAACACCATATGCGCTCTAGTAATAATATAGTACACTACAAAAACCGGGGGGGCTGCATTGTGTCCTGACAACAATACAATCAGTTTCCCGAGGTGTGTGTGTTTCTACGCTAACGCTGTATTATGTTTGTCCTATACGCTACTTCAAAATATGTATAGGAAAGTAGTCGCCTACCTCCGATGCGGAAACAGCACTCAATGATGATGGTGATAGATATATGGCTAGAACGAGATTCGAATAAAATTAGATGAAGTCGATAACTTTTACTTTCACACATCTCGCATTACGATTAATTAATTATCGGGTTGACTTAAACATCATCATCATAGTCGTTGGGCTCGGTCCGAACATCGTGATATTATGATTCACTTTAATTGTTCCGTGTAATTGATCGGCGCATCTGACCATTTGCTGTAGTGAACTGGCGCCAGTTATAATTTTGACATTGTCCACATGTCGCGTTGGTGGCCTTCGTCTTTGCCTGCGACCTTCAACCATACCTAATGTTATAAGTTTTTCTAGATTTTTCCGTCGCATGATATGGCCAAAGAAAGTGGACATGCGTTTTTTAACGATATCTCATAATCGAGCATCCGGGTTAACTTTTTCCAATATTGACACGTTTGTCCTCCTCGTTGTCCACGGCACTTTCAGCATTCGCCGCCAGCAATATTCTTCGAACGTCTGCCTCTTTCAATGTTCAGCACTCAGATGCATATAAGAATACAGAGAACACTAACGTTTTCATTAGGCGCATTTTGGTGGTCATCGTTATGTCATGGATTTTTCAAATCCTTCTTAATTGATTTAGTGCAATCTTCGCTGTTATTTTTCGCCTTATAATCTCATCTGTTGAGACACCATTATATAAGTAAATTCGAAGAAGGGTTAATTCAGTTCAATTTAAGAGCGCGTACGAATTTTTCTTTTTCAAGTTCGGCCAATTAGTAGAGAATAACTGAGATTGGAAAGCGATTGATTTTGTTCGTCCTCTTTTCAGAGAGAATGTTTGTAATATATAAAATCAAAATAATCATACGTAGATTATAATTTAAAAATAATAATAATTCGCGAAAAAATTTCGACTTTTTCTTTTTAAATAAAATTTTGCGATCGTACCTTTGAACTTCTACCGCCCAAGATTCCTTGTGAGTCAATACTGGTACGTACGAAAAATTTCCTTTGTATCTTTTACGATTTGTACCGCCGAAAGTTACCTCGCCGGCGTGTACGGCATTTGCATCGCTATAACGGCAGAACTTTTAGATTAGAAAATATATATCGATATCTATACGTAAGAATATACATATCGATAAATACCCAATGAATCGTGTATCATATTTTAGATTTTAATATTTTTTGCATTTAAAGAAATAATAATTAAATAATAAAATAATAATATTTATTAAACATTTATAATTGATTAAAATCAAATATTACATACATTTTCACCTAACTTTTTGTGTTACAAATTCGTCTTATAGGAAACTACTATATACATCTGTTATTCGACTTGGGCTATATTTCTGTGCCTCTTTGGTGGTGTCTCCAACAGCACACTTAAAAAATTACAACAGATCAAAAATCCCTGTTGCAGAATTATTCGTCACAAGTATGTAAAACTTACTGCATTCAGAATTGCGTATTTCATATTTACTTTCGTATATATATATATATATATATATATATATATATATATATATATATATATATATATATATATATATATATATATAAATAAATTATCCAAAAAATGTTACATGCAAAACGCATCCGAATAAGTCGATTAATGTTATAGGTGACTACAACATGTTAAGTGTCGCCGTGCGTTATTCTAGTTATAAACATCTTTAATCGCATAGGTTATTTTTATAATATTTAACGTACAGTTACTTTTGTGTGTATGTGTACGCACTGTTATATGCACGTATATGTAATCACATGTATGTGTGTGTGTGTGTATACGTATTTACTGCCCGCATTACCGTATTCTCTTTGTTTTTCTTGTGAGGTTTTTATTTGATTTTTCCTGTATAACCAAATATTTATATTATATTTTATTATGGTTTTTGCTCTGATACAGCCCTAGTTTTAAGATAAATGTGAAGATATATTTAACATTAAGGATATGGTCTACACGTATTATACGTGTATCGTACTACTTAAATAAATTTTTTTTTCTTCGATTCGAGTTCGAATTAATCGTGATAGTAGTATTATTTAATAGAAAAAGTACGAGGTTAAATCCCAAATTTGCGAAATTTATTAATCCGACCAATTAAATATCGGTAGATTAATTTTTTCGAGCGCATAAAATAAAGGGAAAATCGTACAAAATTTTAATGAAAATTTTCAAACATCCAAATTTTAGCGAAGAGAATGGATACCAGCTAAATTAAATTTGGCTAGAGGCCATTGTTCCTAGAAAAAAAAACAAGTTAAAGGAAAAACTACAATTTCTTACATAATAAAAAACGTCGGTTGCCTACCTAATAATAACGATGAAAAGAACATCGAACGACAGATGTATGTATACAATAGAACAGGCATGTTCATTTTTAAACGTGGACAACATTAAATCTTGATCGTGTTACCGCTCCCAATTTGAAAATAAAAACTGCGAGCGGTTAAATATGGATATGATTTTTAAAAATTTTGCACGTATGGAATGAAAGCTTAAAATTATATTTAAAAAGAAAATCATTCGATTTTTTAAACTATATTACCTATTATAATAAAACGAGAACACCGCTTCCGGTATTAAACGTTGTCTAATCATATTTATGACTAAAGGTATAGTCAAACTGAACGGATTCATCCCCAAATTCATGCCTAAAATTCCGTCAAATTCCGTCCACGAAGAAGATATTTCTTCATTCAGCGCTTCGCCAAACGCCTGATGTTTTACACTCTTTCCTCCAATCTGAAAAACAAAATAAAAAAAAAATATATAATTAAAAACATCTGTGCCTCGGTGCGGAGGGAAGAAGCAAAAGTTATACATTTTAACTAAATTCGAAACAGAGTTTTTTTTTAATTTTTACGCATGTGTATATAAACACACAACACACACACACACATATATATATACATATATGAATAAGCCTACCTATGTGTATAAGTTGTCGCGCATAACTCTACAAAACATGGTTGGGAGCGCGGTACATGCGAACGATATATATATATATATATATATATATATATATATGCACTTATGTATGTCTATGTGTATATATATATATATATATATCCGTCCGTTACTTCGCTGACACACGTAACGCAGAAAAACGTGGTTTGATAGGAGTTGTTGGTATATATATATATATATATATATATATATATATATATATATATATATATATATATATATATCTGTCTGTTATTTCTGCTTGCTCATTAGCTCGTTTTGCGGGTTAATTACTCCACATATACAACGCGCCAATAGAAGTTTCGTTTCAATGATACACGAATATATGTTGTGTTAATTTCTGAAGGTATATCAAACTGCTCATGTATACAGGTGTATTTATAAATACGTTGATAATTACTTAAGAAAATCCACAGATATAATATACGCAATGACGGGCACATTATTGCACACACACTCACGTATATACATGTATTTCTCGGGGGGGGGTTATAGAATAGGTTTTTCTGGCTCCAACCAGGTACGTTCACAAGCGGTGAATAGTGAAATAGTAAAAAGGAATAGAATGATAAGGGGATAGTAAGAAATTACCAACTAAAAGCGTCTATTGCTTATGAAAAGTTTAGTAAATGATTTTGGTGGGGTCGCGAGTTATGAGATAGTGTCAAATAACGGTAAAATACTTCACCAGATTTTGTCGCAATTTCATCTCTATAATTTTACTTCTGACCTATTACTTTCAAAGACTACCGTATAAAAATTATCTCATTAGTTGTTTAATTACTGAGATACATGATAATGATGAATGTTGATTGCAAAACTGTTGAAAGCTATGTCACTCGAACGAACTGTTGTACAATTAGTTATAGACTGAGACACGTGGTGTCATATATATCATCAGCATAATTTTTGTGTAGTCCTAAGACTGGACCATCGCCATGTCTCCAACATTCCCGGTTTTCTGTAGTTCTTTTTAAATCATTGTAATTTTATAACCCGGTGTCTTCTAGCACAGTGTATATATATATATATATATATATATATCCCAAACTAAGAAATTATCGTCAAATAATCACCGTATTAAAATAAATTTATTTTATCATATGTTCTTCCTTTCCGGTACCATTATGTCCTCAAAGCGTTGATTAACATGATTAAATTTGGCATTCTGTCCCTTGCTGCTGTTATTAAATTTCCAATTCCTTTTATTTCTGTTCAATCATTTGTGTTCATTATACATTCGCATTTCTTCTTTCCTTCTATTTTTGGTATTGTTTGTAAAATACATTATTATTCACCACGATTTATAAATATACTCAATTCACTTCGATATTTATTAACTGTCGATTTTTATTTTCGTATTTGTTACTTTTTTCCCATCCGCTCTATCTCCAGAAAATGTCTCAAGAAACATCTTTACGTTACATTTTAAGTATACATATAATGGAAAAACGAACTGACGTACACGAACAGTATCCACTGACAGGAAACCGGAAGTGCTACCTTTGGCATAGTATATAGCGAAAGGTCTACCATACGATCTGTATGTTGATGATGCCGAATGATTGTAAGTGTTTTTGAACACTGAAAAATAAATAACGCGAAATTAAATTATATAACCCTTATATATATTCTTCATCATTAATGACGGACTGCGAACAAGTGTTTCATTAATTTAATGATTCTAAGAGAACCTTTATATTTCGATTATTAAATAGTTTTTTTGATTTATTTTTTAAGTTAGAATCGATTCGTTTATTCGATAAAAAATTTATTTCCCGCTTTATTTTTAAAAGAATATTAAATGGTAATTTACAGTTCGAAATTTCTTATAGATTACGATACTGACACCAATATAATATACCTGATGAACTGCACAATGTGTTTCTAAAAGTAACGTTAAAAAAAAAAACAAAAATCAAAAATAAACACGATCGATCGTTCATATTTTAAAACAGACTGTTCACGAAAATGTTTATATAAAAAAATATTTCCTTATTCGTCTGAACTCTCTTGCGAATGATTTATTGATGAAAATCGAATAATATGTTGAAAAGAACAAACGATTATGCACTAAATAACTCTAAATATGAAGGTCGTTGCCAATAAACAGAGGTTCTCTATAACCTTATTCTCACGGGAAAACCATCTAGCACATGACAATATTTTCTAGATATGAAGAAGAGAAGAAGATTTATATAAGACACACACTTCTGTAGTCGCGGTGAACATTATGGAGATTTTTAATAAAAATGAAAAAAAAACCACTACAATAATGTAAATAGTTTTTACTGCATTTTCATGCGGAAACAAACATTCGACGAATATTATTAGCACCGAAGATATTATGCGAAGCTCAACGGTAACAAAAGTCATATTAACTACTATAAAACGTTTCATCCTAATTTACATAAGATTTATCGCGATAAGAAATAAACCATTCCGAGTCAAACGTACTGACTACTTCAGATACCTCTACATTTAAATCGAATTACCGTCAGCCTACTCGAACCCACCGCCTCGGCATAATAGTATACAGAGTGTATCAACGCATTTTAAAGACTTATTAAATTCAAAAAAACAATTAATGTTATCTATCGAGAATACCGCTCAAAATATATGGCAGACAAAATTGAACAACAAGTTACGACAAGTTAAAGTTATACTAATTTGGAAACTTCACGTCGCGTAAACAGGCGAGAAGAGGTTGTTCTAAACAGAATCCGCATCGGCCACACTAAACTAACTCGCAGGCACTTATTACCAAATGAACTTCCACCACCGTGTATGTTTTGTGCGAATCAAAATTTCTACATTGAACATATAATCTCCGTATGTCCAAAAACTGAACAAGGAACGTGAAGAAGATTTTTCATTCGAACAAACAAGATCCTTTACAAAAGTCGCACTTGGAAACAGCTGGAGTACAAAAGTATTTTACGATTTTTAAAAAATTTTTAATCATGCTAGAATTACTTTTATTTCTATTTTAATTCACCGAACTACGTAAACTTATAGAAGAAATAATTTTCCGTTTAATTTCTATAGAATTATCCGTAAGTATTTTCGAGATGTATTATATGCTAGAATCATTTGTAGAAGATATTATCATTTAATTACCGAGTTATCTATAATTATCTAAATTGTATTGTATCGTACAATGACCTAGAAATCGAGCGTCTTTAAATAAATATATAATTTGAAAATTTCGTTTTTGTGTACATGGGAACCTATATGTGGATGATTAGAGTGGAAATATATTGTTTGCAAATTGAAAGGTAATATGAATTAAAACTACTCTAACAGATGTATAAATGTATTTTATGTGTGTGTGCGTGGTACTGATCAGTACTTAAGCTCACTTTGGGAGTCAAGTTAGAGAGTATGTGAGAGTGTAAATGAGTTATAATTATATAAATAAACGGTAATTAAAGAAATCAATATAATAAATGTAATCAAAATAAAAATTTATATTAAGCGTAAATCATAAGAAATGTAATTACCCGTCGACAAGCGAAAGCTTGACGGGATAAGTAGTATTAAAATAATTGTATTATGTCGTACGAGTGTTGTTGTGTTGTTGTGTGTATATATGAGGCGTGATTATCAGTGTATATATCATTATAAAATTTATCACAAATATACGTTTAAAAAAAATAGTAATAATAATCGCGTTTCACACGAGACATATGACTTCCAGAAAGTCTAAATAAAAAGTTCGTATTTTCGTCACGGATCGATTTTCATTACAGTTTCTAATTTTTTTTTTTGTAAATAATTTAAAATACATCAATAATAATAATAATATATATATATGTATGTATGCACTTACAACAGGCGACGTATGAGTAAGGACAGAGTTTAGATGGTACCCATAAATCCAGCGATCCGGTATCTAGAAGTACGTTAAAGTATTGAGGTGGTGTACCTATTGAAATTTGTCCGTAATACACTATCTAAGAAGTAGAACAGGCTTAATTAAATCGTTGTAATTTACTCAATTACAGAATATTACATCGTACAAGATACACTTGCAGAATACATATATATATATATATGTATATATATATAAAGTATGTACAGAAATAAAACTAGACCGCACTTATGCAACAAATGGAAAAATAAATTATTAATACCAATACAAAAAATAATAATGTTTCTAATGAAATACGATATCAATACATACAAGCACATATCCAAACACCTAACAAAAAATAGAAATATCAATCATACACCCGTTATTTCCATGTAGCACCCTCTCTCAAAACACACGGTTTAACGCATACACAAATGCGAAAAAAAGCCCCGAGTGAATTTCATATGCACATATTGCCATGTTACTCGATTCACGATGGTAATAATATTTATGTGGTTCTAAAAAAAAAAATGTACGCAGTAATAAAAAAAACACGTCTACATCGATAAAACAATTTTTATCAATCCGAGATTCGTAGCAATCATTCCGAGATTGATAGCACACGCTTCCTGAGAACAAACCGATACAGAGTGATTCACCATCGACTTCCTCGTAGTTTCTTCAGCAAGCTGTTACTCATTTATCTGAAAAGCTAAATCGACTTCAGTCCTTTTTGTCGCTAAAAAAATTCTTGCTCCCGATGTGATTCGAACCAGAATACCGCTACGATGTACGACATTATTAATTCCCGTTATAAATACTTACATCCATATAATTTGATAACGGAACGTTCGACGGTTGAACAGCTATTTTACCCGTTACTGTCACCCTCGCACGCTGACTAGCGTTTACGTTGACGTATTTTTTAAATAACGGAACGCTAAACGAATACAAATGAAATATTTTAAATATCGATTTATCTTAATTAATATTTCGTAAAATATAATCAAAAACGAAATTTTTTACCGAACGACAACGCTAATAATAAATACATCAATTATTATTTTTAGTCGGATTTAAAACATTATTATTTGCAAAATGTTGTAATGAATTAAAACACAAAATCGATCATGTTAATCGAAATTACAAAAACTTTACATATAAAAAAAAAACATTATAAAAACACAAAAATTATTAGAAAATTGGAAATAATAATAATAAAAGAAAAAGAAACGTAATTTCTTAAATTTATTGATAAATGTCGATGAAGATTTAGTTTTAAGAACTACATTATAAATTCAATCAATTTTTATTTTATATTAGACAGGAAGTTTTTATTTTCTGTCTACTTTTTTTTTAATCTTCCGTTCTACTGCTACAAATGCTAAAAGCGCGGAGTCTATCATCCCTTGAGGAAAGTTATAAGTGTTTTTTCATTTTTAGGTTAAAAGTATTTCATTTAGGAAACTGTAATGAAAAGCGAATAGAGACAAGTGAACAGTGGAGTAATGAGTTGTAGTGATTTGAATATTTTGAACAAGTGTGAGGATCGGTTTTGGATAGTATATAAGAATGAGTCAAAACGAATCGTGCGGACACGGAACAGCATCACTTCATCCTGTCTTGTGCGATGAACACGTTGAATAGGCCTAGATGCCACTATGTCGAGGTAAACCGGAAAATCTGACTGTTGCTTGTTCCTTAAATTTAAGGAATATGCAGCGACGCATATCGGAACACACTGGTAGAAGTAATATTCTGCAGGAGACATGAAGGCGGCTTCTTCGCAGCTCGATCTGCTTCTTAATCTATTCCATATGAATCGAAAGTACATGGGTCTGCAGACTTTGATCTAATTTTCAAGTGCAATTGTTTATGTATAAATTCGATTACGTTGTTTATACCACATTCACTCGTGAATTATTTTATAATCAATTTTTATTTATTAATATTGTACATCTAAATTAAGTATTTTCTTACATTTTATTTTTTATATTTGTTATAAAAAATTGTATTTTTTTATAGTTTACATTTTATTTTTGATAATGGATTAATAACCGAGAAGATTTATGTTTTTTTATACATATATAAAAATTTAGCGATTTTAACTACATTTTTTTTCATTTGTCACTTTTTCTGTCCAATTAACTTTCTGTAATCTGTGCCAGCACCGAGTTTCGAAGGCCTCCATTTTTTTTTATACATTTGGCGGTTAATCGTCCCAGTTTCCGATCCATACATCATTATGCTCCGTGCGAATAATTTTTTTTATTGAAAGCCAAACTAATTCTAGTCAATATCTCTTTGTCACTTCTTCCATCTTGAGTGATTACGCTATCCAGGAATCTATATACCAATTTACTTGTTTAAATCGTATTCCATCAATTTTTACATCTGTTATATCCAGCTTTTTAGCATATTTCATAACTACCGTTTTTTCTTCATTTTTGACGTATACTTTTTGGCCGTAATCACTAGCTGTTTCTTCGCGTTCTTTTTCATTACATCAAATACGGAAAGGAATAAGACGAGGATGTATATCATCGGGACTTTTTTAACATATATAAAAAAATAAATAAAAGATTTTAAAGAGAAAGGTAACTCGGGGATCAAATATGTTGATGTTCCGTTTTGCGCAGATGACATAGCAATCGTGGGAAGTAATGAAAAAAGAACCTGAAGTACTATATTATCGATCGAATTTGGAAGGACTAAAAAGCTCAATATGGGTGAAATCGTCGACGAGTTCGCAGCAAAAAATTCGAAACAGTCCAGCGACGATATTTATCTTAAATAATTTCAAGAGTTGTAGATACGAATAATGTATCTGTTGAGATTTTCGGGGGCGGTGTCCAAGGTTTCAGATACGCTAGAGGAAAATAGCGATATGAAATTTGACTCGGGAAAATGCGAGTACGTGATAACTATTAGAAAAATGATATTTTATAGGATAAAATCGAAATATCTGAAAATTAAAATTCATCGCTATCGTCGAATTAATCGTTATTACGAATATTATTAAAATAAATAAATAAATAAAAAAATTTACTTAATTATTTGCGATCTGGACTGGCCATCTTCCGGGAAAATGCTGCACAAGAAGAAAATACTGATAAACGAGATGCCGTTTTTCATTTCACTATTATTTATATATATATATATATATATATACATATATATATTTAGTTACTTATCGATAGATTTATAATAATTATGAAAATTAAAAAACACGTATAAAATTCTTTCGCGTTTTACAAGAATGATTCGACGAAGAATGTTTGAAATAACTGTCGATATTTTACAATAATTTCGCTAGACTAAATATCGTAAGAATAAGTTACGCATTCGATAAAATTTCAAAATCATCCGTAATGCAACGATTTTACTAGGCTAACGAAGACTTTCAAAATTCTTTTGATACACACACGCACACACATACATACACTCAGTTGCAAAAGAGTGAAAGAAATATTTATCGCGCAGCACACGTCGACATCATAATACGAGTAAAATTACATACATACGTCTAATATATATATATATATATTGACGGATGACGAAACTAAAACATATTAAGTTTGTAAAGTTTTAAAGATAAAATTTATATATATATTTTTTTTTAAATATTTTATTATATTTTACGTATTGTACGGTAAAGAATTGTTAGCTGCTTCATTAATGTTCTCTTTTAAATTCTTCCAGTTGTTTTCTGCCGATGCAGCTATCACGTCAATTTTCTCATGTTGCAATAGCTTGCCCTGGAACTTTTCTCTTATTCTTTATCATTTAACCTTTGTGCCATGCACACGTATTGCGACGTTCTAATATTTTCTTCGATTTTATTTTATATTTTGTCATTAGTAAGGTATGGTTATTGCCGTCCGCTCATGGGTATCTACGACACTTTTTTACTATATTCTTGTACCTTTCGTTAAAAAGTCGATTTGATTTCTATGTTTTCCTCCAGGGCTAAGCCACGTGTACAGCCTTCTTTTGTGATTCTTAAACCGGGTGTTACAAATTTCAAAGGAGTGTTTGTCTGCAAACTCCAATAAACGATCTCCTTGCCTTCTCCTAGACAAAACTTTCCCGCTGCATAGCTGCAGTTATCTTGACTCATCTTTGCATTAAAATCGTCTAGTCTATATCTCCGTGTTTTGTCGCTTTCGACGTTTCAGTGATTTGTTCATAAAAATTTTCTATCTCTTCGTCTGTGCTGTCCGCGGTTGGTGCGTATACTTGAATTATCACTAACGGCTTTAGTTTTATGTTTAGTCTTATTGAAAGAACTCTCTCAGATATTGCTAATACATTGTTGATGAATTTCGCGAGTTCCTTCCTTATTAATAGGGCGACTCCGTGTATTTGTGTATATCCTCCGTAGTATGTAAATTCATAGTTTCCATTAGCGCAAAATCTTCCATTTCCTGTCCATCGTGTTTCCGCAATTCCTAATATATCTTCTACGTAATGTTAAACGAAAACCATATATAAATGGTTAATGACTTAAATAGACACGAAATACGCGTAGTATATAAAAAAGTTATATACACAAATAAAGACGTGATAAATTACTCGAGTTAATAAATACAAAAAATAACAAATACGACCTGTCGATGTATCGGCTATTTATTTAATTAATTACAATCCGGGAGACATTTTTTAAATTTTTTTACGCGCGACAGTTTAGTTAACGGTATTTTACTGTAACGGTGATTTTGTACGTAGTTAGGAAAGCTGGACTACCCTTAAAATTTCCCCAAACTAGACTTCTTTTTGTATGATGATTTTTTGGTTAAATGAATTTAACCCTTTCAGTCATGCATTATAAAATGTCGACACAAAACTATAAATATACAGTTGTTTCTTATCCGGTACTCCCTTTTTTTTTTAGGTGAACTATAGATCATTTTCTAGGTGTACTTTTAAAATTGGGATGTTTAACGGTCAACTAGAAAAGAAAACGTTCGAATTAAAATTTTATGTACCATATAGCGGACATCGTGGCTGAAAGGGTTAAATTAATTTTTCTCGCAAAAAATTATTATTATTCGGTTTTATTTATAGTTTAAAAATACGCGAAACGCGAACTATTTAGTTTACACGTCCAAAAGGGAATCAATCACTGTATATCGGAGGTTGTTACGGTAACGCATGTGTATAAACATGACAATGTATGTGTGTGGTGGTACATGTAATAGACTAGGATATTCCGGTTTAGTCCTTGCATGATAATGATGCTGTAAACTGTTTCAATCGCCGTATACTTAATTTGTATTAATAAACAGCAGAGAAAATTAATATTAAGGATGACGCCTCTAATATAAAACTGTTCCTACCTCAGCAGCCTATTTGATCTGTAGATATCTGCTATAGGAACTATGGGATAGTGAACACAGAATTGGAATACTTCGCATCGATGGTATTGTTGATACTACAAACTGTTCTCAGAATATAAAACGTTTAAAAAACTGGTTCAAGAACTAATATACAAAAGTGTATCGCTTAACCTCAAAATAAATAATATAAAACTAAACTTTTACAGCACCCACGTACTCAGCCTGGCGGGTTTCAATCGTATCTACGTAAGTTCATGCTTGTTATTGCTCCGTAATGTACATTATGTTCAAATGGGTTTACTGATGACCATAGACATTTAACACTTTCAGTTACGATATCTACGGTACACAAACTTTTATAATGAAGAATATTTTGTTGACATTAAAACCTTCAATTCTAGAAATATTTATATAATGCATTAAAAATTATCAAGCCATCTAATAAAAAGGTATATTTCTCTTCCTTGTATCGAGTAAATTAAATATAACAATTATGGAGTTTGCAGCTCTAACGGTTGACAACAAATAAAAATGATCGATGCGTGGACGGGTAAAGTATATTAAATCAATTATCATTTGATTTCATTCGTAATATTTGTTTTACATATTTTCAAACATTTCCGACACCATAATAATAATCATAGTAATGAAAATTATACATTTACAGTAAAACATCGTATATTCGTAAACGACTTTAATACGAAAAATACTACAAATAGTGTAAAATCTATAATATATGATGGCGAAATGACTGTTTTGTAAAACAGACGACACAAATAAAAATATTTCGACTATTATTATATACAATGTAATAATTAACGAGAATAAATTAATCTACAAACGACGAGATTAATATGTACAATTAAACGTCGAACTCTGAATATTTATCGTCGTTATTTTGCTGTTTACGGATAATGATAATAAAGAAAGTCGTGAAACACCTGCGATGTAAGTAGGAAAAATTAAACCGCTTCCGCAAATCCGATCACATTATTACCTAAATCGAATTTAGTATAATATTTTCCGATAAAAACATCACCGAGAATCCATAACGGACCAACCGGCGGCTTAATATCGAGTCCTATAAACCCTGACATGCACAATGATTTTCCAAATTGATTTATCTGAAAAATAACGAATAAAAATTATTCGAGCAATTAATTTTAATAAAACGAAATTAAATCGAGAAAATAGTATAATCGTCGAGAAAGATACGGCTGAAACGATCGATGGAACTTAGTTCACTCGTACGTGCGTGCGTGTATACAAAGATACATTACGCAGACGCAAAATCAAAATGACTACTGACGATTTCTACACTACCCGATTATTAACGGGACATGGAAAATTCGAGTCTTATCTATTTCGCTTTTTCATTTAAGTACGGATGACAAATGTGAATCTACTCTTTGTATGTCATCTTACGGACCGTATAAGATTATACAATAAAAATAATTTGAACTTACAAAACGAATACACTGCTCGACAATTTCAATTATTTACTTTTAATATACTACACAGGAAATTCCAGCAGGGTTACTAAAGTTTTTTACTAGCACTTTGCGAAACGGCGATAAAACTTTTCAGTAATATGTATAATGAGTATATTTCTGCGCGCGTACAAGTATACGTTTGTGTGTAAACTTTCTGTACAATAATGCTTAAGTCGTGTAAATTTTTAATGCACGTGAAAATAAGTATCGAGAAAATGTCGACGACAAAAAATAAAAATTTCCAAAATTTAACAGTGTAGGCCAGCATCAAAGTCCAAAATTTCAAAATTCATAACTTCCATACGGGCCATTTTTAATTACTTAATAAATTATACGCATGTACAAAATTCCGTCTAAATCGTTAAAAGCTTATACCCGTCATCCGATTACATTGATAACTTTGTAAAAAAAAACACCAACATTTTTGTATTTATATAATTTATTCTCTTAGTCCAGCAGAAATAAATCACAAACAATACGTTTGTCAATATAGAGTAATTGTTAGAGCTTATATCGACTGAAAACTGTTACAACCCACACACATACATTATATATGTATTTTCTGTTGTTTCAAATAACTTAATTTTAAATATAAATCTCAATATCCTGAGTCACGTAATTTTTGCAATAAATTTATTATCTAATATATAATAAAAACAGAAATTCATAATATTATTTTAAAATATCACGTGTATTTTTCTCTTATCTACTCCAGCCGACAATGGAAATGATTCATGAGGATGTGATTATTTTAAGATAACTTTATATATATATATATATGTATTGCAATAAAATTATTTTCTCGGACATGTTAGATAATAAATTTGTTACACACACCCACACGATAATGTAGAATTACCTTTAAAACGTAATCTTCACCAGACAGTTTAAATACGGTACCGTTAATGGTTACTTCAAATTGCGGGAAACTATCGATACTGCCACAATCCACCTATATGTTTGAAAAAACAAAAAAACAAAAAACAATTGCCAATAGAATTATTCAAATTACTTATGCGATCAATTTTTACATATTCTTACTTTCAGGAAGGTCATTCTACAGGTTTCACCCCTCGGATTATGTAAATATATTAAAAGTTTGTAGAAATACATTTCATTTCTCTTATAACACAAATGAATTCGCCAGTTTTATTTATTATTATTACATAGCTGAAATATATTGGATAAATTTTTTTTTCAATTGTATTTATTATTTACCATTTTTTATTTTGAAACGTTCTCAGTAGATTAATTGTTTCTTTCCGAAGTTCCGAGTGTACACAATAAAATCAAACATTGTAGCTGGGGATATCTAGATAATAATTTATTGTAAGATTTTTGGATTTGCTAAAAGTTTATCACGCGAGTAAACAAGTTGAGAAAATAAGTATGGATGTTTATAAATTTGCGTCCCGGTAATCAGATACTATAATTAGACCTTAATTGTATTCAAACGTTAATTTTATGCTGGATATTCCGATTATCCTTAAATCGCGTATTCCTTTAAGCAACTTACTGATCAACGAACGATCTTCAAAGACAAAATAGTAACGAAACACCGAATCAATAATGTTTTGGAGTTACTGAAAAAACAAAAACAAAAACATCGGTTCCTGTATGAAATGGCAACTAGTCACTGGAGTGTATGAAATAAATTGACATACATAAGTTATTGGGTAACGGTTGGAACTCGACCAAAATTTTCTTTAAAACAGGAAAACCAGATATTAGCTTACAATCACTGGTGGAACCCAATATCGTTCAGATGGCCGCCATGTGCAACAATACATTCATTCAGTCTTTTTACAATATTTTCGAGCAAAGGTCGCTGAATTTTTGAATTTCTTCAGAAATCTCGTGGATGTGTTTCATAAACGCGGTTCTTAAGGTATTACCACAAAAAAACGGTCAAATCTGGCAAAACCCGTCAACAATACGCGAGAACCAAACGCTTCTATTCAATACTACAATGGTTAATGCAGAAAAGTGACACGTCGCACCACCTTGTTGAAACCACGTACGGCCCAGACGACGATGACGACGAAGTGAGGCAAGCAAAAACGAGTTTTTCATCTCGATATAGTGCGTTCTATTGACAATCTAGTGAAAAAATAAAGCCCCAAATATTTTCCATTTTGCCACTCCAGCCCAGACGATTACTCGCTCGCTGTGTGACGGCTTCTGTTTGATTAAATTCGGATTAGATTCAAACCAGTAGCGACAGTTCTGTTTACGAATCCGGATAGCTAAAAAGGGCTTCATCGGTTATCAAAAGATTGTTTAATCAATCTCTTCGTCTTCGATTTTTTTCATCATCGTTTCAGCAAAGTGTTCATTGTGCATAGTTAATCCAGCAATATACGGCGAACAGATTCTCTCGACGGGTTTAAAGAAACAGTTTGACGACGAGCAGAGCGTCCGGAACTCCAAATGATCGCTGCCTGAACTCGATCGATGTTTGTGGGAGTACGAATGTGTTTTTTTTGTCCATGACGTCTATTAATCCATTGCAGAAGCTGTCTCTCAAATGTTTTCAACCCGTCTTAAAATTGAATTTCGAGATGGTACAGGTTTACACCGTGTAACTTTGAATTCTTTTCGAAACTCTCTTTGCATTATCGTGAACAATTCACGCCGAATAACGTTCCACACAAAACGCGCGTTCCTTCTCTTTGTAGGATGCCATAATAACTGCACAAAAACGAATCTCTCGTGTGTACACTAAAAGTGGAGCGCGTGGTTTGCGTTGTAACAGTGTTACCAACTGCGCTATTCAAAAAACAAAACCGTCTGTCTTCTCTGGGTCACCCTGTATGTAGTTCGAACAAGTTTTTTTTTTTTTCATGTACCGACTAAGAGGTCATAAACACAATATCTAAATTAAAATTATTCTTCTTTCAGAATAACTTGTCCCAATGGAGCAGGTTGTTTTGCTGTCTTTGTGTCAGCTTAGGCCAGGCACATTTAATCTTAATCAATTCCAAGGACATCTCGGCACTGTTTTCTTTTCAGTCGTCTTTAAGGCTTATCTGGCAAAGTGAATGTTGACATCCGTGTTATAAGCGGATTTGAACTGTAACCAAATTTTTCATGCATTTTCTTATACTGATGTTTGTATATAGTCGCAACCGTAGGTATATCCAGATCATTGTCTATGATGCTGTTGCGAACATAATAGGGCGCATTTACGATTGCCCTTAGCGATATAATAGAAATTGTACGATCATAGGGCACAACGTAAGAAACGCACGTTATAACGTTACGAGAGATGTAGAATGGTGTTATAATAATGACACAGACTTTGTGATTATAAATGATGGATTAAAACGCCGGAAAATTATAGTGTTGGAAGAAAATTCAGAAGTGCATGGGGTATGTACACCATATTGCTCAAAAAGTTTGACATGTATTTATATAAGAGATAGAAGCTGTAAAATAACAATAATAAAACGCGTAATATAAACATACATACATATATATATATATATATATTTAAATAACAAATTTGTTATTTATCATTTAAAACTGATTTCAATAAAATAAAATAGTACCGTATAACCTCCGAGGAATGTCGGAACTGCTTTCAGTATAGTATTTATCTTTTCTACTGCTCCAGGTGGTCCGGCAATTAAACTAGTACCGGTGTCAGCGATTGCTTTAATAGGCCCAGAGAGAGAAAACGTACCTAAATGAAGTCTGCGAAAACATATCGGTAGTACACAGCGTAATTTATTTACATAAATGTATTACCTAATATATCTATATAAACATTTAAATAAATCGTCATTTTCACTTCGATATTATCTAATGTCAATTTGTACTTTGTTGTACTTTTAAATCGTGTATTTTCCTATTTAATGTAAGAAAATATAATTTTGAAATCCGAGTATGTCTATCTTATAATAATAATATTAACAAAAAAAAATATTACCCATCAACGTTGAACTGCCAGTATGTTTCGGACGTTACAGGTGTATAGGTAAAATCTCCCTTGTATTTTTCAGGATCTGATCCGCCAAATATTATTTCGCCGCCATCTTCTGAATTTGGATCTCTAACGATAAAATTGATTATTTATATACTCGAAGATAATAACACATGTATTTACTTTGAAAAATTTCTAGTTCAAAATTAAGTCGTTAGAGAATTCTTCTTAATTGAATGCCGGTATAAAGTAGCGTACATCTGTTCAAATAAAATGAAAACCGTGTATACCTGTTCAAATAAAATGAAAACACCGAATCTGTAACTAAACCTTGCGATATCATTTGATAGAACGGAGGTGTGACTTTACCGACTGATATAGACGGATAACCGAGTCCCAAAATTCCATCGAATTTAGCCGCCACAAATGTTAAACCCGGTTCTTTAACAGCTTCTCCGAATGTCTGATTTTTAATATTTAACCCCGCTATCTGTAACGAATATGCGTAAAATCGGTAAACAATGCTAACGAATAAATGAAAATAAATATAATACAAATTTTTTCACTGATTAAAAACAATATTTATATATATATATGTACATATATCAAGGCGATATAATTGGACTGTCAACTTGACGGTCTAGGGTTCGAAACCAACTCGCGATATAAATAATCTATACTTCATTATTACATAACTCTTACCTTGGAGAAATTCTTTACTATTATTGAATCGGTATTTAGAAGAAATAAATACACACTATTTATTTTATCGATTTCATGAATTTTGAATAATTTTAAATCACGACTATAATCGACATTTTCCCCCGTTTATGTAGTTATGAAGTTTATGATAAAATACATTACATAATAAAAGTTCCGATAATTCAGATTGGTTAAACAAAATGTTCGCTCTAAATTTTAAAGTTCTTTTTTTTTAATTTTATTACAAATTAGCCACTAGCAAATTAAACAACGTAATATCCAAAAATTAATAAGCTGCGTGAAGGACGCAGCCTGCCGATAGATTAAATTCGTCATTCTTTGTTATCATCAGTCTTCATTTGAGATTTTGTTCAGTATTACTGTTAATTTATATGTAACGTTTTTTTGTATACGCTTGAAAATAACGTGATTGTCGAAAAGTTTTGCGTTAATAAAATAATTTTTATAATGATTAACTTTGTTTTGTTAATTCATGAAATCACTACTTTCCTATATATATCAACATTATATTTAAAGATGAACTATTTTCGATTTTTGATTTTATTTTCAAGAGTATATCACGTTAGAATGTTCTTCTTATCGTATCGGTCATTTTATATGCCTTTTCCCCCAATATTTAACGATCTGAACTGCCTCGTCTGAAATTCCATTTATTCTGGTCATATTTTCCATTCTGTATTGTATTGGCAACAATGAGTTAATAGGCGTTCTGAATATTGTACTATGTCACATTCACATCTGCGTCATCTTTAACTTTCCATCGTTTCATGTTTTTTGCCGTTCTTCATGTCATAGTTCTTATTCTATTTAGGGTTTTCCATGTCGACCACGGCAAATTATTACCGAGAGGTAGACGTTCGTTCGGTTGTTCCCATAATTTCAGTCGATTTTATTTCAGCCTCCCCTTCCATAATTCCATCCTACTAATTTCAGGCGTTTGTTTAAAAGCGTCTGTTGTTTTAAGAAAACTCTGCACGCCGTGCACCTGGAAACAGCGAGATAATTATGCATAACTTCGCTGGCTAATCCTACCAACCACGATAAAAAGAAAGGTAGAACATTAAACCAATATTTACACCTTTTATATATATATATGTGTGTGTGTGTAATAATCCATATCGAAAATTCTATAATAGCACTCGTACGTACGTTTACAATATCGGTAGATAAAAATCCAGATAAACTTCCAGTTCCATAATGAATACCAAATTCCGTACCGTTCTTCTGGTATGTCGAGGAAATACCGCTGTTGTATTTATTATGAACTACTACAATATTTATACATATATATATATATATATATATATATATATATATATATATATATATATATACGTAAATTTTATATAAACACAAATAGAAGAATAATTTCGAATTTTAATAACCTATCACGCGGATATAAATTTTTTAACAATCCTATGTAGAGATGTGTAATTCAGTGCCGCACTGCGTCATTGAGTTGAAGCATTACTCTGCATCAGTGATATCAACGTACGGAATGAAAAAGTCGTAACGGAACATACAGCTCTCTTAATACAGCCAAAGCAGCTCGACTCTCTTATATTCCTATAATACTTATGCGCTTTAGCGCTTTTAGTATCGCGTTGCTCTCTTGTTTAGCATACCAACACATTCAACGTATAGTAGGTGCAGAGGTACGTACACACTTATCCGAGAACATTTGAAAATACGAAACTTCTTCTCTTCAAAAAATGCGCATGCGTAACACACGAATACATAATCTATATTACCATTCACACCCTGATTCCAAAATTCATTTACGTTATGGCGCAGAGTATCGAATACCATTGAACGCACGGCTTTTAACTAACCAAACTGGGATAATCGGTTTAATATTTCTGGATGGTATAACAGCAACAACGTTAAACAAAATCACACACATATATATATATATATATATATATACGACAATGCATATGCGTGTATATAAACAATACAATCCAGATACAATTTTGCGAGATTTCTTCATTGACACAATTGAGTTAACTCACTGCCTTGATACACTAAGGTGCGCCAGCGCTGTTGCGTTAACGCAGATATTTTAGGTGCGTTACACACGCCTAATCTGTTGAATTAAATATAAGCGATTTTTCAAATCTACATCAAATCTATAATGTAAACGTATCAATACGATGAAATATCATTACCGATCTTCATTATTAACGAATATATTTTGAATATCAAAAAGTATTTCTGTAGTGCTTTCTTAGTGATAGAAAAAATAAAATAAAATAAAATAAAAACGTTTATACCGACACACACACACACACACACACACACACACACATATATATATATATATATATATATATATATATATATATATATATATATATATATATATATAAACTGTTTTAAGATATATATTGTGGCACAGTATACCAATTTCTCGTTTTGTTTTATTTTTAAATTGAATATATATTGAATAAAATATTTTTGGTTTTAAGTACATTTGAGTTTTTATATAAAGTCACTTTTATGCGTTTATTTCTGATGGATACTCAACAATATAACGCTCGCGACTTAATTTAAACATTATGTAATGTTGTATAAAATATTTTGCCAGTTCCAAAATTATATTTATTAATAAAAAAAAAAAAATAGTGAAATTATGTCTTTTATATCTATATTTATTATTTTCATTAGATTTCATAATACATTATATTATTAAGATAGTTGATCATTGAGTAAATTTTCCTATTTATATTTTTTTGAAGACAGTTTATCATTTCACTGAAAATATTTTTTAGCTAACTAAATTTATTAATCTATAAATTCGGTATAATATTGATAATTTCTAGAGGATTGAATTTAAACAAATAATTTAGAATATTTGTGTATTATAATCCTACTACTGTATTTCCTGACTTCTTTGTCCCTCCTTTATTTATTATTTATAGTTTTCCTTCCTTAATCTTTATAGCGATTAACTGCTTGGAAAATTAATAAATTAACAATATAATATCCGAATTATTAATGTATGTATGTATATATTTATTTGGGTGTAAACCAGCGAGCATGTAGATGTGCACATGTTTAATTAAATATGTACACTTATGTATATTAAAGTTTGATTATATTCGTCTATTGTTAAATTAATGTTCTATTGAAAATTTAATTTTTATTTCAAATGTATTATACATATTTCTTATTTGTATGTATTCCACGAGGCTCCACAACTGTCGCATACTGCTTACGAACATAAACGTATAAATAATATTAACATACAGTAATTTAGAATTTTCAACTCAAAGTGAACAATTTTATTTTATTCCAGATAATCAACTATCGCAACTCAAGAAACTGATATCATGTTGTGATTACAGTCGCACGACCTTTTATAAGGAAGATCTGGTTTTTGATAAATGTGGCAACCTGCACTGAAAAATTTCGGAACGAACAAAAATTCTAAAACGGTATATTTCAACTTTCAACCCGAGTAGAACGTATAGAATAGTATATAAACAGAATTACATAACTGATGGTGTGCGGTAAGTAAATTTTCTATGAACATTATCATATTTTTTAACTGGCATTCGGAAATTTTTTGCTTGCTAGAATATTTTTTTGTGTAAATAATAAAAATTAAAAAAAAAAAAAAACGTTAGTTATTGCGTACGTTGATCACTTAAAGAGTGTTATTACCATTAAGGTTGCCAATAAAATACTAGTTGTGTCGAAACACATAATGATTATATGCCTCTTAACCACGTATAACAGATATAGGATATGATTCCATTTTTTATTTTAATCAGACGTCTACTTATCTATCGGAGATAACAAATTTTTAATACTATAAAAGAATTTGTCCTGTACAGTACACAACGTCTGTTAGCTTTAGAATTAAAATTATAATTTGGGTCGATTTCCCGGAATTATCTGTTATAATACGAGAAACAAAGACATCCTCTCATGATTACTTTTATTATTTTATCGTATTTGATAAGACGTTTATTAAACATTATCTTTTTCCTGTTATAATTACATTTAAAACGATTTTCAAAACTAATTTGAAATAAATGTACACGTCCGGTAATATAAAACGATAAAACAAATACATCAAACTTACGGCAAGCGATATTCAGTAAACTGCACTGTTTCGAAGGTACCCATAAATTAGAAGAACCGGTATCAAACAGTACATTAAACGGCTGAGGTGGTGTACCAATAGTTATTGGTCCGTAATATTGAGCCTATAATTTTATTTTGTTTCAATAATAATTCGATTATTATTAAAGAATAATTTTGATAATAAATAACTATTATTTTAACTTTAACGGTGTAGTAACCAATCTTCTTCTTCTGATCGTATAATCATCGGTTATATATAATTACACAAAATTATCGTCATAAGTCTAACTTTAAATTTGTTAGCCAGTCTATGGCTCCGTCATTAAGATTGTGAACATCGTCTAATGTTAAAGGTGCAAATTCACTACAGTCTTCCAATATATGCTGCATTGTTTGTTTTACCGCACTGGCACGCAGCAGTTGTCATTATACCCCACTTCTGCATTAGATATCCGCATCTTCCCTGTCCGGTCCTAATTCTATCGAGTGTCTTTTCCATAGTTTCCTAGATAAATCCATTCATTGGGTCGAAAACTAAATAGGAATTTGTTGTATGTTCTAAATTCGTTTCCCATGTTATTTTCCATTTATTAAACTCTTTCATTTCTTCTGACAATAATTCATTCATTGTCCAAGGTGATTTTCTGGATTTGAGTCTCGATACTGGTGCGGACCTTATCTCTTCACATATTGGCAGTTCGGGGTACATCTGAAATTTATTTCTATCTCTGAATAATACTGTCTCCCGTCTAATTGCAGCTGGATCTATATTAGCTAAAACTCGAAGCCTCATAAGTGGTGTAGATTTCAGCGTTCCTCGGAGTGCTTCATTTAATACTACATCTATTTTTTTAACATGACAGCTATTACACCAAACTGATGAACAATATTTCGGCTGCTGAGTATACAAGTGCCAAGGAAGAAATTCTGAGTGTTCTTGCATCAGCACCCCAAGTCGAATCTGCGAGTCTCCTAATGAGATTTATACGTGTTTTTAACTTTTTGGATAAAACCGTTAGATGCTCATTATATGATAAGGTGCGGTCTAATGTCACCACGCCTAAGTACTTTGGATATTTCGCATTTCTTAGTTTTACACCTTCAAATTTCACTGTAGGTTCGATTTTTGCCATTCGGTTGTCGAGGTGAAAAAACGCTGTCTTTGTCTTGTGGGGATTCGGTCGTAATTTCGATTTGTGTAGGTACTTACTAATTTGTGATAAACCACTTTCCATAGTTGATATACAATTCTTCAAGTCTGTTCCTTGCACGGTCATCGCCATATCGTCTGCATACTGGAACTTTTTGCAAGATGTGTCATATCGCTGACATATATATATTAAAAAGTAACGGGGCTAATATTAATCCTTGTGGAAGACCATGATTGACTCGTCGTCATCTGCTACTATTTTCTCCTAAGAGGACACGGAAATACCTATCTGACAGCATGCTATTTACTAGTTGCAATATTCGAGAGCATGGTATAATAGAAAAAAGCTTTAATAATAATCCCTCTCGCCAAACACTATCGTAGGCAGAAGTTAAGTCTAAAAAAACAGCCAATGTCTTTTCATTCCTTTGGAATCCATTTTCTATTTGCTGTGTAATCGCAGCAACTTGATCTACACAGGATCTTCTTTCTGCTCGAAAATCAGCCTGCGATATTGATAAATGACTATCTACTTCAGCTGCAATTCTATTATAAATAATTCGTTCCAATACTTTATAACCTACGTTAAGAAGAGATATCGGTCGATAGTCTGCTGCTTCCTTTCCTTGTTTTTTAATCGCAATTATTTTGGATTTTTAAACTCTTTCGGTAATCTGGCTGTTGCAATTATTTCATTAAACATCCCACAGAGAAATGTTTTTGCTTTTTGTCCCAGGTTTTTTAAAAACTCCGGATAGAGACCATCAAATCCAGCTGCTTTATTATTTTTCATTTGGGTCAATGTTAAGTTCATTTATAGTAACTGGACCAGAAAATTTCTTACTGGGTTTAAGTTTGCATTTTCTTTCATTTAGTTCAGCTTTAACTATTTTCTTGTTTTTCTAATGAAAACTTAGTCGTACTAAGAAGCCTCGATACAATCGCATCTGGTTTAATTACATGCTGGGCTTGCTTATTTTGTTGAGGATCAGTTCCAAGTTTCCTAAGCAATGTCCATGCTTTTTTACTATTATGTGTGAAATTAATATTTTCAACTGTCTTGAGCCATCTATTTTTTCGTTCCTCATTGAGTTTAGTTAATAACTCAGCTGCTATAATCTGATTACCTGAAGATTTAAATTCATTATAAAGTTTAAAGAATTCTTCAGTCCAGCGTGGTATATAACTCTTCCTTCTACCTCGTGGAATGCTCTTATGAGCAGCTCTTTTAATTATTTCAACAAATTTGCCGTAGTTTCCAATTATTGGTAATATGTTTTGAATATTTTCGTCAATAGTTTGTTTAAAAGTGTTCCATTTAGCCTTTTTAAAGTTCCATCTATTTTTTGGAATGGATTGTACACCTGGAACATATACTCCCGTATCAATTAATACGGGTCGGTGCTGCGAGTTTGGGAAATCGCAAAAAACTGTTCGATATGGTGTAGTCTTTATTGGAGCACTATTTTCTCCTAGGAAATATGCAAAGATCTGGGTTGTAATCCTGTTTCCATCTTGCTGATTTAAATGTTCCATTATCCTTAGCATTAAATAACAATTCCATGTTTGAATGTTCTATCCAATCTTCGATGATAGTTCCATTTTCATCATTTTTTGCATACACCCACACGACATTGTGACTGTTAAAATCTCCAATATAAATACATGGCGATTTATAACATGGCGCAGTGGTGGTCTCGTGTTCCATAATATACCAGGTGGTTTATATACATTGACGATTGTGAACTTATCTACTTTTATAGCAATGTTGAAACAGTTTCCTTGAGTTGATTTTCCTATAACTTCAGTGTGTAAGGCCAAATTAATTCGTACATATGTGGCCACTCCGTATTTTACGCATTGGTAAAGGCTCAGAACAAATGGCATCAAAGATACTCGAAGAAAACATGGTTGGGATTGTAGATTACACGTTGTATATATGGAACGGACAGTATGGAATTTTTTTAAGTTTCATGACAACAAACGGTGTCCAAATCAAAATCTATCTATCGGTATAATGGCTTTACGTTTGATATTCCTGATTAAGTGAAATCATGATATTGCATAGAACGATGATTTTTTTCGTCCCCATGAACGAGGCAAATGAAATATAACTGACGGAAATTAAAGTGAACGTAACTTTATTGGAAGCAGTGGCTTTAGTTAATGAATCTACAATTTCATTATCCGGGATCTTTGTGAATCGGTACTCGCAAGAAAGACACAAACATACTCAATAGTTTTACCGTGATTAATAAAATCAATGTATCTATCACATTCCATTCATTATCTACAGTCTTAAGCATACTTCGTGATACGGTAATAACGAGCTAATTACAGTGACACTTCATATCCATTAAAGATAATAACGCTTGAAACACCGCCACATACTCAGCGGTCAGAACAAAGATAACATCATTTGTAAGTGTTTAAAATATCATCTTCTATCAAGTTAATTTAAATAGGTTATATTAAAAAATAATATATACTACTATAAATATGCTATGTAAAAAAAAAAAAAACAACTGTAAAAGTTGAAAAATAGATTATATTTGTATACGAAACTTTTAAGTTCATAAAATCCTAAACTTTATATACTTACATCTAAATAGTTTTTTAATGGTTCAGGCGTTCCAACACCGTCGTACTTTAAGTTATAATGGTCGACCAAATCCGCATACGATTCCCCAGCTTCTAGTAACCTCTTTCGAGCAGAGTCCATTTTCTTTAAAGCGATTCTAAAATATAAAATTTTATATATATATATATATATATATATATATATAAATCAGATTTATGTGAATGCATAAAAGAGGAAAGATCCACTGAACATATAATTTGGAAACGCAGGATAGGAAATATAAGAAGAGAAGACCTGAAAAAAGAAATTGTTCGAACATACAATACATTGCCAGTACATATGGGTCAGTTAATTAGCGAAAGGCGAAGTGAGAAATAAGAAGAAAGAACTTTATACACGTGTAACAAATTCTTTGATGTTAAAATATTTGTGATACCTTAACAGCTTTTTATTCGGGGGGGAGGGGGATGCCTTTACAGCCTACCCAACGTGATGCTATACTTACTAACCCATATTTCTATAAATTCGAACAACTTCTTTAGAAATATCTCTATGTCCGGAAACAGTTGTAAATTCCCAAAATGAAGAAGGAACAATACGTTATAAGGACTATTACGGGACGCGCGCAGTAATTTAAGGTACAGTTCAGAGCGTAATGTTATTAAAGAAGAGCATTCGAAGAACACGTCATTAGGATTTCAAATTGCACGTCCAGAATGTAGAGCGCAGTAAGGAGTTTCTCTAAGCTGCATCAGAAACAGGCGGTCCGGCAACAAGTAATGTCCGAACCGCAATCTGTTGATTACCTCTCCGCTTAAGGTTTCTAAAAAAAGTATAATCATTAAAACCTAGGAAGGTTCGGTTGCAATTGATAGTACCTAGTAAGAGGCGACTGCTGTATATACTTTACACACGTCTGTTCCCAGAGTTTCTTATGTTCCGACTGTATAAAATGTATGATGTCAAGTGCTGAAACTGAAGAGAATATAAAAGACACACCTTTAGCTAATGAATCTGGATTCCTCGATGTCCCGGTACCCATATGAAAGACACAAATATACTCAAGTTTTCCAGATCATAAAGTTTCAACATGATGGATGAAATTAATAAATAATCTGACGCCTTTCATCTGTTTTCAATGGCCTTCAAAATGTTTTGTGTGTCGGCGATAATGAGATAATTACTTGGAAGCTTCGTATCAATTAAGAATGATAGAAATACACACTCAGCAGTAAATGCGGAACAAAGATCAGATAATTTGTATGTCCTAATATTAGGAGATGAGATGAAAACTGTTGCTCCAGTTCCCTGAGCCGACTTCGATCCATCTGTATAAATAGGGGAGGGGAAGGAAAATTTTCAGTGATAATATTATTGAATGTAGCCAAGATCAATGGCAGAAGATAAAGAACGTAGTTCGCAGGAAAGAAAGATGTTCTTTTATTGAATACGATAATATAAATTGGGGAGAGATATTAATTCGCATAGTCTGTGCATGAAATTCTTCCAATCTAGGTATAACTTGTTATTTGAAAACCGCCCGTTGTAATAAATGTGATAGAATAAATTGTATAGCGGAAAGCGATCTATGTTCATTCTACTAATCAAGAGTTTTAGTTCTAAATAACTCCGTCTAAACTGTAAGGAGGAGTCTTACACTCAGTCATTAATGCCGATATCGGAGTGCTTCTAACCACACCAATGAAGAGCTTAACACACTCATTTTGTACACGATCAAACTTATTTAATAATGATTCAGATGCCGATCCATAAAACATACAACCATGCTTCATTTTAGATCGAATTAGCAATCTGTATAGTTAAAAAGTATCACCCCCAACGAGTATTGTATAAATTACGTAGAATGTTAACTGCACGATTAATAGTTGTTAGTAGATTATCGATATGTGATCACCGTGTTAAAACGCGTATCAAAAGTAATACCTAAATACCGAACTGATTTGAAAAAGGGAATAACACCATTTTCTGTTGTGATTGCGGTACATTTCTGGACAATTACAGTTAACCCTAACTTAAAAAGTACTCGTTCTCAATTAATTCAATATCAATATTAATGTTATATACGGCATCGGAAAATGTTGTATTGGAAATAAATACCGCAATTACATCAGCATAGAGGAGAGTTTTAAAATACAAAGGCACATGTGCCAGTTCTGAAATATAAAAATTAAAAACAGTCGGACTAAATCGTGAGTCAAATCTCTCTGTACTACTCGTTGGTAACTGGTCGATTAGAATATTGAAAACAGTCTACTAATGAAGTAGCAACAATGCCCTGAAATAAAAAAATTGTACCGTATGTGGAAAAATAATAATAAACAGAATTTTGTAAATATTAAATTATACAGGAAAAGCCAAATAAAAAAAGAATTGTATTAAAAATAAAAGAAATAGTGTTTTAGATACGTGTGTGCGCACACATACACTTTTATATATATATACATATACAATAAACTCTGGAATATCCGCTGGGGGATTATCCGCGGTCTTTCTAGGATGGATTTTTTGATTCGGCTAACTTAGCAAAATCCGTTATAGTAGAAAGTGACGTCGACGAACCGAACATTGTTTATAGGATTCATTGCGATGACAATGATCCAGACTTTGAATATCTTACTGACGAACAAGCTGTTGATAGAGCATCAGGTATGGTTTCAGAAGAGAGTGAAGAATAGGATAAGACGAAGAAGCAAGTAAGCCATGACGCAGCTCTAACACATATCGGAGGACTTGTTCAATATCTTGAGGAACAAGACGATGCATTATGATAAAATGACACTAAAAAAACTTCTGATCTCGAGTAAAGAAGAGGTGATTGATTTTGAAAAAAAACAAAAATTGGCGACAGATTTTTTGTGAAACCCACAGGTAACTTTTAAAACCTCCTTTATTTTATAAATTACATTATATATATATATATATGTATATATATGCATGTGCGTATGTACATGTTATAAATAAACTTTTTTTTCATTGATTTGAATTGTTTCGTTGACATTGAGAAAATTTGCTGATTATCCGCGGAATTAGGATATCCGCAGATAAGAAGACGGACGGTTTTGTTGTTTTTTGAATAACTCAAAAACTACTCAACCAAAATTTTTGAATGAAATTTTATTTAAAAATAGCAAAACGAGAGATTTGCTTAGAATCGTTTGTGGAACACAAATTTGCAACAATATATTCATTCAGTCTTTACAAAATTATAAGCAAAAGGTCGTTGAATTTTTGGAATTTCTTCAGAAATCAGTGTTTTCAAGCGTTCCAGATTTTGTGGACGTGTTTCTTGCTGCTCTTACGGTATCCTCACAAAAAAAAAAAACTCTTTTCGAAACTCCCATTCCAAAAATAACGTTCCATGCAAAATGCGCGTTTCTTTTCGTTATAGGGTGTCGCCATAGCTGAAACTTAATAAAAACGATTCTCTCGTGTGTACATCAAACGTGAAGTTTGCAGCAGTGTTACCAACTGCGCTATTCAAAAAACAAAACCGTCAATCTTCTCTGTGTCACCTTATATATATAAAAATGTGCGAGGTATGCACACACGTATCTGACATCTAAATGACGATGAAAAATCCACGCGGACTAAATTTCAGTGAAAAGTCTTTATGGCGTAACATTCTGATTAATGAAAATTCTTTCAAATTTCAAATTTGAAATTCTACAAGGAACGAAAATTTTATTATGAGGAAATCTAAATATAATAAAAGAGCTATTTAAAAAAAAAAACACAGATTTATTAATAAATAAAAATATATTTTTATTATTTTTTTATTTATATTTTTATATTTTTACGGAGGAAAATAAAGTTTAGACTGGTTTATAAAAACGTCTTCCGGATAAAAATCAGACGGGGAATACTAAACGAACGGGAAAAATATTTTTTATGCGTTTTTTCTTCTCTTTTTTCGGAATATTAGACATCCGCCGACGCAGTTTCTTACCTCGTTAAATTTAGATAAGAACATAATATCATTAAATACATACGTCACATCGATATAAACATAGACAAAAACGCACAAAGACGCAAAACACACACACTCTTATGTATACATTAATAAACGACGGTAACCGGCGTAATGGCCCGTTATTCGAAATTGAAATTAATTCTGGTTATTCCGGAAACAACCGGAGCAATTCTTTACTCGTATTATTATTATTATTAATTTCTTTTTAATCGCTTATTATCATCGAGATCAATTACAGGGTAAAATTAAAAAGGGAAATAACGCAAAGTGAGATGCATTTACTTATATCTTATAACAAAACTTTATAAACGGCTCATTAAATACAACTTATAAAATAGTCAAAAAAAACAACAAAAAATTATACAAATATTCCGCTACTTTCTTACTCATTTTCCCTATTCGAATAATATCAATACACAGAGCGATTGATGAACCTTTCCAATTTAACATTAGGAAATCACACATACACAATAGACACGTATGAACAATTTAACGATGAAGTTACACGTGAATCACGTTTTTATTTTATTTGGAATTAACCATATAGTAATCGAACTTTTACAGATAGGTTCATTTCAAACGTTGCGTGTTCGAATTCTTTTAGGTGCATATATACGCGTCTAGTGTACGTTTATATAACGTAGATTGTACACGTGTAAAAAAAAAATCACTATAGTGTTAAAGAAAAAGAAACATGAACGACGTAATTTACGAATGTGAAAAAATTGGTTCGTCGCCGCTGACAAATAGTCCGAATGAAAAAATCGAAAATGGCGATTATGTCGACAAAACGTGGTTTACACAGGATAATCGCAAACGAAATCTATCCGAACAAAATTTCGAAACGATACGTCACAAAAAACAGTCGGCCACAGATTGTATCGCTACATCGGAAACAACGACGGTGAGTTTAGTTATTTCTATTTCTAAAACGCAGCTTAAAATAATATTTTTAGCCGAAACGACGAACTGGAAACCCAATAAAAAAAAGTTTGAAAAAAAATCTAAAATTTTTAAACAGACCCGTTTCATAGGGTTTAATTTATTATTATTATTATTTTTTTTAAATAGTTTATAGAACTATATATATTACAATCTTAGAATATATTCTAAATAAGTAATAATTATGATTAAAACTGAGATTATTAACATGTTACAGTGGTAGCTCAATAGCTAAACACCGTTATTTATGAATATACCCGTATAACAGACACACACACCTATATATAACACGTAGGTATACACGCAAGTTCACGCGCTGCATGTACACACACACATACAAGCATGCAAGTACACATTTAATAAATATTTTACAAAAGGACTAAGGTCCTTTGGTTTGAGACGTTTAAGACGTCTTTCATCTTCGCCGGTTTTGATGAGAACGGATACTTCCGGGTTCGGATGTTTCTGGGTTCATGCCGGTGAGCATAGTCAGCAATAATTTCGTCGACCAAATTAATCATAAGATGATTATGCAATAATCCATTCCGTTAAAACCATCTAGCGTTGGCTATCATGCGAAGAATCTTGTTCTACACTGTTTGTATAATTCTTCTATTCGATGCTTCGGCGCACCCCCCTAATTGAATTCCATACGTACAAATAGGTCGTATGATGGTTTGGTAGATAAGTACTTTGTTTTTAAGCTTCATCTTAGAGTGTCGCCCAATAAGCCAATACATCTGGTGTATTTTTCCTCTAATTTGTTGAGCTTTCGCATCGATGTCAGCTCTGCAAGTTAGCTTGGCATCTAGATGTAGTCCCAAGTATTTTGCCGTATCCTAGGTATTTTTCGATTATTCACATAAACTGCTTAGACGGAAATCTTGTTTCCGGAGGGCAAAAGTGACATGGACAGATTTTTGCTCATTAAGCTTAATCTTCCAGTCCTTCGTCCATTTTGCTACGCAATCCAAAACATTCTGCAGATTTCGTGTTGCTTCAGCGTGAGACTCGCTGACTGACGATATTTTAAATTTATTTATAAAAAATTATTTATCGAAGATGCCCACTTTTAAAACAGTTAATAAATCCAACAACCGCAAGTCCAATAAAAGTTAAAAAAATAATATAAATAATAATAATAAACTGACCGGTTTTATAGCTTTATTATATATATATATATATATATATATATATATATATATATATATATATATATATATATATAAAATTACCATCAAAGATGTCCACTTTTAAACAGTAATATTTTAAATTTGACTAAACGAAAACCCAATAAAATGTTTAAAAAAATTTAAACTAACCGATGTTATAGTTTTTTCTTTGTTTATATAAAGTTATTTATCGAAGATGCCCACTTTTTTATAGTAGTAGTATAGTATATTTCAATACAAAATTTTATAAATTATGAAGAATTTATATCTACATACGCACATGCCAAGTATCCTTAAAGTTACCACAGCAGTTAAATACAAACAAATAAATTTATATATAAAGAAATATTAAAATAACAATAGGAAAAATTAAAAAAAAAAAAAAAAAAAAACTATTAGCTTGTATATTAAATTTAGTTTAATAAATATAAATAAAAAATCGTAACACAGATCGGATCGTATGATGTTACATTAGAAATCGGTGCTTAATAGGGCGATACCTATATCTAGTGTAACGCATTAATTTAAACCATAATGACGAAACGGAAGACCAATATGTATATATATATATATATATATATATATATATATATATATATATATATATATATATATATATATATATATGTATAAGGTTAAAAGTTTAAATCGACCTGTTTCATATAGTTTTTTCTTTATTTATATAAAATTATTTATCTAAGATGCCCACTTTGAAATAGTAATATTTTAAACCGGAATGACGAAGTGGGAGCTCGATAAAAGTTTAAGAAAAAAATAATTAAACTATTCGGTTTTATAGTCGTGTTTTTTTTTTTTTATTTGTATAAAATTATTCATTAAAGTAAATAAACAGTATGGTTTTCCTTTAAATTCACATTTTCCTTGTTACCGACAGATAATAACATTCCGATCGATTATTTTATAGTTTAATTTACTTACGGATAAAATAAGGACGCCTACTTATAATATATTGGCATGCATAAAAATCCTCTATAAACTCGAACATTTGTAGGGGGACGTCAACTAAATCAGTATTAAGGAGAAGATTGTTAAATGACTAACTAAACGACGTATATCCTTGGTCAAACGATAATTTGACAGTACTTTACCCAGTTTCTTTATTTTCCCAGCAGCCTATTTCCAATTGGATCGATAATTCAGTTGACTAAAGGTCTTCATTCCTTTTATTTTTTTTTTCATTTTTTGCCTGAGGTCAAGCTAAACCTTTGTGGTCAGTATATTGTAATTGAAGCGTTAAATATTAAATTATAATTTTAAATAATAATATCGCGCCTTAAAATAAAAAGAAAAATAAGAAATAATATTTTATAGTCGCAGAAAAACAGCGAAAGATATCGGTTTATAAAAAAATATTCGTCTATTATAATTAAATTCAGGAGACAATTAAAAAGAAGGTAATCTATATCTTCCAAGAGATTTACGGAAGTATGACTAGTACAATGTTCACGATTATCTCCGTTTGAAAAATTTAACTCTATACGGGAATGACCCGTGACAAATTATGGTAACAAATCTGCAAAATCGACGAGAGATTGATCTTAATCTTTTTATACGTCGTCTGCATTCTTCTTTTTATTCGATCCACCCATGTCGTCATATTTTTATTCTAATTTTTCCTAAGGCGTTGTTATGACGCAGAGTATGCGTGCTAGAAGCCTTCGTTGTATCGTTGCCACCGATTTCCATTTTCCATTTATTTAATGAATTCCTTTTCTTTTACGTTCACAACAGATTTGTCCCCCCATACTCTAAAGGTTTTTTCATTCTCCGTTAACACCCACGTTAGCCGTATTATACTGCCGTATGTACGATTTTTGGAGTTAATATAAATGGAATAAGGATAGCGAATATAAACTACGCTGATGATCAGGTATATCTGGCTGAGTCAAAGGAAAATCTGCGAAAAATAACGAATAAAAGAAGTTAGGAATAAAAATGAACGTTTAACAAAAGTTACGAGAATAACCAAAAACGTGAAATGCACCGGTAGAATAATATATAGATGGAGAAAAAATCGAAAGTTTAATAAAACGAGAAAGACGATGTTTAAATAATAGGATGCAGACGAAATGCATTTAATAACTTAATGATAGAAAATTAAACAACTAAAGTTGGAAACTGTGTTCGCTGCTTTGTGTCGATCAACAATGAGATATGCTTCGGAAAGCTGGACATTATCGGAAGTCAACAAAAATAAAACCACTGCCTAACGTGGTGCTACAGAAATTTCGCGGAAGGAAAAAATAACGAATTTAAACAAACGCAAACTAAGCCAACCTATCCTGCTAAATATAATTATCAAAAAAGAAGCGATCGTAGAATCCGAGAGGAGGACACTTTTAAACTTGCGATAGAAGGGAAAATTTGTCGGAAAAGACCACGAAGAAAGAGACGCATATACGCATGGAATAGCACGAATAAAATCAGTCTCGGAAATGATAAAAGAGGCTATACAAAGATAAATGTCAAAAATACTAATGGGAAATTATGATGATTTACGATTTAAATAATTTTTTCCTCAATTCTACTTTAATTCCGTTACCGAATAAATAAATAAATAAATAAATAAATAAATATATATATATATATATATATATATATATATATATATATATATATATATATATTACACTTGTTTAGCACACTCCCATTTATTGTTTTTACTTCCATCTCACTTCTTCTTGTATTCGTTATTATTCTCGCTATTACTATTACTTACGATTAAACAATTAAACATCTATTTAACTATACCGTAATAGTTTCGATATAAAATGTTATCGAAGACTAAAACAATCCATTTTAATCGTATATTAATATTTCCGCCAGAATAGTTTAGTACACTCTACTGTAGAAATAGAAATTAAAAAATGTCGAGAAATAATCCTAAATGCGTAAACTGCTTATTACGTCACGTGACGGGTTCTTCATTTTCAGACAAATAATATTCTTACGAAGAAACGTTCATTTCAAATTTAGTTAAAATTCTTTGTTCAAAATTGTCATTTGCGCGCGCAATTTATTTTGTTAATAGTTTATTTTCGCACTAGTACGTCATTAAGTCTTAATTATCGAAATAAAAACCCGTTTTTTCATATTCGATTTCAGGTTTTAACAGCGTAATTCGCGCGTGTTGTTTCTTTACTACAGTTATTATCGAATACAAAATATAATACAAATTTCGGTAGATTCCTAGTGTACTTGTACACCCCCAAATTTTCGTAAATTTTTTTCATAAACGTTAAAAATGATTATTTTGATTATTTTTTAACCGGTTATGAAGTTAAAAATCCGCGAAAATCATTTTTAAAGGTTCTATGCTAGAAACTCTATGACAAAACTAAACCGCATTCGGAAAGATAATTCGATTACAAAACACGTAAAAATTAAATTAGTCCAAACGCTCATATTTTCAATTCTACTATACGCAGTAGGAACGTGGACAATGAAAAAGTCTGATAAAAAGAGAATTGATTCCTTTGTGGAGGCGGCTTCTCAGGATACCGTGGACAGCATAACGGACAAATGAGTCTGTTTTACAGGAAACTGACACCACGCAAAGACTATAAACCATTGTTTCTACAAGAGTGATGAAATTCATTGGACATGTCATGCGGAGACCAGGATTATAGAAGCTGATGATCATAGGGATTGTGTTAAAACGACCACCGGGACGTATACCGAAACGATGGACAGATGTTGTTCGACGAAGGTCAGGACTTTCAATTGTGGAATGTGTACGATTGTCGGCAGATCGGTGTAATTGGCGTACACTTATTGCTTCAACGACGGACTGAGATTAATCACGATATTAATTAGGATGACGACTACTGATGATGATGAGAAAGAAAATTATGAAGTCTTATGACTAGAATAAAGGGAAAATAACGGAATTGCGTAAAAATTGTAACGGAATTCTCAGTTGTACATACTAGGAATGAACTAAATTGTAATGAGCAATTTTAAATGAATCTTTAACTCGGTATTCGTTTATTTAATAAAAGCATCGTTTTCGCCTCATTATTATTCTGCTTACAGATAGTTCAAAAATATAAGTCGATCCATAATAATAACTGAATAAGTGTAGAATTTGTAAAAAAAATTTATTAGCGGAATGATTTTGTTATAATTCGTCTAATAACGTTTAAATTTTAAACAATTGTTCCTTTGTCTATCATTGATACCAAGATTCTCCTACTGAAGTTGAAGTCACATTTCAACGTTAGATTTGTGAAAAATATGTTCGTTTATACAAATAATTAACCCGTTGATGATCGTTATATTTCTGTGTCGATCTAATCGTTATTGCTTTTTAAATCAATATTCCATCGTATTTAAATTAAAAGCTGAAGTACGTAATTATCGATAGAAATATTTGACCTAACCTATATTAGAGATTTTGTTTTAAAATTATCGTTTGACCTAGTGACAACGTTTTAAAAATAGTACGTTTGTGGTTAAGGGTTAAGAAAACTTGTTTATTTTTACTTTGATATTGTGGTAAGATGTTCCCCATCTACAGTAAACAATGTCTGTAACATACGTTATTTATTTTATTGTTTATAACTTTATGCAAACATATTGTTGTTGTGATTATAGTAGTTCGCGAAACAATTTTAGTAATATTTAAACAATGACGTATATAATTAATTGAACGGACATGACGATACTTAAGGCGCTGTAGGAATTTCGAAGCTAATATTTTAATTAAAAATAATATATATATATATATATATATATATATATATATATATATATATATATTAGATTAAAATTATTATACGATATTTTCAAGTAATAATTAATAATTGCCAATCATCTCCCCATAAGATTCAGGCTGGAGTACCTCAGGGCAGTGTCCTGGGGCCACTATTATACTCTGTATTTACGAGAGATATTCCAGAAAATACATTTATAGCAACCTTCGCTGATGATACGGCAATACTAGCTTCACATGAGTGTCCTTCTTCCACTCGGCATCTTCAGGTTGCGCTAGACCAGATCGCTGAATGGTTCAGCATTTGGAAAATAGCAATTAACCAAGCTAAATGTAAACATTTATTATTTACTAAAAGAAAAATTGAACGCAAAAAATATCAAATTTCGTTAAGTGGAACAACAATACCTCAAGAATCTTCTGTTAGATATCTAGGGAATCCATCTTGATCAGTCTTTAACATGGTCATCACATATAACGGCAAAAAGGACTGAATTAAATATCAAAACAGCAAAATTAAAGTGGTTATTAGAACCCAGTCGCAACTAGATATTTAAAAAAAAACTTTTATTGTACAACGCGATACTTAAACCAATCTGGGGCTATCCGATTCCTCTAAGAGCAACATTCAAAAAATACAGCGGTTCCAGAATAAGGCTGGCGCTCCATGGTATGTCACTAACTACACGTTGCATAAAGATCTTCAGATACAATATGTGGAACAAGTAATCCAACGAACTGCTCGCGATTATCTGGCGAGATTGAAAATTCACAAAAATCCGCTGGCAATAAGTTTGCAAGTTCAATCGGACACGTATTACCGACTTCAGATAATGCTTTCGGGCTGTCATCATTCATAAGTTGGGAGTTCTGTCGCTGGACCGACTCCTTCTAAAAGAAAATTATTTTTATTTTTTCACATTCATTACATCTGGTAGATGACGGGTTAGACACGTCAGTTCTAGAAGATAAAAAAAAAAAAAAAATATAAACGGCGGTATTCGGTTCAACGAACGAAATATTTCCATTATACATATTATATAACAACATAATACAGATTGACATGTACCTTATCACGTTGTCTATGATACGAATAGGTCATATCATTTATTAAAGATTATTACATCGATATTAGTATAATATCGAATCTCGTGACGTCCCACGCTGTGTTGTTACATTACGTATACATCATCTGGTTAGTCATTAACGATATAATAAAAACATTATTAATATTTTCATTTTAATTCAAACAAAAGATGCCAAGGACACACTGATTCGGTCGAACGGGCAAAATTTATATCATTAACGTTATTTTAAATTCTCGATTATATCAACTACAATTTAAATGATTACATCCGGAGATTGTACGTATATAATTTGTCTCGTTAACTTAATTCAAGGTTTCGTTTACTTAGTGATTTTAAACGTAGAAATAATTAAAAGCAATTTTTTCATAGGAGATAAAGAGTTTTAATATATATATATATAAATTTAATTCAAAAGTTTACTACTATACAAACACACATTGTATATAAGTATACATATATGAGCGCGTGCGAGATGTTATAACATGCTCGAAATCCCTCGATGAACAGCTGTATATTTTAATTGCGCAGACACCGCCATTATATAGTTAAATTAGAAAATACTATGGTGAATTTGCAAAATAAAGCACAGTTGCATAAAGTTGTAAACATAAAAATATAACACGAAAGTTACGAACATTGTGTAATCTTACCACAATATCGAACTAAAAGTATAAAGAGTAAAAGAAGAACAAAATGTTAAATACTGCGGAGGGAAATCGACAGAACCTGGATTACAAAATAAAAAAGTTTTCTTGATTACCGATGATAAAATATCGAGAAAGTTTAAACTGCTAAAAATATATCGTTTGGATTTTCAGTTCTTACAGTAATACCGTAGGAAAAATTTAAAAAATAGGTGACAAATGTGTCAGGTGTTGTTACTTAGTAAAAAGGGTCAGCATTAATAAATAAATTAATTACACAGTTTATTACTACACCATTAAAGTTTTCCGTGTTCATATTTGAAGTACATGAAACGAAGTTGTTGCCTGGAATCGTAATTGACAATCGAGGAGACGAGCACGTTCAATTCTTAGCGAGGTGCACTGAGAATACATCTGAGGCATCTATTTCGAATGACTTATAATTTATCGAAGGCGGCACTTGATATCGAGCTCCAGGTAGGACAAACGTAACAAAATACTGGACGGATTAATGTTTCATAGAGGTTTATCTCGTTGGTTAATGTGAAGGAAGGACTTGTGGTTTGAATTCACTTCTGTTACTTATAAATAAACGCAATATTTAAAAAAATAAATAAATAAAAAATAGCGAAGTCAAATATTCGCTGGTAGAATCCCACAAATCTAATAGGATTTCGAAAGTATTACAGTAACTATGAGGTACGATTAGAATCCATTAAATTTCACTGCTACCATCAAATAATTATAACGATATGATGTGCGTTTTTATTGTACGAAATTAAGCCATACTAATCGCCTGAAATGACACCTCGTTAACACATTAAAAACAATAAGATGATAACTTTAAAGCAAGACAATTATTTCCTAAGAACATTGTACCAACTATTTGAGAGTAGCATAAACAGAAATTCCAGTTTTTCCTGTAGTTCAGTTATTTTTATAACTCATTCAAAAATTAACCCCAGTATGAATTCTTTTCTGTAAGTAATATTATAATATACTGATAGAGCAGTCTCATTTCGAGAACACATATGCGTTTCAATCATATAGAATACAACAAAAATACAATTAGAACTTCCAATTGTAATTTTAATTCTCGTTTACGATTGTTTTATATTTTATTTGATATAATACAAAAAAATATATATATCGTTTAAATTTGATTATTCGAAAAAATAATTTTATAAATAGCAGTGATGGTCATTCGGGGATACTTTTAAATCATCCATTACGAGAAACAGTTCGTAAACGATAAAGGTGACGTGCCATTCCCGATGGACTTAGATTTACGTTCGCGATAGAAATTTTAAATATTACGCGTATGTGAAATTCTGATAAATTGTTATAAAAATTAATTTGCCTTAGTTGTGAAAAAATGAATTAAAACCGCGTAAATTAAACCTTTTTTTCTTTTCGGTTAATTTTAAAATGTAATTGAAATATTTTACTTATTCGAGTGAGCAGGGAATATCGAAAGAAGTATAAAATTAATAATAATAAATAGTCTGCGCACATGCGCACACACAAGCATACATGGATGCGCAAGTGAGATAAAAATAATTTATTTCGGAAACACTAAAACAAAATGGAAGAATAAAAACGTAATTTTTAAAAATAAATAATCTAGAATTATCGAGAAATTTATACCATCTAAATAATCGGGATACAATATATAGAAAGTACCCCCAAATACATACATATATATATCATAATCGTCGTGACTAGCTATTGTATGTTTATTTTTACGTACAAAATTAGCTAGCATTCAAGGCACTATTTATATGCAACGCAGATGCGCGTGCAAATGATATACGGAGTGGGGTGCCACTGCCTTCTCGGTGATAATTAAGAAGTAAATAATGATGAAAAATTTCTAAGTTGGTTTCAAAACCCCGATCGTCAAGTTGACAGTCGAGCACTCCAGTTACTAGGCCACAGCGATACATATAAGTTTTATTATTATTATTATATATATATATATATATATAAATAATATATACATGCATATAATAAAACTAATTCGATGCTTCCTTTTAATTGAGTAAAGCTTCAAATAATAATAATAATAATAATAATAATAATAATAATAATAATAATAATAATAATAAAATTTACGGAAAATGAGGTCGATGAGTTAATTACTATTTACCATTAAAGTAAACCAAACATAACGATAATCACTATTTACATTGTAACTATTTGAAAATGAGTTTTAAACACTTCTTTTAAATAGCAATAAATTAAAGTGTGAAAAAACGAACAGCTAGATTATAAACAGTGCTATAAACCGATTTAAAACAAAACCTTTATCCCCGATTACACTTAAAGAACGAATTTTTCTCTAGGAGTATACCTAGGCGAACACTCTGAATACGTTCAACAATACGATATACGCTTTAAAAAAAAATATCAAGGAACGAACATAATTTTCTAAATAGACCACTTATAAATTAAACCTAGTAAAATTATAAAATAAAAAAGATCTAACTAAATATGGACGAATTTTAAATTCTAAAAGAAAGGACGTCATCGCGAGAAATAAGTTTTTAAAAATTAAAAAAGCTTTCATTTTAGAATTGTACGATAAATAACCGCAGATGTTTCTATAAAACACTTTCGGCTTATTTTAAAATTTTCATAATTATTTATAGTGCACGAATATACCATATTTACTCGGGGAAAAAATCATACACCTAAAAGTATTCTATTAGTCGTCGAAAATTAAATTATTAATTTAAAAATGAATATTATTAGACAAAAAATAACGTCTTTTGGTGATTTGTCTAATTATTCAAATTATGAAAAAAAAACGATCTCAACTGTAAAATTGGATAGTGTGTAAAATGAAAAAAGTACCATATAATGAGAAATAGGGTATAATTTTTAAAAACTTCTAATTGTCGACAAAATTGGAATAAACGATTATTTATACGAAATTGATGCCTTCATTCAACGATGTATACGATCTTGAAACCCCGCCCCATTAGCAGTGACTCAAATACACAATTATTTCTTAGAACTTATCTTGCCGAATACAAGATTAAGTAATATTTAAAAGAAGAAAAAAAAAAACAAAAACAGATTAATTCTAATATATATATTACACAATACCTTTCCCCATTTTGGGTTTTCTGTTGGTTTTACCCGTTAGCAGACAACCCTTATTATTTTTCCAACTTCATGTGTGTGTGTAAAATCTGTTACGTTGTTCAAATCATTATTATCATTAATACTCAACTACTCTATTCATTTGTGTGTTGTTATGTTTATATGGCTGTGGGTGTTAAAACAATGTATGTTTATTACCGTGGTTCGTGTACTACTTAATGTGTGAGATGTGTTTATATATTACTACTGTTCGATTTTTGCGAACGGATAGACCAACATGCAATGAAATTTTACAATAATTCCTTATACTACGTACATCATATAAAATAAATATGCAAAATATATAATTATCCAACATAAATAAATGAAACTTTATACATTGTTTAAATAAAACGCATATTTTTTTATAATACAGCTCATAACATTTCTCTCTAGTTTATATCGTTTTATTTACTATGTTTTCTTGTTTCTTCTCTTTTATATTTCCTCTTTTTCCTGTTCTGTTCCTCTTCCCATACATCTGTTTAATCCTCCGTTCTCGTATATTATAATTCTCCATTCGAAAAATAAAAGCAAAGAAAAGTCTTCAATCGGCTCTGTCCTGTTTCCATTTTTTTCATTTCTCCTCATTCGTCTCAAGAATAAAATGTTTCTTCGTCTTGTGGTATTACTATCATCCCCACATTCTAAACTCCTAGTTTCCTTTCGTTCAATATTTCGGCTGTTGGTATTTGTACTTCATATGTACTGATTTTTTTTAATTTTTTTTTTTTGATTTATTTCTAATTCTTTAACTTTACAATACAATAGTTTCCTCCAAAAATATAGCACTTTTGGTAATAATGTATGTACCCTTACTAGAAAATTTTGTTACGGGTATTGATTACTATTACATATAATTCTCAAGCATCTTTTTTTTATAAATAGCCAAAACTAAAAAGAAATGAACATGATTATCCACACTTTTACTATCCATTTCCTTTTACTCTCTCTAGAGGGTATGATGATATGATGCTGAAGCCTTGTAGTTCTCCAGCCTATTCTATCTTGGGCCGTTGGCGGCGCTTCATGCAGGTTCATCCCGATTATATCAACTTTAGTTGGTCAACCCCACGCATCAGGCAGTCTTGGTCTTCTTGCATTAATTTAAGTATTATTTAGCGTTCGATTGAATTTATATTATCCGGTGCTACGTGTCAATTTCACTCTCTCTTATTTTCCTCGATACACGTATCTGTATATTTAGTTTATTGAATATAAAACTGTTTGTTATTCGATCCATCTAGTAAATTCTTAATCATCTTCGCACCTATTTTGCGAAGATCTGTTTTAGCGAGTCCCCAGGTTTCGCCCGCCGTATGTTGCAATCGAAAAAAGTAAGCAGTTCATCGAATTTAATTTCTCGAACGAGATATGTATCGCTCCAGATTATTGATAGTCCGCTAATCGCATTACGCACTACGGCTAGTCTGCGTTAGCAAAGGACTTCCATTAACATCGACCCCAAATATACGAAACTATAGACTACTTCACAATCAGCTACTTCTTTGTAACTTTCATTATCATGTCTATACGAAGGTGAATTTAACGACCGAGTTTAATCGTCTAGCAGATTATCCAAAATATAATCTACACTCAAATTGTTCGTCGTATTTTAGGTTCTACGAAAACTCGTTGCAGCGGAAAGTATCGCTAATTTAAAAATTACACATAATTACGTTAATTCGTTCCGGTAGTATTATAATGATGTTAAAGTCCAAAAGAAAATATCTATCCTACTCATATAATCGCAATCGCGATAAAACGTATAACAACCTCAAACAATTATTAACATAAATAAAAAACATAAATAAAGATAAAACATTTAATCTCTAATAGTTACATAAACTTTATCTCTAAACGGAAAAATTTACGAAAACATAATGTTATAAAAATTAACAAAACGAACATCAGATCGGAATATTTCACTCTATATTAACTGTGAAGAAACGACATGATATGGAAATTAGGGAATAGCATCTTTATTTTTACAAGCCGATATTTCGAGTGTGGATTATTTTATTGTCTTTGTTAAAAATGGATATTTTAAAAATTAATTTGTTTGTTCATTTCTTGTTCTTTTTACAATCCAAACAAATTGCACGATTACAATTAAATTTGTATTCTTGCGCTGTTCGGGCAGATTGAACACGTTTTCCATTACTTCAAACGATTAGATGGTACATCATTCTGTTCCTGTTGTCTAACGTGTACTCGCCTTAATGAGCCATTTTATGTTGTCCAATGGAGTATTCTATTGCTAACTTTAAATCTTGTTGTAAGTTTATTGTTTCCGTTAGTCTCTTTTGAAGTTGTTCAGATAATGGCCTAATTACTTCATGAAATCAAAATCAATCATATTGAGATTATTTTTATAACTACGATATATGAGACATTTTGTGCGTGATTTGCATCCATTTTTTTGCAGCACTTTCCATAGAGAACAGATCTGCCGATATATAAGCTGTATCGCTTACATAATCGTGCTGATTAAATCTGTCTTGGAATCTTTTTCAATAGGAATGCCTTCTTCAGACAATTCATGTTGAAGTGAAGCGAGTAAAATGAAATCTGGGTCCGTGTCGGAATCATAAATTTCTTCGCCACTCTCTGATAAATCTAAACTCTCACATTCTAATAATTTGCGAACTGTCTCTTCAAAATTTGATTCGTTTATTCTTATTACAACGTCAATTACGATTTCGACAATTTATTTCGAAATATAAAATCAGTTAAAAATAAAAATGAATTGAAAGCTAGTAATAATAAAAAATTGAAGCAACATATGCAGGAAAAACAACGTTGCAATAAACACCCGGTTTCCTAGACCACTAAATAAACTGCGTTAACATAAAAATCCGATCTATGAGACCGGGTAGGATTACATAAATCAAACAATCAAGTAAACACTAAGGAACGAATTAAGGAATAAAAAACGTGTAACATAAGTCAAAATAGTAGGAAGGTATACATGGATGAGCAAATCCTTAAGTGCAACAGTACTGGCACGTGGCAAAATGAACGGAATCCCTTACTGTCTGTGAGAACCATGTTTATGTAGAAGTGTTAATTTGTTACTTCTGTTTAAACTAACTTAGCACTTTAAATAATATTTATATTCCCCACTCACTCGAACAAATAACATACTTCAATTACATTTTTAAATTAACCGAAAAAATAAATTAAATACACCACTTTTAACTCATTTTTGTGGCAACTAAAATAAATTCATTTTGATAACAATTTACCAAAAGTGCGCATACAGATAATTTTTAAAATTTCGTACAATTCGCGACATTAAATCAAATATAGACACACGTATTATTCAAATCAAAATGTTATTTCAGATAAGTGTGTTAAATATTTTTTTGTTAAATAACGTACAGTGTCTGTAAGCTGTTAAAGCTAAAAGTGAACATTACTAAAAAAATGAACTGTTTAACTCAACCTTGTAAAAAAAAAAAACATTTCATTAATAAAAGTAAAACAATATATTATAAACCGTAGTTTACATTTCCAGCAACATACCGTCATCAGAACTAAACTGAAATAACAAGCTCCTACCTTAACTATATTGACAACACTACATCCTGATTGGTGTTCTCAATTGGCCAATCACCGTTCTCCACGATCGATCAAGTCGAAAGCCATCCTCTCTTTCTGTTGACTTAAATTTCTCAATTTCTAAGGCTACCTTAACAATTTTTTCACCGACTACTTTCTTCTTCCATCGTGACTCAGAGCGTTGTGAACCGTCTACGCTATGGTGATCGAACCAAGTTACCTCATCTCTCTCGGTCATCAGCTGTTCGGAAGCATTCTTCGAATCTCTTTCTGGATTGATTTTTTGGTATTTTGTCAATATTTTACCGTTCAACCACGATTTTACTAAACACCTGTAAAGCATCGTTGTAATTTCTAATCAACGTCTTTTTCTCCGATCTATATTTTTTCATTTTTTAATCGTACCTTTGTAATGAAATTTTTGTTTTTCCCTCGCCAAAATCTCAACACAACGTTCTAATTTAGTTCCGGACTGAACGATGTTAGAATTTATTATATGTAGTTAGACGAATTAAAATAAATTTTATTTTCTTACATGAATACGTTTTAAAAAAAAATGTTTTCGACTGTACAAATTATATCTTCGCGAATAGACACGTATATATTCGGTAATCCATAATAATAACTTGTAAGTTTATTTAACCCTTTCAATCACGATGTCCCCTCATGGTACATGGAGTTTTAATTTTAACAAACTTGTTTACTTTTTTTTTTCCTGTTGACACGAAATGTCTAATAACCCTTAAGTGAAGACACATCATTTTTGCTACACTAACAGTGTCGTCTGAGAGAAGATGAGGGTTTTTTTAAATGGCTAAAAGTAAATGTTACAAAAATATAACTTAAAATTTTTATTAAAAGTAAACAAATTAAACATCAGTTTTATAAAAATGGACGTGATTATAATTATAAACAATAAAACATTTCATATTTTTGCAAAATAAAAATTAATTTTTACTGCTAAAACCCTCAATATTTTTAACTACGTAATAAGTAAACTTCTCATAAAATACTTCTTCTTCTATGTGCTCAAGAGAGCCGTAGGCGGTCACTAATGTGCCAACTAGATCTTACGTTGTCTCGCATCTGCCATTAATTGAAATACATATTTGTATAAATGTTAAGCTAAAAATATCAAATATTATATCACGATGCAATTCAAGCAGCTATTAAAATTTAACGTTTTTTTTTTGTCAGTACATTTATTACATATAGGCTTAGTAGGTATACAGGTTTAACTAAAGGCACAAATATTTTGTTATTCTTCGTTTTTTTTTTTTTTTTTTTTTTTTTAATAGAACACAAACGACGTATTTTTCTTTTTCCTAAAATTAAAGTATCAGAATTTTCCTATTCTTTCCAAATGACTCTAAAATACGGTTTAATGTATTTCCCGTGGAATATGTAAATTTTTACCATACGTCTTTCCATTTGAACTATTTTGCTCTAATTATTTTGCAAATATACTTTTTTCAACTGTCGAGTTATCGGTGTAATATATACGAGTTGACAACAGAAATATCCACGGATCTGAAGTCTCGCCCAAATTTCTTGCTTTGGAATTTAGGCTAGGAATTTTCATAACGATGTTATGTTTACGAGTTCTTGATGATGGCCGTATTTCCGTGGCTGACCATCTGTATCGATTTTCTCCGTAAAAGTCGGATTTTTCATTAATTTCAGTTGCGCTACGATCTGCATCATCCTAGAATCAGCGGTTGAAACTTCCGAATCAGTATCTCATGTTATAATACTCCAGAACATCGTCAATACAATCGCTATAGTCCTCATTATACCACTTCGTTATTGTTTCTTCATAATCTTGATCACACATAAACGTACGCGCTTTGAGGGGCCGGCCATATTTTTAGAAAGAAAACCAAAAAATAAGTACCGAACAAATTAATAACATAAAGAGAGGCGTTTCGTCTGTCAGGCTATAAACTACCACTCGCGATAACTTTTAAACTGTTACCGATTGTCTTCTCTAAGTTAGATACCCAATTATGCACCAACAGGTTAAGGATTATATAGAAAACCACGCTCATTGGACTACATTAAAAAAAATGCAAGCAATTAGATTTATGGCGTCGTCTCTGCCCGACGACGTCTCTACTTAAGGGTTATAAACACATTGCGAATTATCCGTAGTCTAGGAAGCAGTATTGTATAATAGAAATCCTGTATAAAATGTAGAATTCAGCGCCGAAATTTTATAATGTGTTTTTGGAAGGGTTAAATTTTTTTTACCATAACAATAACGTGTTTTTTTTTTTTTAATTTATACTTATTTGTATATACGTCGTATACCTTGCAATTTGGGCTCGTATAAAATTTTATCGGACCGATATAAAAACGAAATCCCGATTTCTAATTATATAATAAACGTTCCATCGCGTATATAAATACATATACATGTTGACATTTTAAATAATTACATTCATTCCCGGAGAAAGAGATAGATAATTTATTACTAAAATAGAAAACAAAGCGAAGATAGTTCGAACGTTTAACCGCGAGCGGCTTCTTTATTCAAGGCTACTAGGACGGGTTTTTGCTTTCACATAAGTATACGAATGACCGGGGGAAACGTGATTATACACGTACATGTGTCATAAATACGAATAAAATAGACACCGTTTAGGTAACACGTCGAATGAGCATACTTGGTAGCTTCAACGTTAGCTGAACGTAGATAATACAAAAGAAAACAGATCATTCAACGCATAAAATAAGCATAGCGTTTTTAAAAATAAATTATATATATACATATATATATATATATATATATATATATATATATATATATATATATATATAATTATTTTGTATAATAATAAGATTACAATCTGAACACAATCGTCGTGATACATCTATACAGACATTGTAATAAATATACGAACCACGGTCAAATATAATAAATATTCAGTTTCCGCGGAAGATAAACGACCGCCATTACTAGTACTTTAATTTTATCACCATACACGTTGTTCCGGTTGCAAATCGCTCACACACATTCCGAAGAGGTAAGCGAATATTCCATTCACTTTATTATAATGATAAACTTCGTAAATCTTTTACGAATAAAATAGAACAAATTTAATTTTTCGTTATGGAAAAATTTAAACGTTACTTGGCGACATATAATACAATTAATAAAACAGGTTTTACAAACAACGTAAATATATCTCATATACAAAATATTAGTGGAGAATATAGTATCAATTTGTAATATATAAGTGAAGAAAGAATGTGAAAATATACGAGGAAAGTGGAAAGCAAGGTTTTTCATGTTTATCTTTAATTAGAACAAAAAATTTATAAGATATAAGCACAAATTTCGCCTAAAATTTACAAACTTAACCCTATTCTTTTTTTTTTTTTTTTTTATAGGTAATTCCTTACTAAGCTTAAAAGTTTTATCTGGTTTTCCATTTACTCAAAATAATACACAAAATTTTGCCGAACAGACATTTAATTATATTCGTTATTTAATTTAAAATTAAAGTAAGCGAAAAAAAATTATTTTCACTGTTTTTGCAGAATATCTTAAATTTAACGCTTTATTATATCGTACAGAGTAGGTTTCGTCACCACCCTAATTTTTGACAACGAACCGATAATAGCATGTAAATTAGTTTTAAAAAAATTAATCCAAAATTGAAGTTGTATCCTTAATTTAAAATATATATATATATATAAAATTTAAATTTTTAAAAAATATTGGCTCGAAAGAATACTCCAAATAATAAAGAAAAGACGACAGACAATTCATCAGCAAGCAATTTAAAACATTACTTTCGTTCGAGTAAATATGGGCATTTTCTTTATAACAATTTAATTTTTTCCCGGATTTTTTTTTCTTTGCGGTTTAAATGTAACAAATAAATACTTCTCACGATATTTCAGTAATAAATTAAAATCGCTATCAATGTTAATGAAATTTTCTGAACTTGCTTAAAGTTTAAATTTCGATTAAATGTATCATGTAACTGTGGAGTAAAAAATGATATTAATAACTACTCCGTATAATATTCGTAGTGAAATTCGAGAATAATTAGAAAGTACGCTAAACGCGATAATGATAACTGACGTCTATTAGGTTATTACTAAGCAGTTGAAATCCGGTTATAGCATACTAAATGAACGTTCTTTGGTAAAAGTGAAATGACACTTCACTACAAAATGATAAACAGTATTTATAATTCAATGCCATCGTTTTCATTAATTACCATTAAGTACGTATATACGAAAATAACAAAATTAGATTAGCCACTTAATTTTAATGCAAGTTCATCAACGGTTAGTGTAAGCGGTTTTACCGGCTATCTATTCCACATCATTCGTAAGTATTGTTATATTTCGATTACACATTTAAAACAAATAAAAATAGTGATTTCTAATTCAATATATATAATGCATATCGCTGACAAAGCAGTTCCGCACCATTAAGTGCACGGTATAATTTTCGATTCGGCAAACAAATGTTTATATAGTATAGAATAAATTTACTAATATTAAAGTAAGCTTTAAAACTGTTTCTTTCGTTAAACTGATCTTATATTAAAATTTGGACGCTTCATCATTGTGAATCTAATTCCTTCAGACATTTGTAAAATTTGAAAATTTACACAGAATTACGATAATTTTTTGCCCACAAATCATCTATATTACTATGAAACTGAAAAATAATCAACGTACTAAATTTTATCGAGGAAAAAATTGCTAATATTAGCTTAATTTGTGTCTCTTTTATTTTCAAGAATTATCAGAGTTGGTGGAGACTTTGCTAAATCAATGTATGTGCTCATGGGTCAGTTGCACTATTTAATTTCGTCTGTATTTATAGCCTAGATGGTTAGAAATTAATTGGCAGTAGAAGAAAAAAAGTAATTTGGTAGATTCGAAGAATACTTATACACTCCCGATTTTCGTTTTTTTTTTTTTTTTTTTAAATATCAAAAATTATTATTTTTAACGAGTTACGAAGTTAAAAATCCGCGGAAACTATTTTTGAAAGTCTCGTTTTTTCTTTTAATTCTACTGCTAACTAGCCGAAATAAACCTGACCGATTCTAATCTAACCTAACCTAGGTATGTTTATAAACATACTTATAAGTAAAATTTAAAAGGTTGCAATTTACAATTAAAAATTTTTTCCGCGTTTTTTTTTTATTTTTTATCCCCTTAGGGAAGCAAAACACATCAATTTATCCAAGCCCCAATGGATTCTGAGTTGTACAAGTATGCCTCGAATGAGCCAGTAAGGGTCCCAAATATATTAAACATAAATATTGAACAAAATAATTTTAATCATTTCAGTAATATACTTACCTGTGAATATCGCCGGATACATTTTTTAATATTAATATACATAATAATGAAAAATAAAATACTGCAACATTTGATAACTTCATTTTTAGTAGTTTTAAATATATTTCATGAAAACAACTACGAAACGGTTACTTCTTTAACATTCAAATGTAAAGTATAATAAATACTAAACAGATTTTAACACCGCGTTAAGATCAAGACGTATATAAATATTCACTTTTCATGTTTACTTGATAAAGCAATCAGTGCAACCAGATGATCCATGATACGTTTTATAAAAATTTAATTCTAATTAAACTGGTTATTTTAAAAAACTTAAATCACAGATTATAGTTCATAGCTGAGTTTTGAACGAAATAAAACTTAGTTTTACTTATAGTTATTTCATAATTATTATTTTTTATTATAACGGTCGGATACACACACCAAACTGTCCAAGCCAATAAACTTCGAGTTCATTACACATTACACAGCGAATATAAAACTGGATTGTGGTAACAATTGTGTTCTATATTTAGTGTTAATTTTACAAAAGGAAAATGAGCAAACCGCGAGGTAGTAAATTACTGTTGGTTATAACGATCATTACGTCACTCTACTTTATTTTCGATGAATATATTTTCAAGTGAGGTATGATTTAAGGAATGGTATTTAACATATGTACAATAATGGCTGGACATGTTAGAACGCAGGTATTACATATCCACATCATTAGTTATGATCCATCCTGATAAATCCATTTCATATGTATATATAAATTTTGTAAAGAATTTTTAAAACATTTAATAATGTTTTCTTTGTAGTTTTTCATTTCTGCATTTAAAATAAGAATTTCGTAATATTAAGAATAAAGTAACCTATCATTTATACATTCTAACGAAAGTTATATGATTATAGAAAATACTTAATTTTTAAGCATTGAACTCAAATGCAGCCGGAGTGTTTCAGGACGATCGTAAGAAATACAGTTAATCCTGTTTGAACAAATTAACTTTTTAAATAAAAAACTTTTATTTAGGACGAAGCAGTATACAAATAAATTATTTGCGCACAAATTTTCATTTTGTAATTGAATAACAGTTAAATATAGAGCTTAATATATATGTGGCCGAATGATTCTCAATAATTTTTTGTTAGCAAATCAGCATGAATACTTTGCTAAACTTGTTTTCTTTAATATATAAAGCATTTTTCTCGTTATTAAAAAATCTAATTTCACTTTCTTCACTTTAATTTTATTTTTTTGACTCAGAAAATTTCAGAGCATACTGTTAAAATAAATAAAATTTAATTTTTCATTTTCAGAATCATGTTCACTTTATTGATTTGTTTCATTTCGGTATCAAATATTAATGATGAATTAATAATATCTCACTTTTAATTCAGTTCATATAATATATATAGCTTTAGTATATGGTTAATTTTTTCAAAATATTTTTATTAGAATTTAAATAATTATATAATATTTACATAAGTAATAGTAAGGTCTAATTTTAAGTTTAGTAAAAACCATACTATAAATTCCCGATTAAATGTAATGCTGCAATGATTAGTGCCCGTCGTTAGCCTCTATATTTTAAAATAATTGCTTATTTTATTCACCAACGGAAATATCGGGATAGCTTATCATATAGTCTATTTTTTTTAAAAGAATTATGAAATTTTTAATATTTCCGAAAGAATATTTAACAAGAACGTTTTTAAATGCGCGATAAATTACTTATTCGTTCTATAGGTGTTCAGTCAAGTGTGCCATATGCTGCATTCTAGTACAATAGCTAATACCAAACTCAACGAAGTAGTAATTGCAAGCGCTGCACGGACGCCAATTGGCTCTTTTCGAGGATGTTTATCAGAATTATCGGCTACCAAACTAGGAGCCCTGGCGATACAGGTATTTTTAACAGCGATGTGTTAAATGTTTGCGTAAAATAATTTCTTCTTAATTATTTCTATTATTTATGTGCAGGCGGTGATCGAAAGGGCCGGTTTACCTAAAGAATCCATTGATGAAGTATTTATGGGCAACGTAATTCAAGCTGGTTTGGGACAAGCACCAGCACGTCAAGCCGTTCTATTTGCAGGTTAAAAAAAAAATCAAGTTTAAAAATTAGATACAAATAAAACCAATAATTCATATGTTCCATTTTTGTCTTAAAACACTGTTGATTATATTACATCTATAGTTGAGTAATGATCTAATGATTCGAAAGTCGTTTGATCATTTAATTTATTCCGAAATGCTTTTAGAAATTAGTACGCAACGAAATACACTAATTCATTTTGATTTTATATTAAGTCTTTAAAATTACAAAGTAGATACAAGCGTGTCGCCGGAGAGAAAAAATATGATTAAATTGTGTAATTTATGAGACAACATTATCTATCGCGGCAGAGTGATTATATGTTTGTTCATAGCACAGTTTGAATTTTCGCCATTCAGGAACATTAATTTATTTTAATTAACGCATTAAATTTATGCAGGATTACCGCAATCAACAATTTGCACGACGGTAAATAAAGTATGTGCATCTGGTATGAAGTCAGTGATGCTTGCTGCGCAAAGTTTAATGTGCGGTAACCAAAATGTTGTTATTGCTGGCGGAATGGAATCGATGTCTAACGTGCCGTTTTATTTAAATCGAGGCGAAACGAAATACGGAGGAATGAACTTATTAGTACGTATTATGTTGAAATGATTTCATTTAGGGTGGTATCAACGTTACACTTTGCGTTATATATAACGTCCTTGAATTTACATTTAAACATTCTGTAATCAATTTAATTTGTTTAGGAATTTATATAAAGATATTTATAAACATAATTTACTTATATGAAATTTCGGAAAAATATTTTAATTTTGTTTTCAATCCTTTACTAAGTATGGGTAAAAAGGTCCTGTGAATAACTGAGTTCTAAAAATGAAAGCGCCAACTTATACTGTTTTATAAAATTAAACGAATTGTAGTTCGCCGCCAATTAGAAATGAAGAAATCGGTATCAACCCGTGCGATCATAAAAATATTTGAGACAAGACGATAGCCAAGTCCTAAACATTGATATATGCAAAAATAATAAAAGAATTATTCAAAGTTTATGTTTTATATAGATTTTAGTGTTATTTCAATTTTTTCTCCCGAGTAGCAATTCAGCTGTTATGATGACACTAATAATTTCGCTTGTTTATTATCATTCTTTATTTAAACAGTTCGGATATATTTTTCCGTAAGTTAAATTTTCGAACGTTGAAGATATTAAGCATATATAATAACGAAGGTAAAAATTTAAAATATGTACAATCGTTATAAAAAAAAAATTATTTATTATTATTGTTATTTGACCCTGTTTGAAAATAATGTGCATACGTGTATGTTTCTTCGAAAGAGAATTTAGAATTTAACTAAGCATGCAAGAAACGGTTGTTTAAATAAATGATTTTTGCAGTTTACGATGTTTTCTACCAACTTGAGATATTAAAAAGTAAGGGAAATCAATTCTTGATATAAGATACTCGCAATCTATTGTTAAATAAGTATTCTTCGCTTCTACCGAAAGCTAATAATCATTGGGAAGAAATACCGAAAATTATTTGACAACATGTATAAAAATATTCGTATAAAATAAATCGAATATCACATTTTTTGTACAGAAAATACGAAACTAAGCTAAATTATAAAATTACATTACGATGAAAAAAACATTATTGAACATTGATAAATTGTGAGCATTTGATAACATTTACTTATTGTGACTTCTTTCAGAGAGAGATAAATTAAACTTTCGGGGTAAAATATTTTATTATTATTGATTAATATGTTATTTTATAATTGTATCCAAATGTACGTTATTATCAGCCGTATGTATTTGATTGATACTAAAATTCCGTTCGTCGCTTACTCCGGTTTCATTACTAATAGATCTCGTGTATTTCTCAAAAATTATACTTCACATAATTTATATATATATATAGGTTTTTCCAATAAAGACGGATCGGGTCGATTTTGAAATAAAACAAGCTGTGTATAAAGTATTAACGAAAATCTTTTTTTTTATTTGGACGGCCCATGTGTGACAGTATATATGGAATATAGCGTCGTTTAAATATCGACCTCGGAATTTATGACACGGCTCCGAGATTTCAGTAACCCTGACGTATATTTGAGTGATAGCATTGGTAATGTTGATTTTGTGGGCATTGGTCGATTCTGGCTTATTGGCATAGATCTGCGATATCAGAAAATTCCATTACAAAAAGTCTGGGGGTCAAATTGCAAAACATGGATGGTCAATTTACGTCACCTCTGTAAGAGATAACCCTACGTTTAAATCGTTCATGCAGAATATCATTTGTGGCGCTCACTGTGTGACATGTAGTGTCATCAAACTTGACATAGTGATTTCGCATTTCTAATACTAAACATATGACCACCACACGTTTCTAACATCGGCCCACCCTCATTTATATATATATAACGTGTTTTATTGTCGTTTTGTAGTGAGTAAATATTTTTATTTTATATATTTGTAGGACGGAATTGTATTTGATGGTTTAACCGATGTTTATAATAAAATTCACATGGGTAACTGTGCAGAAAATACGGCTAAGAATTTCAATATCAGCAGAAATGAACAGGATGAGTACGCTATTCAAAGTTATAAAAGAAGTGAAGAAGCTTTCGCATCGGGAGCTATTTCTGCAGAATTAGTTCCAGTTAAACTTCCTGCAAAAAAAGGTATATATAAATAATATTTACATTTAGTGTCGTGCTAAACTAGTAAAATTGGTTAAGTATGTGTACAAAAACAATGAATATTTTGCACGAATAAGAGAAAATGGATCACAGAAGAAAAGAGAATAAGAGTGAAATCTATAAAGCAAATACAGAGAAGACGTAAAAACTGAAAGATGCGAAATTATTGAAGAAAATGACGCTATCCTAAAAACATGTAATAAATTAAAGTTAGTAAAACTATTCACACCTTCCGCCGTTAATGGTATCCGTCAACAAAGCATTCAATTATATTTAATCTACTATATATTACTCGCTGGTATCTTATTAATAACGCAGATTTTAAAACTTCGTGCAATAGTCGATTCTTATTCCTGTGTTTAAATATTTTAAATTTTTCGAAAGTGAAACTTCTATCGGCGCGTTGTATATGGTGAGTTAAGCCGTAGAGCGAGCGAGCGAGCCAAAGGCTCATTAGGCACATAGGCGGCAGGCTATTCTCACAGTGTAGTCGGGCTTCTGCACTCTTTTCGAGACATGCTGTACTCCTAAAAGTGTATTACTAAGTTTACGTATGTGCAGAAATTATGAAATAATATTTTTTGCGCTGTATACGTACTCGACTTTCTGTTCACTCCTTCCAGTACGTAACATACATGTACGAGTTACCGTACTCGGTGTATTCATATTCTTTCTTTATGGGCGCACGGCTATCCGTTATTTCGTTTAAATGTTCGCTGCACGAAGGACGTGTGTGCAACGTAGATTTGAATAATAATGAACAAACCCATATTATATGCGTTGATTCATAAATTATAAAAAAATAACTTCTATTAATAAAATATAAATTTGATTATCGATTTTATTTCTTATACCTTACGCTGTATTGAAAAAAAAAAAAATCTGTAGCGAATTTTGTGAAAACGTCTTTAAGTTTCACTTTTTCTCTTCACTTCGAGGCACAAATGTTTGTAAAAACTTCCTTTCTATTTGTATACTATCGATATTTACGTTTACACTCCTAATAGTATTTACTATATAAAGATCTGTCGTTTTTTACATAATATTGCACGTTACTTTAACGTGGTATTAAATTGTACACCAATTTCGCGAAACCATTTAATTTATACAACCTTTAACTAATTTTAAATACACTGTTTTGTACGCAATTATTATTTGTTATATATTTTTATTCATGTATAAACGTAGTTTCCGATATATTTAATTCCTTATAAATTATCTTTTATTTCTCATTTACAGGATAATATTAATGTATTTGTTCTTGTAATTCTATAATTTATTATATATTAGGTCTATGTCTATTTTTAATTGCTGCGTACTTAATTATATCCTATTCTTTATTCATTTGATATAAACAATATTTATTTTGAAATTTTAAATAATTTATATTCAACTTAATAAGATTATAAAATAATTTAAGATATTACCGTTATTTACCCCACTCCGTATAACATCATATGCGCGCGCATCTGGATTACATATATAAATAGTGTCTTGAATGCTAGCTAATTTTGTACGTAAAAATAAACGTACAATAGTCACGACGTTCGGCCACGAACAATACGACGATGATAATTGCCGTTATTAAGTCGAATACGTTTATTCACTACGTGTACAATTAAAAGTATGCGATTGAAATATTGTCTATTATGTATTATTAATTATTTTCCGAATCCGTAATTATGTATATTTTAAAACTTTTGTTGCTATGTTTGAAATTGTATAAAATCCTACCCGATTAAAGGTCTGAACAATTTATTAATTTTACAGTTTACGTCATAATTAATTTATAAATATACTTTGTAAGATATTATTTTAAAATATACTTTAATTTTCTAGGCAAGCCTCAAGTAACGATAACTGAAGATGAAGAATTCAAAAGAGTGAATTTCGATAAATTTGGTACGCTACCAACTGTTTTTCAGGTATTTCGTAATTTATACTAGACGAACTAATATTTTAAAATCTTATGAATATTTCATTCGATGAACAAACAAAACGTAAATCCTTAAATGTGTAACGAATGTTATGTGTGATTTTTATTTGGGGGTGGTAAATATCTACATTAAAATAAAAAATCGTAATTTAAAAAAAATTTCAGTGATATAATATTGTAGTATTTTATTCGAGGCTTATTGTAGATTAAATATTTCGTAAATTCTGTGAGAGAGATCACCAAAAATCATTTTTAACGAATCGGTAAATAAATTAATGTATATTTGAAATAATTTTAAATATGCGAATATTGTAATTTTTTAGTTTATGCATATTTTACTTTGTTCTTTTTTTTGTCTTTGTGTGATAAAATTTTGTAATATTTAATATGTACGCATGAGATGTATTTTGATTGTTATTAATGTTTACTGCTTTTAAATGTGAACGGACATATTTCAATCTGAACCTCGTTTAAAAAAAAAATATAAAGGCATATAAATAACTTATTGAATTTTTAATACAACTAGTCTTAGTCTGCTTAAATTTTATTATTTAAATATATATTGTAAGAAATTCGATAAAAATTAAAGTAGAAAAAACAAGAGAAATATAACTTGTAATTATCACAGTAAATATTGCCTTGAATATGTCCAAGTGTCTAAAATAAACGAAATATCAGTGTAATACTTATTAAATCGATATTTAGTCGGCTTTAACATAAATTACAATACAAATAAATAGAACAGTTGTTAAATGTTGTTTTCGTTTATAAAATAGCAAATATAGGGTGGCCCAGAGAAGTATGTTTTGTTTTTTTGAATAGCGCAGTTGGTAACACTCTGGCAACGGCTCCACGTGTAGTGTACGCACGAGAGATTTATTTCTATCAAGTTTCAGTTATCATTACAACTTATAACGAGAAGGACCGCGCGTTTTGTATGGAACGTTATTTTCGGCGTGAACCGATCACAATAGCGCAAAAAGAGTTTTGAAAAGAATTCAAAGTTACGCGGTGTAATCCTGCGCCATCTCGAAATTCAATTTTAATACGGTTTTAAAACATTCGAGAATCAGCTTCTGCAATGGATTAATAGACATCCTGGACAAAAAAAAAAAAAAAAAAAAAAAAACGGTTCGTTGCCTCGCAAACATCGATCTCGGACAGTGATCATTCCGATTCCCGGACGCTCTGCTCGTTGTCATGCTGGTTCTTTAAATCTGAGAGAATCTATTCGCCATATATTGCTGGAAGCCTCGAAATTTCATCCTTATAAACTGGTAATAACTCAGGAATATGCACAACGAACACTTTGCTGAAACGATGATGAAAGAAATCGAAGACAAATCGATGTAAACAATCTTTTGACGAGCGATGAAGCTCATTTTTAGCTATCCGGATTTGTAGACAAACAGAATTGCCGCTACTGCTCCGAATCTAATTCGAATCCCATCACAGCGAGCAAGTTATCGTTTGGGCTGGAATAGCGAAGTGAGGAATAGTGGGACTTTATTTTTGGTACTGTCAACGGAACGCGCTATATCGAGTTGATAAATTCGTTTTTTCTTACCGCACTTTGTCATCGTTGTCGTCGCCTGGGCTGTACATGGTCTCAACAAGATGATGCGACGAGTACTGAAAGAACTGTTTGGTAAACGGCACTCGCCAGATTTGACCGTTCCAAATTTGTTTTGCGGGGATACCTTAAGAGCCGCGTTTACAAAACACGTCCAAGACATGTGGAAGACCTGAAAACTCGAATATCTGATGAAATTTCAGAAATTCAACGAGCTACGCTCGAAAAAGTGTTCGTAAATTTTGTAAAAGGACTGAATGAATGTATTGTTGCAAATCATCTGAACGATATTGTGTTCCACAAATGATTGTAAGCTAACGTTTTCCTATTTTTAAATAAAATTTCGTGCAAAAATTTTGGTTTTTGAGTTATTCATGAAACAAAACCGTCCGTCTTCTCTGGGTCGCCGTACAGATCACTAAAAAATGCGCTGTGATAAGTTTACATTTTTGATTTTTAACAAGCTTTAGCGCATATTTTATCATTTTTCAAATACGATACTATTCTTCGATGAATAAAAGTAACATTGAAATTTTCTAACGCAGAAAGAAAATGGCACTGTAACGGCCGGTAATGCATCGACTTTAAACGATGGAGCAGCGGCTGTTCTATTGACAACTCCGGAAACAGCTAATAAATTTGGTATTAAACCGCAAGCTAAAATCTTAGCATTTCAAGACGCTGCCATCGATCCTATCGATTTTCCTATAGCTCCCGCATTCGCTATACCGAAGGTATTTTTATCAATTTTTATCAACTTGTATCGTGTCTGTGTCAATTTTAGATTTGATATTTTTATCATTTTCATGAACTCTGGAAATAAATATTTACAAATTTTCTGCTCGTTCTCTACTTTTATGAGTGTGCGTGTATGAAACTCGTAAAATCTCGAGAAATTAAGCTGATCATTCCTTCGACAAGATTCGTAATAAGCATAATAGTTTATACGATTCTTACACAATATCTTTCTCTTCCAGTACATATGTCAAACGGGGTTTTGAATATTTATAACATCTGTAAAGTTTACTAAATGCTCAACGATAATTTGTTTAAAACGGTTAATGATTTAGTATGAAAAAATATGATAGTATTTTACGTACATTAATTACAAAGATTACGTAATAATAGTTTCATTTGTGATAGTAAAAAAAACATTTATTTTTTCAATCAATTATTTTTTATGTTAAACGGACCGAACCAATGTAAAGATTTTAAATGCTTTTCCGCCTTAAAATTTATTTTTTCTTTTTCATATACATTCAAAAAGTAGTTTAATTTATATTTAATTTATTTAAACCGGATCGTTTTTAAATTTAATTTAAAAAATTATTTGAACATTGTTTTTTTTTTTGTGAGTAGAGAAATTTAATATACATTCGCATTCATTGGTTAAATTTGATTTTTTATCCGAAAACCATAATTTTTGAGCTATACTAATATCGTGCTGAGCACAAATAAAAATTTATATATATATATATATATATATATATATATATATATATATATAGTGTCATTTAATGCAAGTTGTAATTCTGTCAGTAAGTAACTTATTGGGAGCCATGAAAAGTTAAATAATTTAAAAGTTTGTATTTATGTTATGGAATTTGTTGTAGCATTTTATTAGTTTAATATGTTCCTTTGTAAGTTAAATGGTTTCACCCAGTACTTAGGTTATGTTTTATTGTCCCGACATGCGTTCGCCAAACTTCTTTTTATACGATAGTGTTGAAATAGTTTATACTTTATATTGCCTATCATTTTCAGAAGTACATACTAGATTTTTATATACCTTTGTCTAAATAAAAAACTACTTTATTTTAAAATTTTAATTCAGCCATTCTAATGAGTATAGCAAAATACTTCTAATAGGACGTTCAGTAATCTGACAGAGAATTTTATACTTTGTACTATATTCATATGTAGTATCCATACCTTAGTCACCAATACATCAAGATTTGTGGGTTTTTTTATTCGATCGGAATATTAAATGCGTTAGTCGACCAGTATAACAGGGAAAATTACTATCTTTAGTTTTAGTAAGTCGTGAACTTTAGAACGTATGCTTAGAACTGATATCACCATCAACAATCAATTATTATTTTTATTTTTGTAACCAAATTTTTATGTACACTCGTAAGATGTGTTTGTATATATAGTCTGCTTACTGGAACGTTAATTAAACAGAAACAGAATAGTGTACAAAAATTAGAAGGAAACTCTAGACAATATAATTTTACGAAATATGAAAAATCTATGTGGAATAATGCCAAACTTCGAACTAATTTTTAATCAGTTGGATTTCGGTAGTTGATAAAATTTTCTTAAAAGCCGTTTAAAGTAATTACGCCACACATGATATGACAGAACTTAAGAAATTGGTGGCATATAAAATTATAATAGTCGTATACATGCTTAGCTATGCAGTATCTAGTATCATTTAAAATGTAACTGAGTAGACCTATTAGTAAAATCATTCCCTACATATATCACTTTAATATTGAATACGATATTATTACGATTATGATATTACGGGTTACTGCAGTTACGCGAAATCATTTTACAAGTATATAATAATTTTCCTTACTTGAAACAATGCACCTTTCTAATTTTAACAAATGTTGGATAAAAAAAAAAAAAAAAAAACGTTAAGTTTTATTATTACGTAAAATGCTTTTAATTATTTGCATGTTTAGTAACGCAATATGTTTTTCAAATTATAGTTACTAGAAAAGGCTGGACTCAAATATGAGGATATTGCCTTGTGGGAGATCAACGAAGCGTTCAGTGTAGTTGTACTAGCAAATATTGCGAAATTGGGTTTGAATCCGGATAAAGTTAATGTTCACGGCGGTGCTGTTAGTCTGGGTCACCCGATTGGGTTTGTATATGTTAAATTTTTTAATTTTGTAACCACGTCACGAAATTCATTTTTTATTACTGACGAAAGTAACGCTATGAATCATATTGTAGACAAACGTTTCATGTTGTAAAAAATCATTTAGTAGTCTGTATGCTTGATAAATAAATTAAAACTAACGTAACATGATGATTATGAAATTGCACTTTTTTTTTTTTTAGCAGACTCGCCTTAATTTCACTAAATTTAGTGCAATTTTTATCGAAAATTCAGACTTTCCTTAAATATTTTAAAATTCCGATATTAAATCAAAATATCTGTGGATATGTTTTCGAAAAAAATATTTTATATGTATATGTGTGTGTTGTGTGATGCAATCTAGTAATTAATTTAACGATGATTTAATTTATATAATTTTATAGAATGTCCGGAGCTCGACTAATAGTACACTTAGTACATGCATTGAAACCAGGAGAGAAAGGTGTTGCAGCAATTTGTAACGGTGGCGGGGGTGCGTCTTCAATTTTGATCGAAAAGCTGTGAGTTGTGTACAAACAGCATTTACACATCTGGTTCTAATATTTACAGCCCCATCATATTGTTTACAAAGTTTATTTGAAAAATTATTTATATGTTCAACTAAAATCGTATTTTTGTATTATGTTCGTTTTGTTTTGTTTTTTGGAGATGTAAATAATCATATTGTTAATTATATTTATAGGTGATACATTCATAATTTGTTATATAATAATTTAAACCCAATTTGAATTAAACTGTCATCAGATAAAAGTTCTAACGATCGTAAGATAATAAACGCTGTAATTGCATCAGAGATTGTGTAAAATCAAGATGTTAGAAAATTTAAATGAGAGAGATTCATTTAAAATACTTGATAATAGATCATCTTAAAAATTATACATAAGTTTCACACAATTTTTCATGCATGCTGTAGATTATGAAATCATTTCTGCATAAAATTAAGAGTATTTTAAAACTTAAAATTTTATCAGAAAATTTTTAGATTTAGCTACCAGAATGAGAACAGTGAATTATTAAAAATCATTCTTAGTTGTTTTCCATATTTAAAAATTATTTCTTTCAATTAAAAAAAAAAAAAGTCATTTGTTGTGTAATTTTAACGTTTCATTACTCATAATTATAATTTAACTACATAACTATTTTATCTCGTTTTATGGGAACTTCTTTAATCAAACCTTTATACTTCCAAAGCTGTGATTGTTATTTCAGTTGCTGCTCTTCTTGTGCTTAGTTGTATCCTCAAGGTAATACTTCTGCACCGTGATCGGTTGTATTATCAGGTGATACAATCTAATTTTTCTTTATTAATAATTAATACCAGTTTCCACGAGCTTTTTAAAATCAAAGCCCATCTTTATTGAAATTATTACGATTGTTTCTATATTTCAGTAGCTTCTTCGACAATTTGTTTCCAATATTTTTTCTCAGTACCATTGCGTGAATAGATTGACCGCCTTAAACTAAATGTTCTGCCACGGCTGATTTACTTATAAACTTATATTTACAATTTGGAATATGCTCTTCAATACGTGTATTTAACAGGCCTTCCAGTTTATTCAGTGTGTACGATTCTTACTGGAATATAAAATTTTATAAACTCATGCAGTACGATCATCTGATATTTCATCCTTATTATTATTATTTCACAAGTTCCGTATCTTCTTATACGATCTAAACAATACAGTTCTAATATTTTTTTACGCGACACTCGTAATTTTATCTGATGTATTTTAAATATTAAAAATCATTGAAGTCGTGAAGTTCTGTATCATTATGTCATTAGGTTTGTCATAGATACTACTTTTATTCGTCGATATTTTTGAGAACATTCATCGTGCGTGTGTATGTATGTATATATACAAAAATAAAAAAAAAAGTAACTATAAATTAGAAAAACATTATTAATTTGTAGGCGTTCATATTCGCCAAAATTAAAGGATACTTCAAAACCAATATTGACGCTTTACACCGCGCATCGTTGTTCATTGTGCGACAAGTTGAAAAAAGATTTGGAACCATTAATGGAACGAATTTCTTTACGCGAAGTAGATATATCGAAAGAAAACAATAGACGCTGGAAAAATTTGTATCAGTACGAGATACCGGTTTTATTCCTAGAAGGTAGATACGTATGTAAACATAAACTGGATACTAAACTTTTATGGAAATATCTCGAAGAAATCGAACAAGGATGGCGCTAATTTTTTACGGCTTCGAGGGGGTAGAGAATAATTTTTAGTGCAGCATTAGAAATATTTGTTCATATATTTATGAGGAGACTGATAAACAAAGTAATAGGATGATAAATGTGTGAACTGTTTTACGTTTTTATAATAAAGTGCGAAGTATTTTATTTGCTAGTTAGATTTTTTTTTAAAAAAAAAGGCCGTTAATACATTTTGTATTTTTAGTTTAAATATGTATCAGTATTTTAATTATACAATTTTTACCGATTTAAAATAAATAAAAGTTACGAGCACCACATTTTCAATGTTTAGTAGTCACAAAATAACGTAATTTTTTGGCTGGATCAAACGGCCATTTTTTTCCAACAAACTAATTATATTGTGTTAACAACATCGCTATAACCGCATAAAAATGTTTCAAAAATATTACTTCCCTCGGACAGATCATCTCTGTTCAAATATCGCATTTTTATCATTTTTAAGAAATATAAATTATCGCTTCATACAGTATTCACAATTGTGTAAGCAGAAAACACTCTTTACATTTTCGCTTAAGATGGGATACGTTTTTCTTATATCACGTGCAATTTGTGAATAATACATTTCTCCAAACAACGATGACCAGTTTTCACAACTACATTTCAAAACGGTGTGTGAACGATTAAATGGGAAAATGCAGGTATACAGGTCGGAAATAAAAACACCGCGCCTCCTATACGCGGATGACATTGTACTATTTGCAAACAGCCTGGAAGAATTACAAAACATGATACAAACAGTTGATGATAAATGCACACAAATAGGGGCTTAAAATTAATATAAATGTAAATACATGTGCAATGAACTTGTAAATAGAGACAAATATAAACGCATAAAAAGTGGATATGATCGATCAATTCATTTACTTAGGACAATTAAAATGAACGATTTAGAAGATGAAATATCAAGAAGAAAATCGTGGATAGCATTATGAAAGCTTAGAAATATACTTAAGGAAATTAAGACACCCTTAAGCTTGAAAAGACTGGCGTTTGACTAGTGTGTTGCGCCAGTTTTAACATTTGCTAGTGAAACATGGGTATTAACAACAAGGCACTTAGGACGACCAACAGATGAAATTCGAACGCTCAAGGCAAATTGGTGAGAAAAAGTTCGAGATCGCGGCACCTGAAAAAATTTGAGGAAAGCCTTCATCCAGCAGTGGACTGATGATGACTAATGAAAAAGAGAAGAAGAATAAGGTTAGATAATGAAAGGAAAATTGTGAGTTTAGATATAGCTGATGGGGAGTACTGCAGTATTTCGGTCACGTCCAGATGTGGCAGAAAGCGTGTGGATGGTGTTTGGAGTACTAAATAATCAGAAAATTTTTAATAATACATGATAATTTCCGGTGGTATCATTACGGTATTCAAAACGTATAACCTTTGCATAGTGTTTTTGGCGTTAAGAACTGAAAAATAGTCGTATCAACATTGTGTAATATATCGACGACCCCAATAAACATTGTGAGAACTGAAGTCACCGACTAGTATAATCAGAGACGGTAGCCTGTGTAAGATTTGAAGCAATTACATTTTATGGATATTACCTTCAGGAGGTGGATATACGGAGCAAATAGTTACCTCGAATTCAAGAAATGCACGCAAGGCTAGGATTTTTAGGTTGATTTGAATTTGCATTTCTTTAAAAATCATATTTTGCTTTAAAGCTATCATTTTGCAGAGGGTTTCGTGATAAGGTTGTGTGTCAGCTCAAAGCGAGTTTCTGTTGAGTCGAAGGTGTGCTTCTGTACAAATTATTGACATCAATATTTGGAAATCTTCCTGGTGTTTGCAAAATACATTGCAATTCCAAGAAATTATGTCTGTAACGGTCATGATTAAATTTTTTGATGGTAAACTATCGTTTGGATCTGATTTATGTGCGCCGTAAAAACTTTTATTTTTGTGAATGTTGTTTTTTTTTTTCTGTGCATTTGAACTGATTTCAGTCATAATGTTCCTTATACGGCGTATGAACATTTAATGCAAAAATGTTATTTTAATTCATATACGACATTTAGTTGTCATACAATATCCGAATCATAAAAAAAATATGCAGATCTAGAATCATGTAAAAGAAGTGCCTATCGAAATACTGACCAGATACTTTAATTACTTCATGCATATATGCTAAAATTTATAATTTTATGTATGAAATAGATCATGTACGACTGAAAGGGTTAAGTGCATCTTATTTTTAAATTACGAAGGAAATTATTATTATTTAAGGAATTACGAATATGTCGTGTTCATTTTTTCTTGTTTATTACTTATTATATAAATATAAAACTAAACAAGGTCCAGTATAAGAAGAGAAAATATTTATCAGGTCGCCTTATTTGATTTCTTATTTTATTATATATGGCAATTCGTTCGTATTTAAAGTTATCATATCGATGAATCGAGATCACTCTTATTTTTTTCCATTAGCAATTTCTCACTGGGGCGGCGTCTGCTTGACTTATGGCACGTTTCCAGACAGCACGGTCAAATACTAGGATGGTACCACCCTTTTTATAATGTATTTATAAAAATACACACAAACAATAAATCGCGTAACAGACTTCTTAAAAATCAATGTTAATCATACATTATTATACTTATATTTCTTGGTTTGAGCAAAAACATCAACAGTATCATCATACTTTTTTTTTCATCTATAAAATTTGAGTTGCTTTTAAAATTTTTTGATACCTGCCCTTGGCCGTGACCTCATGAGCCTAAGCCATAATCCGCCACTGACTATAACTGAACTTATGAATATAACAAATGCTATGCTCAGAATTGGATAGTATTATCACTTGTAGAGAATCAAATCAAACCAAACCAAAATATTTTTTACTTTATATGAAATGAAACAAAATTCTTACTATATTTTACTTTTACTGATGAGTGCAGGTTGCTGTAACTGCAATAGATATATTTATATATAAACAATCTTGCACGTGACAATTACAAACTGAACTGAAATAAATTAAAATATTCCCACCAGCATTCATACATACATATATATATATATATATATATATATATATATATATATATATATATATATATATATATATATATATATATATTCCCAAGCATATGTACATGTATCTATTTATATATACCTATCAAAATTTACTCGCACATAAAAGTATAGATTGACTACCAATCATATGTCTATGTACACTACACTCAATGATTCCTGTTCTTGTGCGCATATAGATCCATTTTAAAATATATACCTATGCATATGTACACAGTTGCTTACTAATTCTACATACACACACATAAATATCTATATATGCAAGATGAACCAAAATAATTACATCCTATGCTCATACTCATCAAGCGCTAACATTCCTAATAGGTGCATACATTGCAAATTGTTTCTACACAATTATTTATTTAGAATATATTTCTATAAATGCTTCCGTCGATGGCTACAATTTATAAGATCATGCCTTACTATATTTTGTAACATATTCTATAATATGGCTCCAGCGTATACATTGCATGCTAGTGAGGTATTTCTTGAACAATGGTAGCATATAAATTGCATCCTAGTGAGGTATTTCTTAACAAAAACTCTATTTGCAAATCTTTACCTTCTTAAAATCCTTATATTAAGACTCGATTTATACAGAAGAGGAGGTGAACTTTGTATTATGACTCGATGAAAAATACTCCGTTAAATAGTAAAATAGGTAATACATGATACTTCTAAGTCCACAAGCGACAATTTATTAAGCATAATACTGTGATCAACTAATGCTCTAGATAAATTGAAATGTACAACTATAACAGAATGACCCTCTTCTAAATTCACCGCAATATATGAAATATATATATTTTTTCCAAGTAAAAAAAAATTGGTTTTCAGAAAATAATAATACTAATTTTAATAGGCACGATTACATTATAAAAGTATCGACAAAACTGTTATAGCCAAATAAAGACCAGTACTATTATTTTTATTCTCCAACCATTTCTCATTCTTCAGTGTTTTAGAAATATTGTAAAGAATTAATACCGATCTGTAATTGACTATAATAGTTTTGCCACCACATAAATGGTGTAATCATGTCTAACCTTAACATTTTCAGAAATTATCCATGTTTCGTGGGATTCGTTGAATAAATGGTAAAAATTGCAGTAACACATTGTCAATTTTTTATACATAAAATTATGCATTTTTGCTAATGAAATAATTAAAAATTAGTGTAGGAAATGAAAGTATAAAGTGATGTTCTGTGTATAATACTATTTTCTAGATAATTTTTAATGTATTACATAAATATTTTTACAATTGAAACATTTTATTTCAACAAAGTGCCCTTTATCATGAAAATAGGCAATTATTTTAGCATTAAAGGTTTATGTACCGTACAGAGAACATTAAATGGTTAAAATTATAACAATTTAAAGTTATAAAATTTTGAGTCAGGTTAAACTTTAAATTGAACAAAACTTTATTAATAAATAATAAATACATATCTCCTATTGACTTTATATGTTGTTTTTTTTTTGACAGGAAGTTGTGTACATTTTAATTTTTAATTAAGAATGTAAAATAAAGTTTAACAATAATACAAAATAACCAAAATATTTTGCACGTTACGTTTTATAAACACAAAAATATAGTATCAGTAATTTAGTTATAAAATACTTTAATGCAATATTTCTTGTTAGGCGCAATTTATGTATGTCAGTAAATTTCATTTTTTTAACAACATAAAATGATATATTAAGAGAATAAATGAAATTAAATATAATTTGTGTTTCACATAATACATGAAAAAAAAAAATTGTAAATAGTACATTTATATTAGCGCGGATGTTGGTAATTAGGATATTACTTTAAAAGGAATAAATTTTAGTAGTTCAAATCAACACGATAAGATAGCGTTGGCGTGTTATCGTTATAAGGGGCCTTGAAAGTTGTATGTTTTTATAATTCACTTCGAAAGTTCTTTAAGTTACTGGATTGTTACAATTGTTTTTATTTTTTACTTAATTTCCGACGTTCTTTTTTGTCATTATTGTAGTAAACCATTATGTCGAAAAATGATAAACATGGTAGTTTTCCTACATATAAACTCGTTGTTGTTGGGGGAGGCGGTGTTGGAAAATCAGCTATAACAATTCAGTTTATACAGGTACTATTTTGTATAATTTATACAGTTACTATTTTGTATAATATTATGAAATTTTGAAACTTAATGCATAGGTGGCAGTAGTTGATTACGTGAACTGGTCATAATATTATTTGCAAACGAATATGTGTCTAGCATATGGAAATTTTAAAAATATTTTTTGCCGAATTTCAAAATATGTTCAAGTTAGTTTCAGATGAGTTCATTGCGTTTTCTATATTACAGAGTTATTTTGTAACCGATTATGATCCAACAATTGAAGATTCTTATACTAAACAATGCGTTATTGATGACATTCCTGCTAAATTAGATAGTAAGTTCTATTATAATTATCGTTGATTAATTTTATGTTACATATAGGAAATATTCAATCTAGTAATAAAGGATACGGGGAAACCGTGCCAAAATGTTATTATAAAATCATTTTTAGTGTAATGTGCATTATGCTTTACGAGTAAAAGATTACCTAAATAATGTGGATAAAATCATAGTTGTAATTTGACGATTGTTTACTTTCTTATTAAAATTTGTCACCTTTAATAATTGAAAAATAAATATTTTTTTAGTATTAGACACAGCTGGTCAGGAAGAATTTAGTGCCATGCGAGAACAATACATGCGTTCCGGAGAAGGATTTTTGTTAGTATTTGCTGTTACTGATCATCCCAGCTTTGACGAAATAAGCAAATTTCATCGTCAAATATTACGTGTTAAAGATCGCGATGAATTTCCAATGTTGATTGTCGGGAATAAAGCTGATCTGGAAAATCAACGTGTTGTGAGTTTTGACTTGAGCATGTTTATATTATGTTTTACCAAAGCGAAATATTTTATTCATCCACGAAAAATAATTTAAAATGGATTGTAGCTTATTCATTATTTTAGCTACTTCTGATGATTACTATTCAAAAAGGAAAGACTGTGTTTTTAAGTCCCATAAAATTACAGTAATTGATTAGTTCAATAATAATAACTATTTTTTCTTATTTATATGCTGTATCATGTTGGATTTGATGTAAGTGAACTCCAACATGCTTAAACATCGCCTTTGCTGAATTCGCTTACCATTTATGCAAATATTCTTTTATTTTTGAAAATCGTTCTTTTCTTGAAAATGATATGAGTGTTCTTGTACTCGCTTATATAGTTATCGTTTATTCGACCATTCAACAATTTCATCAACTGCGTTTTGTAATTTGTCGTTTATGATTTGTGTGTAACCATGATTGCTATATCATCGTCAGAATTTATTACAAGCGTGTTAAGTGTTTCTGAAACGTCATAAGTAAATACCGAATACACAATAAGACTAAGTACATGCAGGTGATTCGATAAAAGTATTTTTCTTTGAAGTAAAATTTTATAATATTGCAATATTAACTTGGTAGTTTTTTTGATATTTTTACAGCAGTCTTGAATATCAGACTTTATTGAATTTTTGGTTTACATAGATAAAAGCTGCGGTGAACAGATTATTTACGCCTCATACTTTCCTTAATTTGTATTACGCGCTATGAATTTGCAGGCACTTTAGGGTACTTAGCTTTGAATCCTAATCGAGAATTTGATATTATTCTCTTTTCATTCATGATATTTTGTATTATATTCTTAAGCAATGTTTTAAGCACTGACCCAGGTAGTTTTGGGCAATAATCTTCACGGATAATTTTTCTTATGTGGTTAAAATGTTTTTGCTGCATGAACTGCAAAAAGATTGACTTTAGTGGCGTCATTGGTGCCCCAATTTCCCTTTTTAGAGTATTATTTCTGTTTTATATATACATATATTAAAACACTTTACATAATAAATAATTACTTCACTTTTCACTTTTGTGGTGACAAAATTCAGACACTTTATATAAAACAATTATTTTAAAAATTTTTAAGCAAAACCTTTTAAGCATTTAATGAAATCGTGTTGTTTGATACAGATTATTTCTATATATTACAGTACTGAAATCTGCGTGGTTGTGTTGCTGAATAACAACGTAAAAAATAACGTATTAGTGAGAATTGCATGGTACATTTCTGATAAACTCTTCATAAGGATTTAAATATAGGAGATGTTTAGTAAAGTATTCGTATAACACGAAAGTACTTTTGCAAGCAATTTATAGGTGAAATCGTTATATGTGAAAATGTAAAAAAATACAATTAAGGATTTGTATAACTAATTCCACACATTAAAACTTGGATCATGTCGGTGAGTAGGTTCTCTATAATTCAAGCGTATTCTACGAGTGATCATCTAGAACATGATGCCAGTACTAGATGAGAAAAAATGTGATAGTTTTTGTAACATGTTATGAAAATAGCTATATTTATTTCATAATGTATGTGCTAAGCATTAGTTTTAATGCTCCAGCTGATGAACTATTTTATCTTGTTGAAACATTTGATTTTCCGACAATTAGGGAGCGTAAAATTGTGTTCTATTTGTTTTAATGTTTCCTAATTGAAAACATAATTTAATATTTTGTTATAATGTGTCACTACATTTAATTTTACAGGTATCTGTGTCTGATGCACAACAATTATCTCAACAATTAAGAATCCCTTACATCGAGTGTAGCGCAAAATTAAGAATGAATGTAGATCAATCGTTTTACGAATTGGTTCGTATTGTACGTAAATTCCAATTAACGGAACGCCCACCGATTAAACCTACGTACAAAAGTGATAAAAAACGTTGTATATTATTATAAATTTGATTTTCCTTGTTTTTTGTATGTGTGTTTTTACTATTTGTTAATCTGACTTCTATTAAGACTACCCTTTTGCGTTTAATAATTTTTAACTTTATTCGTACATTACTACTAAATTATTATTTTTGAATTATTTATACGATATGTTCTGAAAAAATGAATCTTGTCATCAAATTTGGAGCGATATTTTCAATTCTGATATCTGCTGTGGCGATCTCAAGAATAATTTTAAATTTATTGCATATTAGTTCATAGATCAAATATAATGCTGTTTCGAATGATCATTTATAATTAATGTTTTTGTAGTAAAAGTGATACACATTAAAAAGAAGTATATTAATTTATTACTGCACATAATCATCTTAATAAACAAATCTATTAAATACTCGTGACTTACGATGCATTCATACGCATAACAATACAGAATCTTCCAGTTAACATTTTCTCATTATAAATAAACATGAAAAAATAAATTTGTTATACAAATACCATCGAATATAATAAAATAGTGGATTTTACAATAATTTCTGGTATAATTAACAATAACAAATTCTGGACTAAAATATGTACATTATTCTATATATTTTTTGTAATATCTTCACAAATAAATTTATATTGAAAAGTAATCCGGTCCGAATTGAGCTGGTGTTCGTTTTTTACCTTTGCCAGGGAACTCAGTTTAAAAATAAATTTGCTTGAATTTGAAATTCCACTTTTTTCAAAAATCTTAATTTATAATTATTTATTTTTATTACTGAATTAGTAATACTGCATAATTATGCTAATGCAGAATTTTCTTCTTTTATTACAGTATTTGTGTTTACAATTTTTACCTTTATTATTCGCTTACATAATTAATGTATATGTAGATTATTCAACTTTCAATGTACAGAATAGTGATGTTAATCAGAATCATTAAATGTTTAAACGTTTTTAAACAAAAAAATTACATTAATTTTGATGATCTAGTATTTTATACTGAATTTTTTAATGAACCTATTACATCTCTCTCTAAACATATATAAATGTAATTATAAACATTCTATATTTGAAGTAATTATTGCTTGTTACTTATAATTATGAAAGTAACACAATTTGTTCACTTAATTATTAATAGTTTCTTTTATTGTAATAAAAACCAATTTTTTCTTTTGTACTAAAATTTGACTTACCGGTTTATCTTTTGTCAATAATTCCTGTACCATTTTTTTTAACTTTACAATTTATGTGTCATTATTTCTAATGTAATTTGGAGTAGTAATCTGATTAACTTATTTGTGTATGCACTAATTAGTTACGTGGTTATTAAGTATGCTTAAAACAATGTTAGGTTTTAGTAACTTTTAAGATAACATATTTATACATAGAAATGGAAACATTTAAAAACATGTTTAGAATATAAAACTGATTCTAATTCATATCAATCCTATATCATTTAACATGATGGTACCTTATCTCGCATTTTATGAATCTTCAAAATTATTTATATAAACTTCTCAAAGTGCCATGTACTTCATGCGTTATATATAAAATATCTAATAATATATATAGTACTTGTTTTTAACTGTTTATATTGTCTTCCTTTTTTAGCAAAATATAAGATAAATGAAATGTACATATCGTTAGATCTAACTTCTCATTACATCGTGTTCACGTGCGCAATATTTATGTCAATTATGTGTATTTTTTAATTATCTAACCAACAAATACTAGTAAATATCTGTTTAAAAATTGTCATTATTTTTACATGATTTTAACATGCTGGTGTGTCATTCTATGTTCGGTTGTAAAATACTGTGTACAACAAAATAATTACATTCTTGGAAACTGCCCTTTCCGTTTTAATGTCAAGTAGCACATCGCAATTCAATTAAAATCCTATTATTTGAGTGTATATATGCTGGTAATTTAACCACGCTTTGCAGTTTGTTATTTAGTGCATGATTGCAGTGGTACTTATTCAAATTTAAATTATTTTTTGATACAAGCTTGTATTAAATATGTAATTAAAATAGTTTGAGAACAGTCAAAAATTAATTTTGTACAGTATCTGACAATTACTCCACACAATATTTTAATTTTCAATAATCATTTTAATTTGGTAAATATCTTGCAACGGAAATCTCTACAGGAATGAAATCTTGTTACATTCAAAACAATCAGTATTATATAATAAATTTTAGATTTTTGTAAAAACATTTAATATAGTACATTTATCAGGATCTAATAAACCAGAATCGATGAGAATATGCTTATAAACTCAGCTGTAATTTTCTCAGAACAAACTGTTTCGTAGAAAAATGATACGTAATATTCAATGCATTTGGTTACTCACATTTTAAAATTTTCATGTTACTTGGATTTGATACAACACGCTAAATTATCACTGATAAAACTCGATTGTAAAGTACTTTAAATTTCAATATTTTGATCATTTACTCGATGTACATGCCCTTATTTGGCTCATTCAAGGCATACTTGTACAACTCAGAATCGATTGGGGCTCGGATAAATTGATGTTTTGCTTCCCTAAGCGGGATAAAAAATAAAAAAAAACGCGGAAAAAATTTTTAATTGTAAATTGCAACCTTTTAAATTTTACTTATAAGTATGTTTATAAACATACCTAGGTTAGGTTAGAATCGGTCAGGTTTATTTCGGCTAGTTAGCAGTAGAATTAAAAGAAAAAACGACTTTCAAAAATGGTTTCCGTGGATTTTTAACTTCGTAACTCGTTAAAAATAATAATTTGTGATATTTAAAAAAAAAAAAATCGGGAGTGTACGAGTATTCTTCGAATCTATCAATTATTTTAAACTCGATTGTAATTTAAATTTCAATATTTTGATCATTTGTTCGGTGTATGTGAAATTATTTTAGAGCCTCGTTTCCTCTTCAGCGAAGAAAAATCAGATTTCATAATTTATTGGCAAATGTAACTCACGAATAACTTTTTATACTCCTCATTTTAAGGTTTACAACAAATAAAAAATGTTCAATAATAAAGTACACGAAACTTGTTAATGATCGGTTTTTAAAATGTTTATTATATATAGGCAAATAATTTTCAAGCATGTCATACATTGAATTTTTACTTCAATTTTTTTAATACTGTTAAGATATATATAGGTATGAAATAACTAGATATTATTTATGGGTTTACATTAATGAGAATAATTTTAAAGTATCAATCAGCATATTATCCAATTTCACTTACTATTATGAAACTACGTAAAAATTATATTTTTTAATTTAAAAATCAATACTCTTAAGTAAATGAATTAGAACTATGTGCATAACAAATAACGGAACATTATGAGGATTACAAAAAAACAATGTAATTGAATAATTCCGTTTATTTCAAAGCTTCATTACAAACATTAAAAAATACCCCATAAATGTTTGTTAAACATGCAATGTATATGGAATTATAAGTAGTTGTTAAAACTCGTGATCCAGCATTTAAAGCTGACCACAGTTTTGAATGATGATTTTTTTGCTTGTTTTACCATTCTGGCTACCATAACCTTCGATTTTTTTAACTACATCCATACCTTCCACAACGGATCCAAATACAACATGCTTTCCATCCAACCACGATGTTTTTACAGTAGTGATGAAAAACTGACTGCCATTAGTATCCGGTCCCGCATTAGCCATTGACATAACTCCAGGTACAGTATGCTTTAAAGTGAAATTTTCATCCTCAAATTTGTTTCCATAAATGGATTTTCCACCAGTGCCATTATGGTTAGTAAAATCACCGCCTTGACACATAAAATTCGGAATTACACGATGGAAAACACCTCCACGATAACCAAAACCCTTTTCACCTGTACATAATGCACGGAAATTTTCGGCTGTTCTAGGTACAACATCGCTACGTAATTCAATTACAATTCTACCAAGTGGAGTATCATCTGCAGCCATATCAAAAAACACCCTTGGTAATGACATATTTAAATATATTTTTAAATAAATTCACAAGTTAATAAGGCAAAAAAACCGAAAATATTACGCACACTATACACCACACGTGAATGCAATACAAATGTGACTTTGGCTGCCATGTTGTCTTCCTAATTAAAATGGCTTAAATATTTTAAAATAACAAAGAAGTCGATACCTACGTATCAACATAATTTAAAAAATAAAATAATTTCAAATCTTTTATGAATTATTTAATTATGATTTATTATTTTTATTTTAAATATATTTATTTATAGGTATTTACAGATCATTTGTAATTAAGTTTTTTTTTCTTGGGGGGATAATTTATATGTATATTTAATTTTTATATTTATTATGACCAAAATCTACAATATAATTATAAAAATTAACATTGTGTAGCTGAGTTTACATGAGGAAAGTTTTTGAATGTTATGGTTATGTTCAATCTATTTTGCTATTTGTATTTCGTAATATTATGTATTAAGATGTTTGCACAATTTATGTTTACATTTTAAGCACTCTGTTTCTGTTTACTTTGGATAGGTTATGAAAATGGGAATTTGTGTATCTTGTTTTAAATCACAATCACAAGCAAGGAAAATTTCTTCGCATATGTCGTCAGTGGATCTTGTAAGTGGTTAAATATTATTAAAGTTATTTCGTAATGGTTATTGTTTTATGTTGATAAATACATTTTTATAACTATGTATTATCGTGTGGCTATTTTAGTTACATATGTCCAATAATTAAGACAATCGGAAGATCCAGTTAATAGAGTAAACAATATATGTGGGCGAAAATAGACAAAAAGCAAATGCGTTCGTCGCTAATAATCTGAATGTAGTTTACACTCTACAATCCGATTGCGTATTCGAACTATACAAAGTTCATTAGGGGAATTTCGCCAATCTGAATGAAATACCAGTAAGTTCTTCAAATGAGTTTTGTGAATGTGGAAGTAATTTAGTATCTTTCAAAAGGACCGACTATTCTCTTCTGTTGTGTTTAATGAAGATAGAAAAATTAAACTTCAGTCGTGTTGATTTAATACTATTTGCTGTTAACTCATTAGTTTTGTAAGCAATCTACATAATGTAATGGACTAGTTGATGCCACTTAAAAAAAAATGTATTTGTCGATGTTTTTTAAACATTTGATAAGGTTTGACTATAAAGATTATTATATACATTGCGGCAATCCTTTTCATTTATTTACGGTTAAAATCGTAACCGTATAAACACTTGTTTGTTGTTAGAATAATTAATTGCTTTTCAGGACATTCAATTACATCTGTACTACAAGCCAGCGTACTACGTTAATTGTTGTGCCCTACCTATCCTGTCGACTATCTTCAATAAAGTACTAGCTACATTTGTTGATGTTGTCCCAATACTTGTGTCAAATACAGAACTGTTATTCGAACCTGAATCGTAGAAATGAGTACGTATATGGAGCAAATTGTTCAATTCAGTCAAATGTCAATTGCATTCACGAAACAATAATATTACTGTTTTTATGCGTTCTTATATAGATTACCATTCGTTATTGATATATCCTGAAGTAACTAATAGCTTGATTCTCGCAGCACACTCTTTGATACATATGCTACATTTAAATGCGCTGGTGTTGCTGAAGTTTGCTCCTGTTCTGAGTAAAGGCGGTTAGGTTTTCTTGCCTGCCATGACTCGATCAACATTATAAGCCATTTGTAACTAATTTCCATCTTTTTCAATCTACGGATATTTTCTTCCAATTTGGCATCTATTTCACACAATCTTTTAATATTTGCTCCAAGAAATCTTGGTACCGCCATCGGTGATGTCCAATACGACGCTCTTCACCCAGTAGTTGGCTATCTTTTTTTTTTTTTTGGAATCCTGTTTCTATTTTTTCTATTAACGTACCCGGATATCTTAGACAGTTTCTGTAAAGAAGCAATTGTATAGATTTGTAGTTTGCCCACTATAATGTCACGTGATCTTCCAACCGACATGGAGAATTCTACATAGTACACGTTGGCGAAATGTTTCAAGCGAGCGTATGTTTTTTTCCTATGCAACCCAGGTTTCCGATGATGTAGCGTTGGTAATATCACAGATTTATAAATTATCAGCCTGGTTGGAAGTGAATGTTTTTTTATTAAGCTTATTTACAGTAGCTGAAGCAATTTGTATTCTGCCATTTATTTCATCTAAGTTGATCGTATTTAAAGTTTTACACTTGTTTTATTGCAACGTGGTTTATTTTAACCACAAGATCATTTTATGCTTTATTTATCATATACATCTGTAATGTATGCAATATATTATGTTGCTAGTTATGAGCTATCAGAGCGCAATCATCTGGAAATTTAAAATTCCTGTTTGTGAACACTTGTAGGTTGTATTAAATTACTGCAGGTAGAAGAAACTACCATCAATCTTGTTTGACTTCTGTATTCATTTTTTCCCCCTTTAGTTAAATTGCATCTAGCCGATGGTAGCTATTTGTCAATTTTAATATTGTATGCAGATGGCATGATTAGCAGCCTATCAGTCGGTAAGTGCTAAAAACTGTCATTAAAATTTATCTCCTAGGCTCAAGCCGCCGAACTTCTTGCGAATTATCCAGCCACTCGATCGCCATGTTATTCGTGTGCACCGTTTGAAACAGTTTTAATTCTCGATCGTGCAGCAATTCGACGCCCACGTTGTGTTAATGTAGTAGGGGGATCATCGAATAATTCTCTGTGATTTCCTGCATGCATGTCATTAACAACTTTCTATGAAGTAGTGTTTTACTACTAATATCAATGAACGCGATATATCGTTCGTAATATTTTTTTTGTAGTCTTCACGGGAACAGTAAATCAGTTGTACCATCATCTGAGCGAAATCCGTGTGGAAGTTTCAGGGTCCCGTGTAATACGATTAAGTATTATTGTCATAAATAATTTACCTATTGATGAGAGTAACGCAATTGTCGTTTGTATTGCTTTTGTCCTGTTATATTCGTATTATGACTTTAACTTGAAATGTTTCAGGATGAATTCGTCCAGCCACATAGTCGTCAACAGGTAGTGTGAGTCATTTATCATATTCATGCTTTTTAGCCTAAGTATGTCAGCAGTTATTACGCTTTTGATTTATTTTATCGCGGCTTTATTTCTTCTGGTGATATGTCTTCATTCAGTTCAGCTGCTAGTTCAGAAATCGATATTTCGTCCAGGACTGGAGGGTTTACAAGAATGTCATTAACAAATTTTTAATCTTCATTGTTTATAATGTTGGCGTGTTCATCATATATTATTTTTATTATTATCGTATCAATTACGCGCTTATTTAGAGATATCCTGCATTATAAATTTACGTTCGACAGCCAGTCTTCTGCGCCTTCTTCTAGTGAATGTAGCGCAATCAGTCCTATTTACTTTACACGAATTGATAAAGTGCGACATCGTTTGGATATCGCCATAGCTGCACAGTTCCGTTTCCGACAGTTTCCATTTGTTCATTAAATATTTGCAACGACCCTGGTTGGTTCTGACGCGATTTAAATTGTACCATGTTTTTCTGTTGAGACCAAATCCTGCCACCTTGCTAGCCGGATTTGATATTAATTGTCCGTTTGTTGGAGTCTGCTTAACCCACATTTCCTTCCATTTCGTAGCTGCGTCGTCACTGCTCTATAGCTCGTTAGCCGTCACTCATGCTGGTTTCCTGCTGCAGAGACGTGTAGGTGGGGATCTTTGATAAATTTTGCTACGTGAGAGTCCGTACTGTTGTATTTAGCCCATTCTCGTTTGAATGTTTCTTCTTCGCGGATGTGCGGTGGAAATATATTTGCCAGCACGAAAGCCACATAGTAGGAGTAGATTTTAGCGTACCGGTTACTAAGCGTAGTGCTACGTTTAGTTGTGTATCGATGTTCTTAGCATGCGAGCTGGCCATCCAAACGGAGCAGCAATATTCTGCAGCTGAAAATACTAGTGCCAGTGTAGCAGTCCTGATGAGTTTTGTCTCTGCCCCCCAAGCTGTACTTGCAAGGCGAGCGATAAGGTTTACTCTTGTCTTAACTTTTTGAGCTATTTTTTCGGAGTTCTCTTTGTATGTGAGAGTTCGATGAAGAACGACATCTAGATATTTTGGCGTTGAGTTAAAAGGTAAATCTTTACCGTTAAATTTAACATGTATTTTAGCTTTTGCCATCTGTGAGTTGAGGTGAAACATCGAAGTTTCTGTTTTTGCCCGGTTTAACCTGAATTTCCATTTAGCACAGTATTCATCCAAGCTGTGTAAATCCTTTGTACGTCCTCGGCATTTTTTAAGGGCTTGCTTTGAGTTGCAAGTACAATGTCGTCTGCATACTGGAATTTCTCCGCTTGGAGGACCTATATCATGTATATATAAGTTAAATAAAATTGGCGCCAACACTGAACCTTGTGGAAGGCCATTATTTATGGTACGCCACCGGCTATAGTCTGCGCCCGTATACACCATATACGTATCTTTCACTGAGAAAAAGAACCGCAGTTTTGTATAAGCGTAAATCTTGCGTGTTTTATGTTCTCACTATGTTTTTTATTCAACATGTTTAACCTTTTTGATTTCAGGTTTTAGTTCAGTAATCGTCTGTTTTACTCAAGTGTTGTTTTCATTCATAATAAACCAATCTGGATTTTACGCTTGAATTTTGATAGTGCTTAATAATCTCATTGCATACTTGAAAGAACTTATAATTTAGATTTAAAAATGAAAGTTTGTTTTATATGAATTACTAAATATTTTGGATATTTGTTTTTCGTATGTATTTTGTTCCAAAGTTTATTTTGCGACAATTTAGTATTTGTCAAGTCAAGATGTAATTTTATAGTTAATTTTATTAATTTAGTTTACGTGTAGATATTTTTATTTATATTTATTTTTGAAATTCTACAGGAGACTCGAAGACAAATTCAGGCAGAAGCGGCAGAAAAAAGAATGCAAGAACAAGAACGCAGAGGTATTAAAAATGTTGAACGTGTACGTAGAATGCAGGAAAAAAGTGAAAGGCAGTCAGAAGTTAATGTTTCACGAGATACACCGCTAAAAGTAATTGTTGTTTTTATATACAAGCAATATGGATTTTTGTTTTCCTATGTTTTATCTATAAATTTATTTTTAAAATACTGAGCATACCCGATCCTAGTAGCAGTTAAATTGTCCATATTTTTCTTTTTAAATTCTTTTTTTTAAATTTAAATTAATATATCGATAAGAAATTAGGAAAGTTAAAACATATAGTTAATAAATTAAAGGAATAATTGAACTTTTTATGTCCAACATTAAAATAACGTTTTACAAAAATCAATGAAGGCCTTTGATAGGGATCGTGTTAGAATGCTCATTTTATGAGCTGAACCAGTTTTTTTTTTTAATGATTGTGACCTGGTCATCGACACGTTAGAACGTACCGTTTTTGTTACCTTGTCCAAGAGAAACTGAGTATGAAAATAAAGGTGAATTTTAATTACATTAATGATCATACATTTAATTTCCAAAACTAACAATTAAATATGTAATTAGTAGTGACATATACACGTGTGGTAGTGGGATAAAGTACTTCATGACATTTTTTTACTTGTAAGACTGAAAGAAGAGCGAGTATTCGGCGCTGCACCCTACACGCCATATCTTGTGGTCAGAATATATATTTAAAGGGTAAAGGAGGAAATCCCGAAATTCCACTGGAGCGATGGAAAATCACTGATGGATTTTTCAAGGAAACCTATGTAATTCAGATGATGTAATAATGTTATACCGTGTGATCTGACTGTTCGTGTCCGCGTTAAATTAGTAACCGGTCATAATTATGTAGGAAACTAGGTATCGCGCGGGAATTATGCTACTGGAATCGAAAGATGTAATATTGTACGTCGGTACATATAATGTACGTGGTTTAAATGAGGTTGTACAATTAGTCATTGTTGAACGTGAAATTTCAGGTTTTGTGGCAGTAAAAATATCAGAAACTCACTGGAACGGAAAATTATATTTTATAAGTAATAATAATAATGTAGTATATTATTCAGGTAATGATACACGACATGCAAATGTAGTAGTAATTATAATAAATAAAAATATCCGCGAAAAGGTGAGAATATATGAATTAGTATCCGATAAATATATGCCCCAACTAATGTCCCAAATGAAGAGTTCATAAATAAATTTTACACTGAGCTTGAAAAAACTATGATATCTTCGCAAGAAATGACAGTCAAGATTGGTGATTTTAATGAAAAAATTGGAGATGTAACAACATATGAATCGGAGCTATGTTATGTTATGGGTAAATTTGGACTCACTCGAACGAGCACAGTTAGTTAATTTATACGCCAATACACTTGAGTTTTAAACACCATGCGAGGCACCTTTATACATGTAAATCTGGAGATGGGTATAGAAATCAAATTCACTACATATATGAGATGGAAATCATCTATTCAGGATACAAAAACATATCTGGGAAAGGATTGTGGTAGCGACCATGAACTTTTAGCAGCAAAAATAAAGATTAAGCTAGAAAAATGTAAAATGAAGAAAAAGCGATTAAAAATATAGCGATAAAGAAGATATGAACCATTGTAAAAGCGTATTTTATAAATACGTTCAGATTCCGTTGACCGAATGTACTGCAATATTTACCAAACTGAATACGTTAATTTTGTGGCATTGTATATTAAGTTTTTAATAAAATTTTTTATTAATTCCGTATTATGAACGTGATTTTTACCTATATCAATATTATGGTTTAGGAAGTTATTAACATAGAAATAAAGGAAATATATCATCCTAGCGAGTTATAAGCTAAAGCGAACGAAAATTACCGAGAAATTTTACAAAATTTGGTTATTTAAACAAACCTGTTTAATATACAATTTTGGGTTATTTTATAAACTTTTGATTAACATTATTTTTTAGTGGCAAGTTTGAGCAACAGAATTGAAGATCATTTTATTATGCCAGTTATCATCATGCATGCACACTTACTTTTTATTTAATACATTTTCGCGATTTTATTCCATCATAGTGAAATTAATTCGTTATATTTATGTAAATCTGTGTGTGTACGTATGGTAAATTGTGGAATATTTATATCAGAATTAAAAAACATAATACCGGTTACTTTTTTAATTTACATGTTTTCATTTATGCTAATTTGTGCTTATCCGTTTCAATGTAACATTGTTCACAGTTATATATTGTTTAATTTTCTAGTTATTAGCTTTTTTCAAAATTTTATCATCAACATATATCAATCTGTGTATCTTACTAATATTATGTCGTACTAGTCAACGTAACATAATATGGTAAATTTATTAAAACTAATAATTGTATTTTCATTGTGGAAACTATGTAACTTAATTCAACATTTTGAGAAACATAATGTTTTCGAGTAGAGTGTGTCTCTCGAAATGTTGAAATTTTAGAGTAATGTAGTTTAAAATGTAAAAATGTAAAAACGCGTATATTTGATATTAAATATACAATATATAAATAGTATTGATGGAAAAATCAGACAAAAAACTATCACAAATGAAAAGCAGAAATTTAAAAAATAGTAAATATAAGTTTAATTATATAACGAATATGTAATATCATTTATAAGTAATGGAAACGAAAGCAAACAAATTATAACGTTATGAGAATAATACATTATGTTTAATGCGTCGATGCTTATACTTAGTATATCTAAGTACCCTGTTATCATAATTTCCTATTGCTGGAAGTAAATTATTACAGTGCGCACAACAACTGAGAAAAATTTTTTGGGATAGTTTGAGGATATAGTCTTTTACATATGGAACCTGAAGAGCACTATGCATATATGAAATTTTAGTGTATACGGGGACATTGAGGATACATCGAAGACATCGACTTTGGACTAATTTCAGTCTATTAAAACCAGCATTTGAGACTGAAGACCAAATTGGACAAGAATATGTTAAAATAAGCCTAATGATTTTTAGCCGAAAAATACAATTAATGAATATATTATCGCGGTGTTGAGAATAGTTGTACATTATTTATATTTTAATGTATTAAAAAACCTGTATGAAAGTTAATTGTTGTAAAGGAATGTACATATATTTAACAAAATATCTTATATAACTGTGTGGGATATATGATATTTAAATTAAGAAACCGGTACCCTAATGAATTATTATATTAGGAAAATTAAATAGTCTTAAAATTGAACAATTATTATAAACACTATTTGTTAATTTCACTAGTTTTTGCTTTAGTATTTTCAGCGTTTGTTTCGTTTTTTTTTTTTTTTTTTTTAATTTTCATGTTGGCAAAACCCCAATTTATTTTTCCGTTATTTTTGTATATTTATATTTTTATTTTATTAAAACAAATCTTAAAATTTTAAATTCAGTATTTAAAAGTGATTTTTTAACAAAATATAGTAAATGTGCAATTTAATACATAAAAAACGCTTCAATATGTTAAAGAAAATGCGGTGGGTTAATGTTACTATTGATGAGACTGATCACATTAAAGTGTTATTAAACATTAAAAATGATTCCTGACGCTATTCAGTAGTTTAAAAAAGTTATTTAAAATATTAATTCTTAATAATTTTGCGGTTTTGACTTTTGTTTATAATTTACTACTATGATAACAATTGTTATTTCGTTTGTTCATGGTGAATAAGTTTAGTAGCATTATTGTGTAAAAAATTGAATAAATAATTTTTTGTTTCCTCTGATGTGCAAATTTTATTTTAAAATTAATTTATGATTAAAGCTAAATATGTATATATACATATTTAAACAGATAATTATGTATTTATTCTTTTTTAAGAGCCGATGTTAATTTTATCAGAATTGTTATTTTTAAAAATTTGAATACATTACTTTTTTCAAAACCTATTTGTTTGAAATATATTTTAAGTTCGATAAGAGTTTACGTTTAATTTTTGTGTTCTTTAGGTACGAAGTATTTTTAATTTACGAAAAATAATAAAATATTTATAATTTTGAAATTTGTAAAGATATAAATTAATTCAAGTTGTAAAATTGCTTATTCATTTTTTGTTATATGACAAAATATTAAAAAAAAAAAGTACCATAATTGTATTTTAATTTTAAGGTGTAAGTGAACAAATACGCATTATATTTTGTACAGAATTGAAAATAAAATAAAAATGGAAGATTAAGATAATTAGTGTCTAACATGTAAATTATTTTAATTTAAATTCTAATTTGTAGTATTTTAAATTTACGCAATTAAAAAAAAAAGTGTAATATACTAGTACGAAGATTTTTTAATAGAATGTATTCTATTTTGAATGTTTTCTATAATAATCATACTTTACGTTCATCATAATTATTTTAAATGTCAAAACACATATAGTCACGAATGAAAAATTACTTAATATCCACACAGGTACTTATGCACAAGTTGAAAAACCTCTAAACGAGTTTTATCAGTAATAAAATCATAGCGTGATTAATATTTTTATAATTGTAATAATAAGCCTCGTATTGAAAACAATATATTTCTCAAAATCGTTTAAATAACTGAACGAGTAAGATAAACTTTTATTAACAGTATCTTCGTATCTATATGTGGAAAATTTATAAAATAATATAATTTATATATATATATATATATATATATATATATATGAGGAAAAGTCAATCAAAATAACAAATAAGTGGTTCAGTTAGTCTTAATACGTCAATAATATACATATGACACAAAGTGTTTTAGTTATCGTTATCATTTGGAGTATTTTTTATCGGTGTTGAGGGAAGTTGTTTTTGCATATCCCAGTTTATGTCCTCAAAGTTTATTATAACTTGTTTCATGGATGGTATATATTGTCTGAAACATATAAAATACAGCAAAAAATTAATGTGTAATCCTGACATAAAAATAAAATAAAATACAAAGTTTGGAATTATCATAAAAGTAAGAATTCCGTTGAAAAATTCGTTAACAAGGACGTTAGGAACGCAAACGTTACAAACATATATTAAGTGGATATCACTCATAAGAAAAATTAAATTGTTCGATGTTGCTTTATTACAATAATTACAATCATCCATTTATTAAATATCGATCTTTAAAAAATTAGGCAATTTTTTAATATCATTTTTCTTACTGTTATGCGTACACATGCCGTTTTTTGTACTCTTCAGCGTTACTTTCATCGAATTGTATCCGGCTTTATTGTTGATTGCCATATCTGTCAGCTTCCACGTAGTGGATGCATGAATATTAATTATCGAAATCATCGGATCGTTTTTTATTCTAGTTTTTACATCGTTTCAATGTATAAAATTTAATTTTGTCTTTTACCTTGTTTTTAAGTTGTTCAATAAAACCAACATCTATTCCAATTTTGCTAGTATTAATTTTCGCCAGATCGACGTTCTAATTTTTGTTACCCGATTGGGAGGTATTTTCAATGATTAGCGTTTCGTATTTCGATTCCAATTTCATATCAGTTTTATTAAATTTACCTTTAATCTTCGTTGCATATGACGGTTTATTATCCGAAACAACGTTTGTAATATTTCAAATGTTTTTTTCAGAACTCCTTTTTAATTCGTTAAAATCGTTATTTAAATTATTTACCTCGGTGTTTAAAGATTCTAGTGTTGTTCTTAATCTATCAAGATTTTCAATAATACTTTCTTTAATATTTACTTTCATGTTGTGTGATACAGTAATTGTTTCATATATATGTGTCTACGTATTATGTATGTAGGGTGATCTAAAGAAGACGGTCGTTTTTGTTTCTTGAATGGCGCACTTTGGTAACACTGTTACAACGCAAACCGCGTACTCCACGATTAGTGTACAAACGAGAGATTTGTTTTTGTCCAGTTTCAGTTATCACGGCATCCTATAACGAAAAGGAGCGCGCGTTTTGCTTGGAACGTTATTTTCGGCGTGAATCGATCACGACAGTGTAAAGAGAGTTTTGAAAAGAATTCAAAGTTACGCGGTGTGTAGACCTGTACCATTTCATAAATTCAATTTTAAGGTGGGTTGAAAACTTTCGAGAGACAGCTTCGGTAACGGCGCCCTGGACATAAAAAGAAAAACCCGGTTCGTATACCCACAAAAATCAATCTAGTTCGGGCAGCGATCATTCGGAGTCCTGCACGCTCTGTTCGTCGCTATGCTGCTTCAGTAAACTTATCGAGAGTCTGTTCGCCATATATTGCTGAAACACCTGAAATTTCATTTTTATAATAACTCGGGAATTAAAAAGTGTCAACCATGGTCAACGAAAACTTTTTGCTAAAACGATGCAGAAAAAGTCTATTTCGTTATCTTCTTACCTAATTTTGTTTATTATTTTAGTGATTTTTATTTTAATGGATCTATCAACGATATTTTCATGAATATATTGTAATTGAGCAGTACCTGTATGCTTATCCGTTTTACGCGGAATAAAGTTCTATTAGTGTCGTTTATACTCGCGGAATAAATTGTTTGTACAATCTCTAAAATATTATCCTGTTCTATTTTTTTTTTTTCGTTCCTCCTTTCATTTTATTGCTATTTGATACGAAAATTTCTAAACTTTTGTGAGGTGTCACTTTATTAGTTCCGGTTTACTGTTCTTCATTTTGTTCTTTTGATAACCGCGATTTCTTCACGCGTTATCCTTCAATTTGGGGCTTTGTAACCTCCTCTGCTTCTCCTTCATCCATTTCGCATTCCGCTTGTACACTGAATAGCTTTTATCATTGACAATGGGTTTCATCTGTACCTTTGGTTTGTACATGTCCATATCTTCCAACGTGGTCAAGCTAGATGCATTTGATAGGCTTCCTTTCACAAGTTTATCATGAAAGTTGTCTTTTCCTCGTTCTGCTTCCCTCATCTAAGTCATTTACGCTATATTTGATTGTATTAGCGATCGATTGGGCTGTGAGAACAATTTCTTCTTTACGCAAAATTTTTCAAACGATTTATAAGATTTGAACTACCATCTAAAGTAAAGAAGATTCTAATCTTCATAATCAATATCTATATACTTAGATATTTGCGTGTTTTGCACGCTGTTATCCGATTCAGGTAGCAGCGCGTACACTTGGCGTCGGATGCTAACATACGTTTGTACTCTTCATTATGCAATCCTGCGTTAATGATAGTGATTGTAGAAACTATGTTTATATTTCGTTTTTTTTTTAAAAACTCATTTTTTAAAACAAAATGGTGGGATAAGATGGGGACACATTTGATAGCACAATTCGCTTAGCTGAATTGATAAGTTTACGTACTTACATTGCTGTGTTGTTAATTTGTACGCTATTGTATATATTAGTTACTAGCTCCTTATTTTTTAAATAAACGCAAATTTTATTATTAGAAATTTCGGCTGCGAATAAAATGTCATTTGTCTAATTATATAATCTTTAATTTTTATTTCATTTGTTCTCTGAACAGTTGTAATTTAATGTTTTTGCGTGCTCTTGTTATTAGACATTTCAATGATGTAAAAGTGATGATTACAGAATCAGTGAAGGTAGACGAAAATTAAATATACTAACCTATATTTAATACCAGCGGCATCAAACATTTTTTTAGCCGCTACCGTCTCCACTTTGTGCGCGCGTTTGTCTGACATATATATAACTTCTTTAATACCAGATTGAATAATCACTTTAGCGCATTCGTTACATGGGAACAAACCGACGTATATTGTACAGTCTTTAACATCGTGTGAATTTTTGTTAAGTACCGCATTGAGTTCTGCGTGACAAACTGAAAAAATAATTCATACGGTGATGTAATAATCTAAAAATTATCACATTCGATTATTTCGCGTATAGAATAGACAAAAAATCTAAGCTATTATCGATTTTTATGATCTTGCGTTTTGGGATGCTTGCTAAATTTATAACAGTAACTACCTCCGGGAAATTATATATGATAGTGAACAATACGATTAGCAATAGGTAAATTTAAAAATAGAATGGCATTAATGGACTTGCACATATAAAATACTAAAACGAAGCTAAATGCAACATTGGATATGTTGACTGAAATAATTGTGGAATCGCTCTCAACGCTGGTAAATACCTTGGTAGTTCGCATCAGAAGAAATGGATGAAAGATGAGAAAATTTACAACCTATAAGAGATACTGACGTTCCGCAGACACTAAACTTTACAAAAAATTACTCTATATAACATTCATATACAGGGCTTTTATTTAATTGAAAGGAAGAATGGAGCTGAAATTAGATAAACGCTGTTTAAGGTATGTTTGAGTATTTAACTTGACGGGTAAATCATGGATGCAATTGTAACGTAATTATACGTCATGAGCAATCTGGCTAAATGCGGATTGTTGAGTTCTGATACAATCAGTGGATCCTATCCGTTTGTTCTAAAAGAGTCCTTTAAAGTTTAATTTTTGAAATTATTGGAATTGTACAAACCGCAAGTAAGCAACAGTAGTTTTAGGCATTCCGAAAATAAAATATCCTACTTAGGATGACACTGTTTATCCGATAGAAATTTCTGTTCCATAATTACTACATTTACTATTTGTAGAATATCGATATTTTTATCGCGGAAAATAAAAAGAATTTATCACATAAAGCAATGCAAGCGTACGTCGTTTTGGAAACAAACTGGAAATTTATTTTATTTTTTTCGTGACATCTGAATACATTACACACGTACCCGATATGAAGAGCAAAGTAATAAAGGAACAGCAACACACTTGTGAAGAAGAATTTGACTAAACATATAAGCGAATATGTATTAAGAATTAAAATAAATTTTTCAGATGAAAATGAATATAATTTAATAAATAAAATAATTCTACTATAGATGCATCAGATGAAAAAGCAGAAGAAATTTTTACTGAATTAAAAATAATAACATATATACTAAAAATGTAAAAATGAATGGAGATATAAATGTGAAGTTGGAGAAAGAAAAAGTGAAGCCCACCGTGAAAAATAAGGAACCATACGGACTAGAAGATAAGAAAAAAGGATAAAGATTAATTTTGTTTACCGTAGAAAATAATTTTAGTATTACTGACATGTTTGTAAATTATAGACTATCAACGTTGGTCTTACTAGACGATCTGAATGAAAAGTCAAATTGATTATATATTAATTAGAATACTATGGATAATGTATACGACTGATATTACAACGAAACAAGTGCTGAACGACAGGGTCAGTTATGTATCGTTTAAAACGGTTGTATATGTGTTCGCTCTGTATTAAACTTTTATTTGTAACGTACGCTCGTATTCTTTTCTATTAAAACGTCGAAAAGAGAAGATAAGAAAAATAAGAATACACCGGTCTGTTCCGATTTGATTCGGTGAGCTCGTTCCTTATCTTATCTTATACGTTTCGTCTAACCGATTATATTACGTTTTACTTATTATTGTTGTCGGAAGTCGATTTGATTATTATTACTATTGATAGTAGTATTAGTTAATTCGTTTCTGTATAATTGTATTAACTTAAAGGCACGCTGTCGACTTAGTTCGTCAGTGTAGCCAGTTATAGAACTCTAAATTATCTTAAGAGTTTATATTAAAGCTTAATTATATTTAGCCTGCTTGTGTACCGTGTAACGGAACAATGTCGCGCAGTATGCGACCAAGTGGACAATCACAATCACAACGGTTGCCGACAATATCGAAAAATACGAAAGGAAATACTAATAATGTCACATCAGGATCTGACCCAACAGTTAACCCTGTTCAATTACGTAAAACCGCCACTGGTAATTATTCAATAAAAAGACAACTATCGAATACTACAACAAACGAAAGTGATGAAGGTTGGCAAAAACCAAAACATGTATTTAAGATTGCGAAAACAGATTCTCCCGATAATAGCATCAAATCAATAACTACTAAACGTAACATCTTCCAATTTCTGGCCGACGAGATTGATGATGACAATAATAATGATAATAATAGTGGTAATTGTAATGATAATAATAATGATGCAGAAATGCAAATCACTGATCTTAATGTTAACAGTACAAATGTTTCGCCTAATGTTGTAAATCCTAACAAGAATGTTAAGCCGCCACCACCTATAATGGTGAAAAATATCCAAAATTTTACCAATTTCAGACAATTCTTATTAAGAATACCCGAAGTAGAATTTTCTTTAAAATCAACGCTGTCAGGCGTGACAATAAAACCGCTAAACTCACAAAGTTATCGTACCCTTATTAAAGCAATGAAAGAAAATAACTATTTATATTATACTTATTCCTTGGAGGAAGACAAATCATTCAGAGTAGTATTAAAAAACTTACATTGTTCTACTGATTTAATTGAATTAAAAACTGAGCTGGAGTCGAAAGGTTTTAAGGTTGCACGGATTACCAATATTCTTAAAAGTAGAACTAAGCAACCATTACCAATGTTCTTCATAGATTTGGTACCCTCTACGAAGAATGATGAAATTTTTAGGATCACGAGACTACTAAATACAATAGTGACGGTGGAAGAACCAAAGAAAGATTCGCGATTAAAACAGTGTAGGCGCTGTCAACTTTTTGGTCATACAGCTAATTATTGTAATTTACCCGCTCGTTGTGTAAAATGTGCTGGTCGTCATGACACTAAAACATGTTCGAAAGGTAATGACGAACCTGCAACATGCGCATTATGTAGCGGAAATCATCCAGCAAGCTATAGGGGATGTTCAGTGTATAAGCAGCAGACTTCATTTTATAATAACTTACGCTCATCACATTCTGTCACTCAAATAAATAATTATAATAATTCTCATGGAAACTACACTAGTCCTATTACTGTTAAAAAGAATAGATCGTATGCTAATGTGGCTAAAGGTAATGCAGACAACAACTCCTCGTGTAAGGGAGTTAATCAGGATGACAGTAATAATAACAGGTCCATCAACAATGGCTCTATTGCTACTACTGTAAATAGTAACAGTAATTCCAACAATACTGATATATCTCTAATGTTATCTACATTTTTAAATGAATTTAAAAGTGTAATTAATCCTTTAATATCCTTGCTAACCAAGGTTATTGAAAAATTATTACCTTGATGGCAAGGAAAATAAATAATATTACGCAAGAGTCACTAGTGATTATGTTGTGGAACGCTAACGGTATCGTTCCAAAAAAAAATGAATTGGAAATTTTCGTCCAACAAAACGCCATTGATGTTGTATTGATAGCTGAAACTCACCTCGTAAGTAGTCACAGTTTTAAACTAAATGGATATAATACTTACACTGCTCACCACCCTGATGGCACAGCTCATGCAGGTACCATGGTGTTGGTTAAAAGTTGTTACAAACAATATAAGAACTTTTCACGTAGCACAGACGCTTATCAAGTTGTTGCAGTGAATATAGATACACTCGCAAATGAAATTGCAGTAGCAGCTATTTACTGCCACAGTGGATTCATAATACCAGACATCGAGTTTAAAACCATCTTTAAAAACTTAGGAAATAACTTCATATGCGGTGGTGATTATAACGCAAAAAACACCAAGTGGGGTTCACGATTAACTAATCAGTTTGGAAGAAGGCTGGAAAAGTGCATACGGAATAATTCACTTGCCATCCTTACACCAATGACACCTACATACTGGCCTACACACGATAATAGACTTCCAGACATATTGGATTTCTTTGTAATCCGTGGCTTACAAAAGTATAGCAGAGAATGTAGAACAGCTATTGATCTATCTTCGGATCATGTTCCTGTAATTGCTACCTTAGACATACGTCCAAGGTGTATATCTATCCACCATGGACTGGTTAACAAGTCTACAAACTGGGATCTTTTTTCAAATATAGTTCAAAGTGAAACTAACCTAAAAATTAAAATAAAAAGTAAAAATGATATAGACCTAGCTATTAAAAACTTTACTGATCTAATAGTATACGCTTGTCATAATTCTACAAGTTATAATTCAGGAAAATTATCACACAAATTTATTCCAATCGAAATAAGACAGCTGATAAAGAAAACACGAGCCGCTAGGAAAAAATGGCAGCATAATCGTTATCCATCTTTAAAAAAGCACTACACAATATTACAAAATACACTGAAAATCAAAATAAATCAATATAAAAATGAAACTACACAAAGGTATTTGAAAACAATGAACACTGATGCTTCAGTCTTGTGGTATAATACTAAGAAACTATTAAAACGCGAAAAAGAACAGTTTCACATCAAATTAAATAATGGTTGGGCCAGAACCGACAAAGAAAAATCAAACGCTTTTGCAGAATACCTCAGTTCAGTTTTTATTCCGCATCCTGATATGTGTCGTGAATACTCCGAATATATAGAAAATAGCTTAAATGAACCCTGTTCACCAGGAAAAACAAAAATATTTACTCCAAAAGAGGTATTCGAATGCCTACGTAAAGTACCATTACGAAAAAGCCCTGGAGTAGATAACATCACTGGTGAAATCATTTCACGGCTTCCAACAAAGTCAGCAACTCTATTATGTTACATATTCAATGGAATATTAAGAATTGGATATTTTCCTAAAGCGTGGAAAAAATCAGTTATAGTAATGATACATAAACCGGGCAAGCCGTGTACAGATGTATCATCCTATAGGCCTATTAGTTTACTCTGCTCATTATCAAAGGTATTAGAGAAATTAATTTTAAGTCGTATCCAGCCGATTATAAACAGTCGTGGAATAATACCAAACCATCAATTCGGATTTCGCACTGAACATTCTACGGTGCAGCAGTGCCATCGATTGGTTGATGCGATTTCCTCAACGCTGGAAAAAAAAGGAAGTATGTTCTGCAGTATTCCTGGATGTTGCACAGGCGTTTGATAGGGTTTGGCATCCTGGATTACTTTATAAGCTGAGACAGTTTCTCACCTTCGATTTATATGCATTACTTTATTCATATTTATCTGGTAGAACATTCGTTGTCAGAATTAATGGAGATTTCTCGGAAGAACATAATATTTTATCATCTGTACCGCAGGGTAGTCTACTCGGGCCTCTTTTGTATTCGGTCTACACAGCAGACATGCCGACTAGCAATCAAACCATTTTAGCAACATTCGCCGATGATATTGCTATTCTTGCATCCAATTCAGAAGCAATGTATGCAAACATCGCGGTACAAAACCATCTGAATAGGTTGGTTCAGTGGGCACAAAGTTGGCGTATGTTGTTTAATCCCAGTAAATGCCAGCACGTTATATTTACAAATAAAAAAATCAAGTGCCCGGCTGTAAGAATTAACAACATACAAATTCCTAAAAGTAATTCAGTACGTTATCTTGGCTTGTACATGGACAAAAGGCTCACATGGCGACCACATGTGGCACACACTAGAAGAAACATTATTACTCGTGTGAAATCACTACGTCCGTTATTGGGACGGAAGTCGGTTCTAAATCTAATGACCAAACGTACTATCTATCTTGCAGCAATCGCTCCTATTTGGCGGTATGGAATAGAGTTGTACGGCAGTACTTGCAAGAGTAATCTTAGAAGAATACAGCAACAACAGTCCAAGATACTCCGTACTATTGCGTCTGCTCCATACTATGTTTCTAATTTGACACTGCATAAAGATCTCAAGATTCCATATGTCAACGATATTCATGTCATGCAGTATAAGAGGTTATTCGACAAATTTGAAGTCAGTAGCAATCCTAATGTTCGCAGAATGCATTCAGACAGTCTTCCAGACAATCCTCCAAGGCGTCTGCGCAGGAAGTGGTGCCGAGATGCGATTCCAATCACTTAATAAATCGGGTCTTATTCAAAAGACAACACGTTTTTTTTCTTCATTTTAATCATTGTATTTAACCATTCCTATACTATTCCTACAAATATTTAATTCCCATCAAGTTACTCTTTTCTCTTCCTCATAGTCTAGTGTCTTACTGGAGTCACTAGACTAATATTAATTTCCTACTTACGTGATCACCGTTGTTTGCAGCAATTAATGCTGGTATGATGTTTAAAAAAATAAAAAAAAAAAAAAAAAAAAAATATAGTTCACATCCCAGAGTGCTAGAAGCAAGATTTAAACTAAAATTTCACAAACGCTAGTAAAAGTAGATAAAATTATCGCAAGTATACTTGAAACCAATCAACCAACAACTTTTGTTTTGTTTTAAATGTATATTGTTATGTACGATCTTAATACTACTATTAAATAAGTATATATGTTATTAACAGAGACAAAGAAAAATATAAGTGAACATGTATGGAGTTATACACCAGTGTGTATAGAACTCGTTGAATTACTAAATTAGTAATACTGTTACTAGACAAGAGAAACAAGAAAAAGAAACAGACTGAATATTAGATAAAAGTAAAAAAATTACGGTATTAAAAAAAAAAAAAGAAGAAAAATATGGGATAAATTCGCAAACACTACAACTGATAGGAAAAAGAATAATATTTTTAAAAATGCAATCGAACGAAAATAATGTTACAATTAACGAGATAAACAGGAAAGTAAAACATGTGCGAGAAAGATAAGAACGAGCGGATAAAAAGGATATGTATTGATCTCTAAGAATATGTGGGGCGCAACTCCAGCCGTCAATAATTTTCAACACGGTGAAATATTTGAAAAGAGGATTCAAATCGAAAAGTCGAGCAATTGCGAAAACGGAGTAACTGTAAGAAATTCTTAGCACATAACTGAAAGTTGAAGAATGCGCAGCGAAAAACTTTATGTACGAACAAAGAAACAACAAACATAAGAAATACAGGCGTAAAAAACACGGATAATGCAAGTTAGAATATTAAAGTCGTTAGCTGCAGCTAAAAATGAAAAAAAAAAATAATGAAAAGAAATGTTGGTAGAATACAATAGATAAATACCATGTATAAACAAATATGGAAACACAAAGCAATGACCAACAGATTAGTGTAAATCGACATTACACTGCTATATTTAAAAAAGGATTACCATTACCATAGACCGGTAACCCGTATAGAATATGTCAATAAAATTATAATTCATATCATATTAGTTACCTCTATAAAAATAGCGTAAACTCGATAAGAGTTAACAACGTTAATTTATGTTTCTTTAAGCTTAATACAGGAATAAGATGATTTTTGTTCTCAAACACTGAATACAAAATAGAGATCCTCGAAGATTAGAAAGGACACACACGGTTAATTAATAATGTACGTTATGCAGATAATATAGCAATTTTTGTATCACTTAGAAAAGGCTTAACAGAGTTGATCAGTAAACTAGAATTATACGGAAGCACGAGTAAATGTAATTTTCTACGGATTCAACAGCGAAGATATTACATACTGTCGCATCTGCTCCGAAATACGTCTCAAATCTGATGCTTCATTCCGATTTACAAATACCGTACATCCACGATGCATAGCAGTATCAACATTTTTTCCATAAACTACAGTTTAGCTCAAATCAATCAAGAAACGAAAGCGCTGTCGTGATGCCTTGCCGATCACGTGAAGAAATAGTTAATTTTGTCAAACATCACTACATATGTATCAACCTAGGTTTATTGTACTGTTTTCTTTCTTAAACCTCATCCTTGGAGGTGTTAGCTTACACTTCTCCCTTTTCCACTTCCTTCTGTCTATTTTTTTTATCTTTTCTACTTCTATTTATCACCGTTGGCTTTGGAATACAATTTTCGGTACAACGTAAAAAAAAACCCACGAATTAAAAAAAAAGTTCTTTAATTTTAGTCCTAACGTATAATTTGCGATGAGTAGGCAGTTGTCTTATGTACGGAAGCAGCCTCATTATAAAATGATAGTCATCATCCTCAAATTTCTTCGAACTTCGTAACGGTTTAATTTCTCTGCTTCTAGTTGCACCAATTGTTGCAATGTGCTGTCTATTTAATTTTTCTTGCGTAGTGTGCTGTTATGTTCTAAAATATTCATATCTAACGAATGATTTCAACTATCAGGAAGAGATGTAGCGATTATCGATTCTGGATGCATTAGATTTCATTTTATCGCGTTCACAGATTTCTGATAGCAGTGTTGTGCGTAGTATAAATTGGTCTTTAATAAATGGCATATCTGAAAAGAACTTTTGCAACACATATCTTGTAACAGCAGCAGCTTTTTCGGGTCTCTTTTTTGTATTTTTTTAATTCTCTGCGGAAAGTATCTTTCAGTCCTCAATATTTTTGTTTCTCTATAACAAGAATATCAAATATTTTAAATGTATTTCTGTATAACGTAATATTTTTACGTCTAAAATACAAAGTTGAATTATATACACAGATACTTAGCTATTAGAGATTCTTTTCTATGTATGGCCTTCTCATTCCACATGCCATACAATAATCAAAAGAGTGATTTATCAAACATGTTCAGCTATATGAGACACTTTAAATCAAAAACATCTGTATTTTCCAACGAAAACAATTCTCTAATCAATTGTGGACGAGTTTCTTATCAAATGGAAATATTCAAATTGCATAGGAGCCATTGATGGCAAACATCAGGATTATGATGCGCGATCTATGTTTTATAATTATAAGAATTATTTTTCTATTGTCTTACAAGCCGTAGTAGATGCTAATTATAAGTTCATAAGTGTTGAAAGTTATTGCAAAGCGACATTGCAGTTTCATCGCTGTACGATAATATTGAAAGCGACACCGTGATGATTCCTCCCCCAAAGAAATTACCAAATATAGACATTTTAGCGCCATTTGTTTTTGTTGGTGATGCGGCATATCCATTAAAAAATTTATTTAATACGACCCTTTTCTGGGCAAAATTTATCTATAGAACAGGAAATCTTTAACAGGAACCTTTCACGAGGAAAACGTCTGGTTGAATGTACATTTGGTATTATTACATCAAAATGGCTAATTTTAAGGAGAAAAATCGAAATTCATCCAGAGAAAGTTATTTAATTGTGAAATGTATTTATCTCTTGTATAAATTCATTTCGAGATTGGTGCAGATAGTTTCGAGGGAGCTGAAACGAGTTTTTACTTTATTTTAATTGTATTCATATAAATAGACAATATTAACTTAGTACAACTTTATAATTAGCATCTATGATCATAAATATTTTTAAAATACGGTTTAATTATAAATAATAAATAATAATAATAATATACGTATTTATCTTACCTGTACAATTTATTTATTTCGCGACCAATTTCCATAATTTTTTATTCAAATCACGATTGTGGTATTGTTTGATCCCACAAGGATCGTCTTTCTCTAATCAGACTGATTAATGTTTCACAATCCATATTGAAACAAAAAAAAAACCCGCAATGTCCGAATTCTGATGAAAAAACAAAATATATTGGGCGTGTGAAACTTGCCGCACGAATTTGTACGATCTCGTAAGAATTTGAAAGAAAAAAAATGCAAGCACTATAACTATGCGACTAACATTTCGTACGAATTTGAATCTAATGTAATCACGGTCTAAGACATTTTGAATATATAGCAAGAAATAAGAACACGACTGAGAAAAAATATTATCCACAATAAGATTCCAGGAGATCGCTGTAGAGTAATGTCGTTCGATATGAGCTGACTCTCGTTGTAATGTGCATTTCGTTCTTTGAACTCAAATGCTGATTAGAATGACACAGTGCTGAGATTAAATAGAAAACTTTAATAATGTTGAAAGTATACTAAAAATAAACATAAGTGAAATGTAAAGGAGTAATTAAAAATTAAATACAATCAGATTTACCTGCTTTTCAATCGCATATAGGAAGTTATTTTAATAAATATGCATGCATGTAGATGGCAGAAACATATTTACGAAATATTAAAAAAAAAAAAATGAATGTTTGAACTACATTTATTTAATAAAAGATTGGACACACGAATAAATTTTAAAACTGTTCCTATAAAGTAGATATATGAAATTTTTAAAAATAATTACATATATATTTTTTTCTTTAACTATTAAAAAATCATTTTTAGAACGAAATGTCACATACTAAAATTTAAAAAAAAAAAAAGAATTTACAAAATACCTTGTTCCCTTTTAAACGATTTCGTCTGTTTTTTAATGTAAAAACGGGTTTTTGAAAAAATTCATTTTGAGGGAACGGAATTTGCGGATAAATATTGTTTCTTGTCGTCTCACCATCTGATATAATCTTTCCTAGTACAGGTTCCTCCAAATATTTATCTACCTGTACAATGCTCGTTATTTTCGGATTTTTATTTGAAATTAATACAGATGTAGTATCATCAAATTGTAACCATACTTTCGATGTATTTTCTTTTATAGCAAGCTTATTTTATGTTGCACTTCTTGTTTCGGATTTCATCACGAGATTGAGAAGATATATAGTTTATATTTCTTTTTATCGTTTCAAAATATTTATCATTCGAAAATCGGTAATTTTTAAAGCGAGGACTTAAAAACGTTGATTTTGAAAATTTGTTATTGAATTCAATTTTTCAATTTCAAACAACGTATTCGCGATTAAGTTTACTTATTCCGGTAGATTAGGATTTTGTTTAAGAAAACGGATACAAAACCTCAGCACACTGCTAAATATAATAAAATTTGATATTGTGATCTGTTTTTCATTACCAATTTCTTCAATGATATCTTTGAAAACTTCCAGAATCTCACATTTTTCTAAAATATTAATGTCATCATTAATATTATCCAATGCGCATAATTAATAGCAATGACAGACATCAGAGGATCTTTTATTTCAATTATACTTTTGAACACGTTAAATGTGGAATTTCACGTGGTTACAACAGCTTGCTTTAATTTAAGTTGTTTTTCTTCCACTTTTAATTGCATTTTTTAAAATTTTTCAGAAGCTTGTGACTCCTTTTAAAAAATTCTATAATTGATTTTATTTATTTTTTTCTGATACTTGAAATGTTCTCCAAACTGCACTGTACAATTAAATTTGTATATGTTCAAAACAAGGTGCACGGTTTCAACCAGTTCTAATTGCTGTTACTATATTTGCTGGTTACAACTGTAGAAATTTTTTCATAAATTGCCCACATGTTACAAATATTTATTATTTTTTTTAGACAAATTTATAGCTGTATGGCTTTCTTGATATCTGCGACAATGTCATTCTCTCCGGTAAAGTGCGCTGTTAGAGATATGAAATTTTCAGAATTTATTGACGTCCAACAGTCGATGCTAATACATATTGCTTCGGCTGATCGAAATCTTTTATGGAATTAGAACTTCCGTGACAGTTTTTTTTTGCGTAAGTAACTGATAATCTTGATTCAGAACTATGCACGTTTTTCTAAAATTTAATACTAATTGACAAAAAATCTTTCACAATTAGTTCAACAATTAATTTATGTATTTGAGATGTTTTTTTTTTTCACTCTTCGGTTTTTTTGAAAAATTAGTAAATGTTTTGTAGGAGCTTCGACTTCGTTGGTACTTGGTTTTACACTTTCAGTTCTTTCCTGAACTTCTTCAATTTGCGAAGGATGATTGGGATGTTTTAAATAGATATGACAATTTCAATTAAAAGACGATCCACCTTTAAACAAAAGTTTTTGGGAACAAAAATTACATTTCGCAAAACTATCATCGAGCTTTTCAAAAAATGTCTAAATAGCACTTTGAATATTCGACATTTTAAAAAATATTTAATAAAAAATAAAAATTAAAAAAATATTCTGTGTAAGATAACAAAAAAATAAAAATTGTTAAAAAGTATTTTGTATAACATAGAAAAAATATAAATTTAAGAAAAAAGTATTCCGTGTAAGATAGTAAAATTAATTTTTAAGTTGTTACTAAATACTAGAATATTAAATAGCAAAAAAAGAAAGGAGTAAATACTTGAAAATCAACGTCAACACTACCGCAACAACAAACTACAACAAAACTCGCCAAGCACATTCTTATACACTTATCAAAAAGTAAAAAAGAGTGTGCTGTACTGTATTGAAAAACAACCTATCATTCATTTGAACGAACGGCATTGAACGACTTTTTCATATGTGCCGCAAAAAATGTGCTAGCACATCTAAAATGAACAATAAACCCATCTCTCCCGCAGAGGAGATATCCAATGCAATAAACGAATCAAATTAAGGCATTAACAAGGTTCAATGTGCCGGTTGCATCCAACTAAGAGGGTGCCAGTAATACCAGTTAGAATACAGAAAAACTTAAATACGATTTTACAAAGAACAATGGACTTCACTGATTAATAAGAAATGTGTTACAAATATAATAAAAACAATAAATAATAATACTTTATATATATATATATATATAATGCAATCAGCATGAAATTCATAATTACCATATAAAAATTTGTTATTTAGCTTAGATGGCGATCCTTTACTCCATGGAAATACATTATCATCACACCCAATAGGCATACCATTATAACCAGTTCCAACTATTTTATTTTCTCGGTTTACAATACAAGCTCCAACTTGTGATACGGGATCTTTGCTTCGTTTTGCACTGAGGAAGGCTACAGCCATAAAGAAATCGTTCCATTCAATATAATCGGTGCGTTTAGAATTCCTTAAAGGATAAACAATATAAATTAGAAATTTAAATACATAATAGTTGATACGAACTAAAATATGTTCGAATATTACTTACTTAGTGGCAGAAATACATGCTTCTGCTTCATTTATCGCAGAAAATTCTGGTCTAGGCATTTGTTCGTCAGTATCATACGTATAATCTTCAATTACGTATTGATCCGGATGAATCCGTATTATATGTTTCTTTAAATTAGTTGTGCTTCCTCCATATTTAATAATTTTGTTGCAGATTTTACAAATAGACATTACACTATCAACTTTCTCGAAGTAATTCCACATAGCAGATTTTTTAATTCCAGGCTTCATTTCGAGTTGACAATACAGATAAAATTAATAAAAAATAAACAGAAAAGTTATTATTTTGAGAAATAAAATAATAGACCAAATATTGTATACTATATTTATATAAATAAGGACAATAGAAATAAAATAAATAAAAATAAAACAACAAATGATTAAATAAGTTTATTTTCCTTATATATAAGACAAAAAAAGAATATAAAAATACTTAATACTAACTAAAAAGAACAGTTGTGACTTTTGTGACATCAACAGCGTTGTTAGATTCAACAAGTAAATTATTTGCAGCGAGGAATACTCAACAACGTGATTCTGTTTATTTTCTGTAATTATACACGTAATAAAAATTTATCGTGTATTTAAATACAAGTCATATATTTTATTCATCCTTCAAATTTTGTGTGTACTTTTGAATTTTAAAAATTAGGGTGAAATTATTATAGTACGCGCAAATATAATAAGACAAATGTTTTTTTTAAATTTAGAAACGTTTTTTTGATAATATTTAATTGAATATTTTATTGATGTTCTACAATACGTAATACGGTTACTTTAAACTACAAAATTTTGATTAATTTCATTTTTTAACTCTTTTTAACATTTCATTCCTCAGTGTAGATGACTGAATAATATATGTGCTCTGTGCATGTTCCCTGTAGACTGTTCATTATTTGTTACTAGTATTTTGTGAAGAGATTATGAAATTTTGTTTACGATTTTCAAACATTTAAATGTAGGAGATATATTGTGTTTTGCATATTAGTTAAGTTTATATTAACCTTTTTGAACTATTTAAATTCAGAATTGTAGATGACATAATATGGTTGAATATTTATGATTTAGCATTAAGTATTGCTACTATTTACTGGAAGAATTCATTCGGTGCGCTTTTTCTTATGTATTTTCCGTTTTAACTAAAAAGTTGTTAATGTAAAACATGACTGATTAATTTTAAAAAAATTGTTTATATTTTTCTAGGAAATTAATTGTATTCTGAAGTATTTTCTGATGTTATGGAAGGCTTATCACGTAAGTTATTTTATATGTACGTAAAATATAATAAACTTGTGATATGAATAAAGTAATTGTGAAATTTTATAATACTTTGGAAATTTGTTATTCGATTTTCGTTTGATTTACTTGCATGTGTCGGGTTTATTTACTTTATGTAAAATGAGCTTAATTAATTACGTGTCAAGTACGTTTCAAATATCTTGACGATAAATATATGAAAATATAGATGTTTAAAAGCAAATTTGAAGTTTGTTTTGACTTCTATAATGAATTTGAAACTTCAATAGCTATGTTCAATCATATGTAGGTAACCTCATAGTTTATGTAATGGAAACATCGATAGTGTGATGTTTTATTCGGTTTATTAGTAATCGAAGATGATCACAATTTATCCTCGCACCATCTACTGATAGGCTCTAGGCTAGGGGTAGATTAAAGCAATAAAAAACTTAGATAATCAAAATATAAAACATGAAATATTTTAATAGTGTTATAAAAATATAATTGAATAGAAAGACACTTAACTATAAATAAAATAAAAGAATGAATAAATGTTTATAGACAAAATTTTAAATAAGTAAAACAGATATTGAAGAAAGTAGATTAACTAGATTTACAAATTTTAAAACACTCGTTTGTTAAGGGTTCATATTATGTTTTTAAACTTTAACAAATATCCATACCATCGATTTATTTTCTCAATCTAAATTACAGATTTACCGATATATATATATATTGTTTGCTAAAATCATTAAAATGTTAAGCTTTATTTAAGTTACAATTAATATAAACGATAATTATATAAATATTTGTATAACTGATTCATGAAAAAACTGGTTGTGAAAAATATTTCTAGTATTTTTAAGATGAGTACGAATTGTGATGTACAATTACAACTGACCAAAATGTTTAAAAGGGAAAATGTGCATACCGGTGTGAACTTGATATTACTTACATAATTTACATAATTGTGTTTGGGTTTTAATAGTCGTTATAATGATAATTATGTTGACAAGGAGATTAATTTAACCAAGAAAGAAACATGCACAAGATATATATGTTAGTGTGTGAAGGTAGAGTTAATGATTTTGACTTATAAGCATTAAATATTTATTTTCAGCTGAAAGCAACATTTTATAACTAGAATTAAGATCTGATTTCTTTGGAGAATTGGACCATTTGTGTGTAGTAGATATTCGAACTAAGGGTCGTATGGATGGATATAAAATACATGAAAATCGAAAATTGAATGTAGCTAACCTTTCAATGAATATATTCCATTTAGATAAAGTTTTAATTCATGTTATCTAATTGATAATATTTCCAATATATATCCATTGGGGATGTTTTTGGACCTTATAAAGCTGACAAGAAACTAATATTCTCTGAACGAACAGTAAATATGACATACGATAAATACTTATGATCAGCGGAGAGTATATTAAAAAAAATCCATTGAACGGATACTGTTAGAGGTTCAGCGATGCATAAGTGTAATCTACCAGAAATGTTTGCACTGATTTTCATTCAGTTATTTAGTTTTAATTTTAATATTTTAGATATTATTTTTCACTCTTTGTATGTTGTACTTTATATCTCAATTTATGGTTGATATATTTTAATTTACTACGTAACTGGTCCCACGTAATTCTCATTTTTTACTTATTTGTTAAATTCATTATTTACTCCATGAATTAACAGATAAAACGGTTGCATACAATTAAACATTTTAGATCATATTTTATCTTGGATTTCTTAAAGTTAATATATAATAATATTACTGTAAATATTTACAGTGTTACGCCAGCTGGTTGAAACAAGAACTAATCAAGTGTACCCGCATTCCTTGAATAAGCTTTTATTTGTATAATGGTGTTATGTACTCCATATATGTATGTGTATATGAAAATTTTCGCTTATACTTTATTCATACATCATTCTGTTTATTTTAGTTTGATAGGGACAGATTAATTTTATTTGCGTGTAACATTATTTTTTGTTAACTGATAATGATGATAAACAAATTTTTTTGAAAATATTTTTTTATTTATTTTCAACGAACTTAATATTATAAAAATTATAGCAAATGTTAAACTTGATAATGTTCACAAATTCATTATTAGCTATAATGAATACGAGAGTGATGAATATAGAAAATTGTTCGTATTATCGTAAAAACTATAAATATAATTTTCTAATGGTGTAGAACGAAGGTAATAATTACTCTTTGTAATATTTAATTATTCAAAATTTAAATTTAGTATCGTAATTGTAAAATCATAATTACATCAATAAATATTTACACGCATCAGAATGAACTTTATTAAAATTAAAATTTTATTTACGCCAATACTGTGTTATATAAAACTTTATAGCAAACGTATCCCATAACTTGTAGGAACTAAAAATCGTCATGCACAAATAGGTATAATTAATTTTATCAAAAGAAAATTACAAACAGCTGAACATCTTTTATCACGGAAATTTATGTTAATTTCTGTAGCGGTAAATATTACTCGGGTGAAAAATTAAATTTCTTTAATGACTTGGACCAAATAACATTCTGTCGGGACATAATTTTTCTGAATTTTATACTGTTTATGATAGTACGTACAGCAACAGTCAGAACTAATATGTGGATCAACAATGTTAAAATGTTAAGGGAATCATTTGTACAAGGTTTTATTTGTGTATAAATATATATGTTTCCATTATTCTTGGAATTTGGTTGATAACATTTTGCGCGAAGATGGCTTAACTTTACGGTGGATTAAATTGTGAGTAAGTAGCGTACAGCCTACTAATTTTGTCGGCTAATTCAAGTAATATTCGTGTATTAATGTTTAATTAATTGTTTATTTTTCAATAAAAGTTAATTACTAGATAATTTCAAACGTTTAATATGTTTATATTATCTTCTATTATGAAGGTTTTATTTCACTAATTATTAAAAAAAAATAACGCAAAATTTGAATCAAATTAATTTTGTTCGTAGCTTGGCAGTTATGTTATGATGAAAATACCGGTTACAATTATTATTGGAATGTTGAAACAAACGAAGTTAAATGGGAAATAACTGGATCAGATCCACTGCAAACTAATTACTATGATCAAACATCTAATCAAAGTACGTTAGTGTTTACGTTTTGCGAGATGTATTATTAAAAATATTTTCTTTATATATATACAAGTTTTTGTGTGTATATTATATATATATATATATATATATATATATATATATATATATATATATATATATTTGTATTATTTTTTGTCCTCCGCCTATTACTAATATTTAAAGCTTTGTACACAATGTTCTACAATATTCATTATTTTGCCGGTTCCCTTAGTATACCGTCAGGTATATCTTCCATAATTTTTGTTTCTAAAATATATTTAAGCTAGTTCAACTATGTTTTTAAATTTAATAATTTCCGTATACATTTTTCGTCCCCCATTATTTTATAACATTTTTATTCTTTAATTAATTTAACTGTATTAAAATGAAAAGTAAGGCGACTAGGATAAAATTAATTGTTACACATTAACTTTTTGGCCGTCTGCCTTAACAGGGGAATAGATTCCTAAAACTGACCTAAAGAAGTAGATAAGGATCGATTGTCGTTAATCTTGCCGAACATTAGTACAAGGTCGCGTCTGTTTCTGAATAGTATTTTTCGAAATTTTACTATTTCAAATTTATCATGATCACGTAATGAAAGTTACTTTTATTTAAAGTGCTTTAATCAGAACATACTGAACGTTATTTTTTTCTGTGATTAATAAATAATACATACAGTTTTTCATTCCTTTGTACAGTGCCGATAATTATGTCACAAATTTTTTCATACATTTCTAATTGAACACATTTTCTTTGTTCTACACAAAAATCATTAATAATAAATAACTTGTCTACATATAATAAATTATAAAGTACTTTTCTACGTATTTCCGTTGTATAAGATGAACTCTTTATAGGGCCACCATCCTATATCTAAATCTATATGTACTTACTTGTCTTACACACACACACACACACACACACATATATATATATATAATGCTGATAAAAGAATTTTTCGAGAAATGAATACTTCCCACTATTTTTTGGACACTTTTTCATTTTTGCATTTAATTGATATTTGTCTTCTCTTGTGATTTTATTTTTTGTCGTTTTTGCAAATCTAATTTGCTGTTCTTTTTTAACCTGTATCATTGTTGTGTGAATAATCTTGTTTCGTAACGTTATGAAAAATCCTGGATTTGTTAACTATTTGAGCACTGTATGTATAATTCACGTATATTACCAGAAATTTATTCCCTTTTTCTGCTTTTTATCACTTTTTTTTTAAAAATGTGCTTCTTTCTTTTTATATCCTGTATCTTATATTTTTTTACATATATCAGTTGTTTTTGTTTCCTCGCATTTTCCATTTGTAATATCATTAAATTTTTGTTTTCTGCTTCAAATTGCCTGAAAGTCAATAATTTGTTTAAAAATCCATTGTTGTAGTTTTTTTTTTGTTTCTTTATCTACCTAAAACTATCAGTTCTGTTTTCATTGTTCCTTTTACAATTCTGGCTCATATATTTTACTCGAAATTTTTAGTTAATTTACGTATTCCTCATTTTAAAATTTTTCAGCGCTGTTCTATAACTTTTGAAAATTATTTTATGGTTAGTATGGTTTATTTGTTGCGTTTTTTTTTTTCAAAATATAATCTATTTTACATCTAGTTTAACTTTTGGATGCTAGAATAACTTAGTATTATGGATCATGTAGTTATTCTTCTTAAATATCATAATGCGATATCAGTGATTACTTCCAATTTTCGTGTTGAAGTTATTTAGATTTTTTTTTTCATCTCTTATAAATTTTGATAAAAATATCCTATCCGTTGTTGGTGCATAAACTTTATTACAATTTCTGAAATTAAAATTATTATTTGCTTTCATTTTATTTCATTTATTATTCGCTTTCAGTTTTGTTATTTCATACTTTTAATGTAATTATTTTGTGTCTTAAAAGGTTTGTGAAACATAAAAAAGGATATCTTAGTAAAGTATGTATCACGCAGATAAAACCTAATAAATAAAAAAATCATCGCGAGTGCTAATTTGTTTATATTACAGGTATTTTGAATATTTATTAATATTAATAAATTATTTTTGAAATTTCGATGTAATTATGTTAAAAATTAGTTTTATTATTTGTATTAGTGTATATTTGAATGTACGAGAGAAAACCTATATGGTTTATAAATTGAGTGGTTAAAAGTTTTTGTGTACGTTTTATTATTGCTAGCGTTAATCTATTTATACTGCTACAAATTTGTACAATTTTAATATTGATAAATTGCTAATAATTTTTTAAGTGATAAATTGTTTTATTATTATTATTTGTTTTGAATATATAAAAAACGCGTAGTGTCATTATCTTGCGTAATTAATCGATTTCTAAATAGTTAGATAATCAGAAACAGTAATTTGACCTGTCCTGTTTTATTTGTTAAACAACTTGATTGATAATTAATTTTAATTTTATTAAATAACTTTAATTTTTAATGATATATGTATTAATTAGACTTGAGCACCACCGTTGATTCAAATCAGTTAAGCGAAAATCAGTATGTGGTCTCTACATCGGTTACGAATGATAAACCAGTTAATAACCATAAGTAAGTTTAATTTATATTTTATACCTTACAATAATGTCTAAAGTACACATCATATGGTATGGCAAGAAAATTATGAACTTTATAATTTAAGTTATGAAAGTGATGATAAAATATCTGTTGCTCTGCTGTTAATTATTCAGAATTTCTAATTTTGAAAATACATGTTAATTTTCTACAGAGAAATTGTTCGATAAGAAAATAACTGTGTTCTATGCGATCATGTTTATCTTGAATGTTTCTTTTGAAACGTATTGTTTAATTAACTAAAATGAGTCTTAATTATCTTTAATCACCACTTATCAAAAATTCATTTTATGTTTAATTAAAAAATTTTCAATATACATATATTTTTTTTTATTAAGAAATGGAATGTTCGCTTGTGTACCGAACACCCAGATTTATAAATTAAGAATTAATTTTTACAATTTTATGAAGAATGTACAAATTGAAAAGTGAAAATAAGTTGACCAGCTAAAAATTATTGATTTCTACGGCACCAAACAAATTTGTTTTATAAAAAATTACGAATAAAATGACGAATCATAAATATATGTTCCTTCATTCGATTTGAAATACAATATTTGTTCAGACTTAAAGTATTTGAATAAATTTAATACAATGGAAAATGTTCTGTTTTAATTTATAGAATATGTATCATCCTATATATTACGAGAATATACATTTTATATTTAATTTGAAATTCCTCTGCATATGTATTTATTAAAAATGTACTTATGTTTGAAGGTAGTTGTGATTACATTGTAATTTGTTTCAAATTATTTTTATATTCACAGCGGAATAACGTTAATAACGTCATACGGGTATAATTCTGACGAAGATGACGATTCTGACAATGATAAAGATTTAAGAAAATGTCACGAAAATTCAACAACAAAAAAAGGTTAGATAAACGGTATTGATATGAACGTGTTAATTTATTAGTTGTAACCGCCTTCGATTATTATTTAAAATGTGTATTACTTATACACAATTTCAAGTGGAAACATTACCTGAACTATTTAATGTTATTTTAATCAGTCAAATGTTTTTCTTTTAATAAATGCGTTTTTTACTCTGATTACTTCACTATTATATATATCACGATTCGCTTATTTCTATCCACTGCTGGATGTAAGCGTTCCCCTTCCTTTTCCATTGTACTCGATCCCAAGCATAGTTCATCCATTTAACTCCAACTGACTTTTGAATGTTGCCATCGCGTACACGTGCGAGATTCTGTGACCTTTTCTCGGTGTTCATTGCGTTATTCTTTTGGTCCACCTATCGTCCGTCCTTCTAGCGACATGACCAGCCCAGTTCCATTTTAATTTAGCTACGCGTTGTATTACATCCACCAGCTTGGTTTGCTGCCCTATCCACGTGTTGCGTCTTCGATTCAGCCTCTTGATACCCAGCATTATCTTCTCATGGGTCTTCTGCGTTACGGCCAGTTTCCTAACAACATATTTTGTCAGGCACCACGTTTCCGCTTCGTATGCGAGTACTCGGAGGATGTTCATATGCTTTCTTTTTTAAACAGTTCGGTATGTCTCTGTTTTTTAATACACTATTTAGCCTTCCAAACACTATCCATGAAAAGTGCGTCCGTCTTTTAATTTCTTTATACATTGCTTCTTTGTCTACTGTGATTACTTGGCCCAGATACACGTATTCATTAACTTGCTCCAATATTTGTCCATCTATTGTTATTTCTTGTAACAAGTGTGAGTTTGACATGACCTTCGTTTTATCTATATTTATCTTCAATCCTACTGCTTTAAGGCAACTATGAAGGTCATTTACCATATCCTGTAAAGCATGTGCGCGCTATTACTTTTATTAACACAATATCATCGGCAAAACGTAAATGATTGAGTTTTTCCCCATCTATATTAATACCGTATGATTCCCAGTTTAAATTTCTGAACATACTTTCCAGGGATGCTATGAATAATTTAGGTGATATTGTTTCCCCTTGCCTAATTCCTCTTTTTATTAATATTTCATTTGTTTTTCCACAAGTTGTACTTTCATAGTGGGCGAATCATATATATTTTTTATTATGTTTATATACTCGTCATATATGTATATATTGTTTGAATTTTGATAAATTATATAATTATATTTTTAAATGATATAATCAAAACTTAATCTTAAGTGGATTTTTTCAGTAGTTTAAACATTTTTTTTTAAAATTATTTTATTAATATAACAGTTGAAGGAGTTTGGTTACCCATTTAAACTTAAATGTGACATTATGAAACCTTCAAGCCTAATTCATTCGTATGTTTAAAATGCTATTATTTAATATATAAAATAGAAAAATGTGAACCTACGTGTGCCCGCGCGCACACGCCCATATATACATACATACATAAATATACATATACATACACATACATCATACATCATGCATGTATATATATGTATAATACATATATTATATATATATTGAATTTTAAATAATATTAAAATATTGTGTTTTTAAACCAAAACCTGTTCTTTTCTTAGTTTTTGAATAACTAATTTTAGTATTTCATATTTACTCAATGTGTTTGGGTACCTTTTAAAAGTTTGAAAATCAAATGTAGTTTGTTAAAATCGGAGTAGTAATGGTTATTCGACTGTTTTTATTTTATTTATTTTTTTAAAAATATTTTGTTTTTATTTTTATAAAAGTTGGATGATTTCCAAAGAAAATATTTTGATTTTATTTGTTTTTACAAAAATTTGATGACAGATCTGTTCCAAACAATATTCTAAATAAATATGCTTAGACTTATTTTCGTTAATTTTCGAATGTTTTCCCGTTATATTTGCACCTTTCCATAAATTTGAATATTCATTGTATAGTTAAAAAAATGAGCTAGATAAGCTGACCAAAAAAGAAAAATACAATCCAATCAGCCTTCTACATGACAACTTGGGGAATTGTGCGAGAAGAAACAAACCAAAAGTAGACGTGTTCACTAATTACCTTGCGAATATATTCTCATCAAATAGGCCAACGGACGATATTGCAAATATTGAAGACTACTTGAATCACACTAACTGTTCCGAACATAAAATAAAAACATTTTCTCATGGCGAAGTAGCTAAACATATCATATTCCTTAACCCAAGGAAAGGCCCAGGATTCGACATAACGATCAAAATGCTGAAAGATTGTCGAGAAAAGCTGTGATTTTCCTAACCAGTATTTATAATACTGTCCTCAAATTGAGATATTATCCTACTCAATGTAAGTTTGCCTAGATCTTAATAATTTGAAAACCTGGGAAGGACGCCTACAAAGCTGCTTTATTCAGTCCGATTTGTTTACTTCCAACAGTAGCCAGGCTTCTAAAAAATTTACTTTATTCTATGCTAAGCGAAATGATTTCATCCAAAGTGATTATTCCAAATCATCAGTTTGGCTTCCGAAAGAACCACTCAAAGACGATAAATTCATAGGGTGGTATAGAAGAGGTGCTAGAACAAGGAGATTACAATGGGGCAGTGTTGATAGACTTCAGCAAAACGATTGATAAAATATGGCATGAAGGGCTCTTATACGAGTTGAAACGCTTGTTACCGGCAGACACATTTAAAGTCATACTTAAGAAATTGACAGTTTCAAGTGAAGATACTTAGAGGTCCACCCAATTTCTGTTGAAGTTCGTTAGGGAAGCGTCCTAGGACCTCGGTTATATAACATTTATACAGCAAACATTCATAAACAAGAAGAAGTTGTATTAGTTATGTTTGTCGATGATACATTTATTCATATCTTCCGATATTGATGTTAACAAAATTATTAATGAACTTCAAGAAAACGTTAACAAAACTCACACATGGGCTAAAACATAGCGCATGAATTAAATTCTGAGAAATCAGCGCATGTTTCTTCTATAAATAAACGAAAGCAATCATCGACTATCGTTACAAGATGAGAAAATACCTAAAACAGATGAAATTTAGTATCTGTGAGTCCACTTAGACAAAAAACTGACTTGGAGAACCAATATAGAAACAACAAGAAAAGAGGTTGATCTAAAAAAAGATATATAGGCTCCTAGGATATAGGTCTTGAGCTATCCTTAGAGAACAGAATGCCCTTTACAAAACAGTGTTACGGCCAGCTTTTACATATGAAGCTCAATTCTGGGAATGATCAAAGAAATCTAACGTCAACATACTACAAAGATTCCAGAATAAAACGTTACGGTTACTTTACTGGATAATGTGGTGTGCTGGTAATGGCGCAATACATAGGATCGCAAAATAGACACGGTTCGGGAGACGATCAGCAAACTGGCTACGAATCATGCATCACGTCTATCAGGTCACGAAAATGATTTGATTTCAGAACTAGAGCGTGTCCCAGTGACAAGAAGGCTGAAAAAGATGAAACCATCGGACCGTACTCAAATAAATTATATATATATATATATATATATATATTATATATATATATATATATATATATATAATATATATATATTATATATAATATATATATATATATATATATATATATATATATATATATATATATATATATAATAAGTATATATAAATTAACATACATGTATATTATAATGTCGAAACAGGTCAATTTTAAAAATTTAATATTGAGAGTGAACAGAATTTTCCTCTTTCTCATTTTAATATACGTCAGTAATTGAAAATATTGTATTTTACAGTGGACGATAGTTCTAGTTCAGTTGTATATGGTCCCTTTTTACCGCCGTCTGAATCTACAAGTAAAATTCATGGAGAAACTTACGGACCGCATTTACCATCAGATTATAGCGCTTCCTGTTTAACAAAAAACTCGGTGTTGAAAAATGAGCCAACTGTAAGTAATAAAATTTCCTCGTTGGTTCCATACGGTGACGTCGAGGAAGATGATAGTACCATGATTACAGATAATCAGGTAATAAATTTATAACGCTCTGAAAGGTTACCGATTAATATTATTATTATTATTACTATAAAACACTTTTGCACTGTTTAATTTTGTTATTTCGAGAATAATTGTACAATTTTTCTGTTGTCTCCAAAAAAAGAAGGTTTTATATATACTATATATTCTGTATAACATCACATCATGATGAGACTATAGGACTATCAAACAGGTTTTCATGCATCAAATGTTTTCGAGAAGTGGTGTATAAAATAAATGAAGAAAACTGTTTACATGAACTTTATATGCTATCTCTCATTAACCCTTGGTGGTGAAACTCTTGCTCAAAGCGAGGTAGTCAAATATTTGAACATGTATCTGGATAAGCGACTGACATGGAGCAAACGCTTAATAATTAAACGTAACGAGCTTCAGTTAAAATAGAACATATTTTATTATAAAAATTGCACACTATTTATGTTGTTAACTAATTGCGTACCGGATACTTCCTTACCACAATAAATAAAATTATCTTATTATAACTGAAAGTTAATTATAAAATAATTATATGTATATATACAATCGCAGCGGAAAAATATAAAAACCTGCGGCATAAAAAAGGAAAAAAAGAGAAAATAGAAAAGGTTAAAAATTTATAAAATAATAATTAAGGTTAAGCGAGCTTATAATAAATTATGCTTAGCGAGTCTATGTTTATACTTAGTATACATAAATTTTAGTTGCCTAGAATCGTAATTACCGGTCGAAGAAACAAACGCATTATCATGATACAAACATTTATTGAAAAAATCATTTGATACTTTTAAAATAAAAGTCCTAATATAGGGTCATTTTATTATCGATAAACTGGGAGAATTATATCGGTTAACTAGTAGAAAGTATAAACTTGCCTCCGTAATAAATTGTTGGTGCATAACAGTTTTAAAGCCTGTGGGACGTACGATATTCAGGTTTGGGGGCGTGTCTAAACTAGCAACATAGATGTAATACAAAAGATTTAAAAATCGGACTCTAATAACATCAGCATCTCGGTATGTCTTAAGTATCTCGATACACCGTGACTTACATTTAAGTACTGTTCTCAAGGAGGTCAAGAAAAGTGTTCAACGCTATTTAATAAAATTGGGAAAAGCATAAAAGTCTGTTGGAAATTAATTTGTTTGATAATTCAGAGGAGTTGCAGAGATTAGTTCAACCAACTGATCTCCTAACTGTCCAAGAAAAAATAAAGGTTGGAATTACAGAGTTCTTTCCTTTCACATGTCATTTATCATATATCAACTGCTTAATATCCTTCGGCTAGTTGTACTGTAATTTACATCTTGGTATAAATTGTGTGTACACTGTACGCAAATACACACACACACACATATATATATATAATAATATAATATAATATAATAAATATAAATTTTTTTACCTCTATCTTCAAACGTTGGTCATTCTAATCGTGCCTTCTTCATTCATTATTCTTTTCAATGCATCTGTGTGATGTTTGAATCAAATTTTATTTAAAAATATAGACACAAGAGATTACTTTACAGTTATTTGTGGAACGCAACATCGTTCAAGGATCGCCGTTTTGAGCAATACATTCTTTTAATCTTTTTATAAAGTGTTCAGATACCTTTTTGAGCACACGTCGCCGCATTTCGGATGTTTCTTCAGAACTCCGACCTTTCAAGTTTTCTAAATCAATTCGGTGGCTGTCATAAACGCGGCATTTCAGATATCCTTATAAAAAAATAAGTCTGGAGCGGTCAAATCTGACGAGTGCGGCGATCAAACAAAACTCGTGCCACGCGACGACATCTACTTACATTCATATTGTACGTGGAACATCCTGGCAAATTTAAACTTACCCAAATTTACCATAATTTGGACGGGAGAAATATTTAAATTTTGTTTCACGAGTTTTGCTCGATCACTAATGTTATGGAAAAATATGTGTTTTCCTTCGAGTGATGGCAGTATCATACTTAGGTTGTAAAACTGAAAGCAGAGTTGACTGTACAAATTTCTTGAACTGTTTTATACTGATATACAAAAAAAAAAAAAAAAAAACAAAGGAGCTAAAAATCACAAATTTTTCTTTATGAAAAATACAACGCTTTTCGGCTGTTAGGCCATTATCAAGTGAATATTAAAGAAAATAATAAATATAAAACGAAAAAATATTAATTTTAGATTACAATTTACACTAGGGCGTAAGTTTAGACATTTTAGATTATTAATTAAATGCGAAACGATTTATTTTAAATTTTAGCGCGATTCTGTTCACGTGAAAAACGCCGATAGAGAACAGAGTTCCGTCGATGGTAACAGCGTTACCGACGATGAAACCGATAGTGACGCTGATGACGAAGATGCGCTACTTTCTAGGTTAAGAGAAAAAGCCATGTATCTGAAAAAATTGGGCGGCGTTGTTCCGGACGAATTAAAAAGTATAGTAGACGAAACTAAAACCGTCGAAGATATAATTGCAGAAATAGAAAACGAATTGCCACCGGATCATGTTGATCGTCGTACAAGTAGTACCGACGACGCACCGAACCGTATTAATAATAATAAACAAAATCAAATCGACGAAACTTTTAACGCTACTACGGACGCCAATAGAAATTCGTCTTCAGCCATCTCGTTGATAGCCGATTATGGAAATGAATCGGAGCCTGAAAATGAAAAAAATTTCGGTAAGATATGTACCTCGAATTATGTAATAATAGTAATTTCCATAAGTTTAGATTGCGGAATATAGTGATTTTATTTATACTTAATTACTAAAAACAGTTGAAATCACTAAATTTATTTAATTATGCGAAGCTTTTCGGCATTTACGCCATTGTCAAGCTATATACAATTAAAATTAACTCTAAAATTGTAAACTTAGTTTTAAATTAATATTTTATGATTTTGTAGAGTTAATTTTAATTGTATATAGCTTGACAATGGCGTAAATGCCGAAAAGCTTCGCATAATTAAATAAATTTAGTGATTTCAACTGTTTTTAGTAATTAAGTATAGTAATTTCCGCTAGTAATATCGTATGAAACGACTTATTTTATTCATCGTATAGATACTAAATAACGTCTATAATTATTAATACGATCCTCGACTAATATTCAGTTATATATTATATATATATATATATTCTTCTGTCCTCAAATTGGCCTGCTATTGATCACGTATAATATCTTCATGATGACTGTTTGTTGCTCTTCCTTTTAGTCGAGTGTTTTTTCATTGCTTCGTTGTTTTTTCTTCCTTTCATCTGTTCATTTAACACTAGTTTTCTTCTTCACGTTTACTTCAAAGCTGTGGAAAGTATTAACTTTGTTTCCGAACCTGCTCCTATTCATAGTGTTTCCGCGACGTTAATTTGCTCAAGATCTTTCTTAACTTCCCGGATCCAGACAATTTATGTTGTACGGTTTTTATCAAAGTATTCGAAAATTCTTCTTGTTAAGCGTTCCGTCTCCATTCTTTTAAAGTCACCCAAATAGCTAAATCTTTCTTTCATTGTGATTATAATATCTTCAGTATGCCCGTATATTTGCTAATTACTTTTTTTTCCCACATTTCCCGATTACATCTCGGTCCTAGAATTTTGCGTACTATTTTTCTTTCCTTCATTTTGATGTGTTCCATCTCTTTACTTACATTCATTTGACAATTTTATTAACTAAATTTATTAATTTTTCCTGAGTTACGGTGCTTCGGTGAAAAGTTTTTTTTTTTTTTTTTACATCTTCCAGTAGATATAGCGGCTGAAGTTGGCGATAGTCGTATTAATACAACTCATTCGAGTAAATAATCCGCGAATGAGTTATGTATTAAATACTTTAAAAGGTGTCGTTTGTAGATAAATATTTATCAATATTAACGTACGTTATAGTTCATTTTTGAATGGGCTAAAGTTGAACAAATTATATTTAATAAGATTAACAAATTATTCTACGAAAAACTTGCTCGCCTAGTATCACAAACTTCACGAATATACTGCATAATGTATCTTAACTTTTATTCCTGTATTATACGTTTAAATATAAATTCGAGCGACAATTTCGACCTTATTAAAATATTTCAAATTGAACTAGCTAATGTTCTCCGTAATAGTGTGTTCTGCCGGATTTTACATATGGTTCATCAAAATACAAATATTAGAAGGATAATAAGGGCACAAATAGCACACGAAAGATGAATATTAAATATAACATGGTACGGCCGGAAGCAAAATACTTGGATACGGAGGAAGACCGGACTTCACAACGTGGTGGAGCAGATCGTTAAACGGAATTGGACCTAATCAGGGCACACAGCCAGAGGGAAGGTAGATGGATAAAACGGGTGTTGTAATGGTAATTGCTTCATAAGAGAAGAAACATTGGCATTCGGCTAACTAGTTGGTATGACGATATAACTAAGGTAGCGGAGAAGAACCGGATTCAGAAAGCTTGGAATCGGAACGAATGATCGGGGAGAATTTACGTCCGGCAGTGAATCAATAATGTAAGATAAAAAGGAAAAAGTGGAAGATTGATCTCGTTCGTCTTTTTGTTCCTTAATAACGATCCAACGATTTGTCCCGTTTTGCTGTCCACGGTATCCTGAGAAGCCGCCTCCAACACCATAATTCGAAGGAGTCAATTCTCTTTTTATCAGACGTTTTCATTGTTCACGTTTCTGCTGCGTATAGTAGAATTGAAAATATGAGCGTTTCGAATAATTTAATTTTTGCAGGTTTTGTAATCGAATTATCTTTCCAAATGCGGTTTAGTTTTGTCATAGAATTTCTAGCTATTTCTATTCTTCGTCGTATTTCTCCTTCTGAGCCGCCCTTACCTTCAAGAAGTGATCCTAGGTATAGAAAACTCGGGACGTTTTCATAGCCGGTAGATGTTGTGGTATTACATTCTTTCTGTCTATAATCATAATTTTTGTCTTGCTTTTATTTACATTAAGACCGTACTGTTTGCTGACATCTTCCATGCGTTCCAATAGTTTTTTCATTTCTTCCATATTAGCCGCTATTAAGTTGTGTCATCTGCATATCGGAGGTTTGTTATCTTTCGTCCTCCTATCAGTATAGCCCCTTTCCATCCGTCTAAGACTAGTCTAATTATATATTCGGCGTATAAGTTAAAGATCAAGGGTGATAGAATACAGCCTTGTCTAACTCCTTTATGCGTATAAACCTCTTGATGTTGTATTACCAACACGTATGATATTACTGTTATTATTATGTAATCTCTGTATAAGGATATACAATGTGCTTTGGTGCACCCATTTCGAGCAACATAGACTATAATTTATCCCAACGAACATTATCAAACGCTTTTTGATAATCTACAAAGCATAGTATTATAGGTACGTTATATTCACGTCCTTTTTCGATTAGTACTTTCATATTAAGAATTTGTTCTCGGGTGCCTCTTCCTTTCACAAAGCCAGCTTGTTCTTCGGGTACTTCTTTACACATCCGTGCATAGAGTCGATTATTAAGTATCCGCAGTAAAATCTTACTTGCATGAGAGACAAGGGTTATTGTCCGATTGTTCTCGCATTTCGTTTTCTGTCCTTTCTTATGTATAGGAATGTATATTGATTGGCTCCAGTCTTTTGGCCAGTCGCCTGTTACCCATATAGTTTTACATATGTAGTGAATTTTCATGATCCCTTCATTCCCGATCTGCTTTAATACCTCTGTAGGTATTTCATCAATTCCTACTGCTTTTTTATTTTTCAAGTATTGAATAGCTTCATAAACTTCGCTCATTCGGATATCTGGCTCTGGTTCGTCAAAAGGGTTATCAATTTCAATCTGTGTTCTATCGATAGGGCCATGAGATTGATTATCATCATAAAGAGCGCGGCAATACTCATTTCATACGTCAACAACATCACTGAGGTTCGTTTTTATATTGCCATTTCTATCTTGCATTGTCCAATTCATTAATTTGAAGTCCCTGGAAAGAAGTTTCACTTTTTGATAAAGATCATGTTGTTCATTTTTATTTGCGTGATTTTGTATTTCCTCGCATATTTTATTCAGGAAAGTATTTTTGTCTTTTCTGCAACTGTTTTTTATTTCTCAGTTTAATGTTTTCCATTTTGCATCTTCTAGTGAGGCTTCACATTTCAGCATTCTTCTCTTTTCAATCAGTTCCATTGTTCTGTCAGATAACCATGGTTTGCGCTTATTGCAATTCCTCTTTACCATTGATCTATTTGCCGCTACTATAACGTCTGATTTAAGCTGCATCCACTGTTCTTCTGCCGATACCGGTTCTATATAGGGTCGTTGTGATTCTGCCATGGTTTTTGTAAAAATTTGACTGTTTCCAACCATTAATCTTTGACGAATTTTTGGTTTTACAGGGGCCTTTAGCCTACCTTTCATGTACATAACTAGTAGACTATGGTCAGATCCACATTCTGCTCCTGGGCGCACCACTACATTTTTGCAAGACGATTTCCAGCGCTGTTGAAGTAGAAAGTAATCTATTTGATCCCTGTATTTATTACCAGGAGATCTCCATGTACCCGATCTCCTTGCATGATGTTTGAATTTTGTGTTTGCTACCATTAATCGGTTTTCAATAGCAAAGTTTATCAATCGTTCTCCCCTTTCATTACGTTTACCAAGACCATATTTTCCTGCGACTTCTTTTATGTGATAGTTGTCTTCGCATCTTCCAATCTTTGCACTCAAATCACCCATTATAATATGAACATTTCTTGACTAGGGATATCATCTATTTCCTTTTGTAAATCATTGTAGAATATGTCTATTTCTTCGTCTAAAGCCGCACTGGTTGGCGCATATACTTGGATCAGATTAATGGGTATCGGTTTTGTTCCTAATCTGATATTTATTATTCTATCACTCTTTGATCTATAACCCATAATTACCGGAAACCAGGCGTGCGATTTACGTATATTGGTGTATAGAGATAATTTTTATTTGTCAAGACTTTAATTAATAATTAGTTTTTCCTGTATAAATATCGAGTATATGCGTTTTCGATTGTATATGTTTATTTAATATCCTTTTGTTTTTACTTGGTGGGAGGATACATTAAAATATTTAGATTTTTTTTTTCAAATAAATAATTACAAAACGATATTACAGACGAAGAAAAACCATCAAAAAAAGTGACTTCGAATCAGCAATCAGCGGTAAATACTAATAGTAAACTAAGTAAGAAAATTAAGTCGACAAACTTGAAGGTGATAAAACTTTCATCTCGCGCTAAAGAACTGATCAAGACTAGTATGCTAACCGCTAAAGCTCGTCAAACTAATTTTGTACAAACGGAAGACGGTTTAAAACCTGCGGAAGAAGTATCCGTTACGGTGGAGTCAAATCAGAACACAGAGTCAGGTAACGTATTATATTGTTATATTTCTATATTCTTATTATTATACGACGAAATGGAAAACAACTTTAACATGCATGAAAGGAAAATGTCCGCTATATATTTAATCACAATAACATCAATTGATAATTAATGGACGTTAAAAGTATTGCTCACTAGTGACGATTTTCAGCTCGCTAATTACTTAATAACGAAATAGTACTGTTGACCGAAAAAACAAAACATTTCTTATATTGTACTAAACATGTCTCTTTACATCTAATTTTACGCTTAGCGCGTGATGTTTATGGCTGTCATCTATGGTATCTCCAGTGTTTTCTTCTTATTAACGTTTCTTTGAAATACTCTCTCTCTCTCTCTCTCTCTCTCTCTCTATATATATATATATATATATATATATATATATATATATATATATATATATATATATATATATATATGTGTGTGTGTGTGTGTGTGTGTGTGTATGTGTGTGTGTAATTACCAAAACACGGTGAATCTACGATGAAATTAAAAATCGAATATCAACAGCCAAATGACACTTAATGGAGAAGTCATGACATTTCACCGAGTACGAAAACAAGTCTAATCAATACTCTGGTATTTTCCGTTTTTCTATATGCTGCGGAATGCTGAACATTAAAAGCAGCTGATATCTGGCAAACTGATGCTTTTGAGATGTTTCGGATCTACGCCTGCGAGGTATAGTAATGAAGCGCTTCGCGAGATATTTCGGACATGTGAAACGTCGGAACGGAATGGAAAAATTAATTATTGAACGGATGGTGGAAGGCAAAAGTATGCGCGGAAGAGCAGAAACCAGATATACAGATAGAATAAAACAATTAATTGCGGCCGCATCGCTCCCGCAAGCTATAAGACTCGCGGAGAACTGGTGGACAAGGTTAAAAGACTTGAAATTCGTAATTTCAAGACCTTCCAACCGAACTAACAAATTATATATATATATATATATATATATATATATATATATATATATATATATATATATATATATATTACGAATGGTTCCCTATATATAACTACCGATAAGGCTGCCTAGTATATTCGGACTCCATTGTGTTTTTAGGAGGCAACTCGTATAAATTAAATTATTTGTGTTAAAATTAGACAATATGCTTTATAATTAAATTGTTTAATTTAAATAAACCTCAAATGATGCGTTATTTAAAACTTATTTTATGTAATGTATTGTTATATTTGTGTACGTATTAAACACATATACGAGGCTCGACAATTAAGTAATAAGACTGATTTTATTGCCGCGCTTGTGGTGACACTGCGACCTTGAAATTTTTATGGTGTGTAGCGGCATCCTTCCCCTTTCCAACGGTATGTTTACGGTCGCTCCAGCTGCAGTAATTCGTCCGCTGTGTCGTGTTAAGTGAACGTGTGTTTTTAGTGCTTGTCACGAAAATGGAAGAACGAAATTTAGAGCAACGCGTCGCGATAAAATTTTGTGCGAAATTGGGCGAAACCGGTAAAGAAACGTATTCCAAAATATTGAAGGTGTATGGTAGTGCTTCTCTTAATCGTGCCCAGGTGTTTTTATGGCACAAGAAGTTCAAGGAGGGTCGTGAGAGTGTGGAATATGAAGAGAGAGCAGGGAGACCAGTCGCAGTGCGAACCGATGAGAATGCGCTGCGCGTGCGCGCCCTAATCGGCGAAGATCGCCGTCTGGCGGTTCGAATGTTGGCATCTGAAGTCGGTATTAATCGTGAAACCGTTCGTCAAATTATAAGGAACGATTTCGGGATGAGGAAGTTGTGTGCAAAAATGGTCCCAAAAAACCTCACTACTGAGCAAAAACAGCATCGAATGGATGTCGCAGAAGACTGTCTGGAGCAAGTTGAAAACGATCCCACGCTGTTTGATCGAGTAATTACAGGTGATGAAAGTTGGTTCTTTCAATATGATCCAGAAACCAAACGTCAAAGCTCGCAGTGGCTGTCTCCAAACGCCCCTCGTCCGAAAAAAGCTCGCGTGAGCAAGTCGAAGGTGAAAACAATGATTATTACCTTCTTCGACAGTCGCGGAATCGTCCACAAAGAATTCGTACCACATGGGCAGACCGTAAATCAACATTTCTACTGCGAGGTACTCGAAAGATTGCGAAAACGAGTTCTCCGGGTGCGTCCAGAAATCGCAAACACTTGGATCCTTCATCATGACAATGCGCCGTGCCACACAGCCTTCAAGGTTTCGCAGTATTTGACCTCCAAAGGGATCACCCTGTTGCCGCAGCCGCCTTATTCGCCCGATATGTCCCCCTGCGACTTCTTCCTATTCCCCAAAGTGAAATCGGTGGTCAAAGGGACCCATTTTGAGTCGATTGAGGAGATCCAAACGTCTACTCAAGGACATTCCAGTTGAAGAGTTCCAAAAATGTTACCAAGCGTGGAAAAATCGCTGGGCTTTGTGTACAGCTGCCCAAGGGAGTACTTCGAAGGGGATTAAAGAATTGGTAAATAATTTTTAAATATGCGGCTTTTATAACGTCAGTCTTATTACTTAATTGTCAAGCCTCGTGCATAAAAAAAAATTGGATAATTGTAATAAGAAAATTATAATAAAAATTATTAGCTTAATGATCGAATAGAAAGTGCACAAATTATAATCTTTGTTATCTGTTAATTACTTGTGTTGTGTTATCAGCGTCTTCTTGAGTGTTGCACAATTATATATAATTACACATATATCTTAATACTTTACTATAAACGTTACCACTTTAATTAATTTTCAGTCGTTTTCTCCGGTTCTAACCACCAGCTTCCTTGTACTTCAGTCACCTGCACCGCTGCATCAGCACTAGAACTAAATCTATCTTCACGATGAAAAAACTCTAACCTTTTCTCACAGATGTGTGCACAATGTTGCGCTTAATCGTCTTTTCTACATTTTTCAAGTGCTTTGTATAGCATTATCTTAACAAAATTTTACCTATTCAACTTTCTACATATTCACACGCAGAAATGTATCTTTATATTATATACATCGTTCATATACCTTCTCAAACGTTTTATAATAAAATTAAAGCTTTAATCATTAATTATGATATAACATTTTTTAATTAGTATATATATATATGTATATTAAAAAAAAAAAAAGTAATTTTGTTTATGTCGGTGGAATTCATTTTTTAGACTGGGTTACTCGACACTGAAATGTTTTTTGTTTTTTAATTTTAGGCGATATTATCGATCATCAAAAATCCTCGAAAAATAACAAGAAACCGGAATTATTAGATGCGACATCTTTAGCAGCATCGGATTCGATTATGGTTAAGAATGTCTCGTTGAAAGAGACGATTAGTAATGATAAAACGAAATTGTCGACTAGTAGTAGTAGTAGTAGCAAGAAGAAACCGTTATTTGCCGCTTTTGCGGACGATGTACAAAATTCGGTGAACGTCGGTAAAACGTCGGCAGACTATACATCTCTATGGGCTATGGATAATAATCAAGTTTTTAGTTTAGTAACTTCTGCTTCGCATTCGACCGATCGAAAAGGGTTCGGATTTTTGGACGAGTCCGTCGAAATCGATGCGACGACCCCGGTGGTCGATAGTATCGTCGGTAGTAAATATAATATCCGATTCGTGAAATCTGAAACGATCAACGTTAACGATATCGAATCGTCCGTCGTAAAAGATCATAACCTTAATAAAAAGACGATGGCGACAACGTTGTTAGCAAACGTCGTCGAGAGTCCTGCGGATATCGTCGAATTTGACGAGTTGTCAAAGAGAAAAATCGATAGTCCGGCGGCCGTTAATTATGCGAATGACGAAGGTAATAGTAGCGATAGCGATATGGTAATCGATGACGATAATTTATCGGATTTCGAAGATGAGCCGATTAGACGCGAATCGATTACTAGCAAAGATGATTCGGTAAAAAGTAAAAACGTAGTAACTGCTAAAGAAGCAACGGCCGATATCGATATTACGGGTAAATATAATTTTTACACTATGCGATTTCTTTAAAATAATAATAATAATAAAAACCTGGTATAAATCGTTATTAATTGTATTTAATGAAACTTAAAAAAAACTCTTTTCAGTGATGCGCAAAATAAATTAATAAATAATATTCAAATTCAAATTTATTTCAAAGTTTGGACTCGAAAGTAATTTAGATACATTGTTAATAATAATATTGATGATTTTCGCAAAATTTCCTATTTAATTTATAAAAATCACGCGCAATATCCTTCTTCGTACTTCTGCAAATATCCAACGGCCAGAGCGCGTTGAGGACGGTGGATTTCCGTCTAATCGCCGAAGTCAAGCAACGGTACTTGGATGGGTGATCGCTGGCCGAGTGTGTTGTATGTTGTTGGTATCTCCCAATTTGCCTGGCCCGCACGGGAGATTAGGCTATTTTCTCCCCAATTTATTGATTGGGGAGACCTACGTCCAGCAGTGGACCGATATAGGTTAAAAAAAAAAAATTAATAACATTAATGATTTGCACAAAATTTCCTATTTAATTTATAAAAATCACGCGCAATATCCTTCAACTAGACGCGTCTCTCTAACATATTCCACAATAAATTCGATTTCTATGGTTCGAATAAATAATCACGTCGAACAAACTATGAATAAATATAAAGAATGTACAAAAATCTGTAACAAACTTTCTGGTTGCGCTGCAGTTTCGGAGGAAAATTTTCCACGTTACATCCTACTAATACCCAATAAACCTCGCTATATCCGCTGCTATCACTGAACACAAAAATCGAATATATTCCAATTCTCTCTCTTCCGTCATGTGTTTCACACGCTGTTACTATAAAAAATCTCGGATCTCTTATACCTTAACTTACTTTTAATATAATTTTATTACGGATCTCAGTCACACAGTTTTTTCACCAAATATAATGCTGATGTAATTGCTTCCATCATATATTGTGAACAAATAAAACCTTTTAATGCTATTTCTACAATTAATCACCTTAGCGCTATATTCTTTTCGTTGGAGATCTTTATTACACGGTGGAATGGGACAGGTAGTTCTGTCTCTCCGCATTGGTCACACTGACTCGTGGCTAAAAACAGATCCAACATTGTGCGCGCATTTTTTGTGTAGATACCTTAAGAGCCGCGTTTACGAAACACGTCTACGAGATGTGGAAGACCCCGATAATTCGGATTTCTGAAGAAATTTCAAAAATTTAACGACCTATACTGGAAAAAGTCTTCGACAATTTTTTAAAGACTGAATGAATGTATTGTTGCAAATGGCGGTCATCCTGGACGATATTGCGTTTCACAAATGATTGCTAATTTTCCTATTTTTAAATAAGATATCGTTTTTCAGTTATTCAAAAAATAACAAAACCGTCCGTCTGCTCGGGGGTCATCCTATAGTATTATTTGTATGTGTAGATCACATATTACTGTTGTCACGGAGACGAGCAAGTGCCGGTGCTCTAATTATTTACTTTCTTAGTTTATTATATTTTACTTTGTAAATATATACGTTTGTTATTGTTGTTCGGGTGCTGCTGACCGTAGCAGATGTACGTGGTACCCGAAAAACATAAATAGTATTTCTTCTTGTACTCAATTCGTAAATTATATCTACCTTTGCAATTCATCCAGGCTGGCGTGATATAAATTTCTTGGCTTCGATGATCCGGGACTAATTTTTATATATATACCTATAAATACCGCTTGTAATTTATCTATCTCGTTATTGCAGATATAATTCTAAATGGTAACGTATCCGAAACTAGCGCGGATGTGAAGGTAGTAGAATCGTCTCAATTGATAATGGAGAAATTGCGATATTTAAATACCGGGGGCGGTATTATATCGCCGGTTCAAATTATGGCTATTCAAATCGAGGTAAATTTTCAACATTATTTAATTAATATGTTAAATAATTTTTTTTTTTGGCGATAATTTTTATTGCGCTCGCGCCTAATTAACCGTTCGATTAATTTTGTTTTCGAACGCGTTTAATAAAAAAAAAAAATTCGATAAACGTTTCATATCGCGATAAAACGCGCGCCGTATTAATAATAATACGGAAAAATATGGTATTCTTAATTACGGCCTATTTTTATCGATTATATAAACTAAGATGTAATCAGGGAAAAACAACGCGTATAACTACTGGTTTCTTTAAATGCCTTGTCCAATAGTCAAAATCGCCAGTTGTAGTGGACACGTAGATTACGGACGATGTATAGTAGTAATGTAATCAACGAAATATGACATATAGCTCGCTTAAATGCGTTGTTTCTCGAATAATAAAAGCGACGAATGTTTCATGTAGCGATAAAGCGCTCGTTAATAATAATAGGAAATATACGACAATTTCAATTACGGCTTATTTTATGTCGATTATAGAGTAATTTATATATATTGTATATAATGTACGCGTATTTTATAAATATGATAAAGAGAAATGCGAAGATGGCAGACCGAATAGTATTTAGGGAATTAATGCGAACATTTTATAAACATGGTAAGAAAAATGTAAAGATTTCACAGATCGACGTATGATCTCGTATCCAAATGAGGGGTGAACTTTCAGTCATCGGGTCAACACGTTAAACGGACGGAAGAATTAAAAATACACGGGTGAAAATAAAGAATAACTATCGATTAACTGCACGAAATAAAACGACCAATTTAATAATATTCGAAGTATCGCACTAATTTGTACGAATATTAACCCTTTCAGTCACAATGTCCACCATATAGGACACGACGTTTTAATGTTAACAAAAAATTGTATACACGAAATGTCTCAATTTTAAAAATATTTATAAAAATACACTGAAAATTATCTACGTTTCGCGCAAGAAGCAGTATTGTATAATAAACATTCCTATATAAAGTTTATAATTTAATGCTAAGATTTTATAACGTACGACTGAAAGGGTTAATGCGCTATATTATACACTATTCATTATTATTACTGTCAGTATTTATAACCGAAATTTAATTAATTTTATATCCAAGAAGAATAACCAGTCGTTTCAGAGGATCATTTTTCCTTCTTATCCCCGTAATACTTAAAAAAAAAAAGTTGATAAATTATCTTTCCTCCCCGGTGGTATTAGTTATAAAATTAGCAATATTCTTAAAAAATACAATTATAATACAGCGGTGTTTTTTTTTACACAAATAATCTATCAAATAGTTTGTTTACTTAATAGAAAACTTAGTGTTAAAAATATTAAGAATTTTCGAGGAAATCGACGATTTGATTATTTGTGAAAACGTATAAGATTTAAAAGTTAGAAGCAGGATCAAATAAGTGATCATTATGTACAAGATGGGCAGAAAAATTGGACAGATCAGTTCTTTTGCTTTTTAATAATGCAGTATGTTCTTCAAATCTAACGTTATTTTTCCTAAATATATAATTATATATATATATATATATATATATATATATATATATATATATATATATATATACATATTATATATAATAGTTACATGTAAAACTTGTAACTATATATATAATATGTATATATATATATAATTATATATTTAGGAAAAATAATGTTAGATTTGAAGAACATACTGCATTATTAAAAAGCAAAAGAACTGATCTGTCCAATTTTTCTGCCCATCTTGTACATAATGATCACTTATTTGATCCTGCTTCTAACTTTTAAATCTTATACGTTTTCACAAATAATCAAATCGTCGATTTCTTCGAAAATTCTAGATATGAACGAAGCTTTTTTAAATTCTTCCCTTGATGATGCTGTTATCTGTGAAACTAGTGGACTGTTTTGATTATATATACCTTCTTAATTCCTCAATCTATTAATAGATTGATGGACAACCATGTTTAAAACTTCCTTGATAAAGACATTTTCTTCATAATTCCATAATTCTCCGCTTTTACGTCTTCCTGTATCTGCTTAATATATATCTGTCTTGGTCTTCCTCTTGGTCTTTTTCCTTCCATGGCTCCTTCTATTATTTGCACTAGGTGTTCGTTATTTCTATATATATGTCCAATCCATTTTAGTCTTCTTGTTTTGAGTGTTTTTATTATATTTATTGTTTCCTTGATCCTTTCTAGTATTTCTTTGTTTGTTATCCTTTCCGTCCATGACACCCTTTCCATGTGTCTCCAGTACCAGATTTCAAATACTTCTAGTTGACTGGTTGTTCTTTTATCCAGATTCCATGTTTCTGACCCATACAGCAGTATACTCCATATTAATACTTTAATAAACCTTTTCTTTGTTTTAATCTGGATATTTTTGGATGTTAACAGGTTTCTTTTTTTATGAAATGCTAATTTTGCCATTGTTATTCTTTCTTTGATGTCTAATTTACTTCTTCCATCTTCAATAATTACGCTCCCTAAATATATATATATATATATATATATATATATATATATATATATATATATATATATATATATATATATATATATATATATATATATATATAAAGTAAACGAATTTTCTTATCTTGGCAGTTTAATAACATCCAACGGAGGAATATAAAAAGAAGTAAGAAAAAGAATAGCTGAGGCTAACAACGCTTTTATTAAAAAAAAGAACGTTTATTACATTGAGAAATATTTCATTACGCATAAGGAAGCTGTTCGTTAAAACATTCGTCTGGAGCGTTGCACTATACGGCAGCGAAACATGGACTTTATATAAAAAAGAAAGATTAAAACTTGAAGCTTTTGAATTTGGTGTTATCGAAGGATATGGATGGATAAAATCACAAATAAGGAGGTATTCAAAGAATAAAAGAACAACCAGAGATAATGAAAACGTTTGAAAAGAGAAGAAATAGTATGATCGGTCAACAAATCAGACATTGTAAATGGCTAAAAAACTTAATGGAAGGAAAAGCAAATGGAAAATGAAGAAGAGGAAGACCAAGAACCCGATTTATGGACGTCGTAATAAAAGGACAGAATTATGTGAAGGTAAAAGAAGCTGCTGTTGCCAGGAAATTATTTGCTTAGCTGCAGGCTATGTTGCCCACCAACCTAGCGGTTGAGGAGAAATGATGATGATACATATATATATATAATATCATTATTGTGTCTCCTTCGTTGCCGAGTACGAGTGCTGCAATTGTCAATGCTTATGACGAATATAGGATACCAAGATGATACGATAAATAACATAGCTGGCAGATTATCTGCTGTTGTTGTTCGCCTGCAATCGAACTGTGGTTGATCAGCGGATTTTTCCTCTTGTTTTGGAACGTGACCTTCTGCTTATCTACGATAGATCTTCATTTATTTTTATTTTGAGCGTTCACTTATCAATCACTTTTTCTTGGATTTATTGCCACGGTTTTCAAATCATTGGTGAATACACCGTTATAGCGCAGTTTAGGTTTCGAACGTGTCTTTTTCTAGTTTCTAGAATACCATATAGCATTTTCTTTGGTACGCGGTCATCACGCATTCGCTTGCGTCTTTCATTCAGCATTTGCGCAATAAATTAACTGTTGCTAGATCGATAAATTTCTCCTTTGTCACGAAGTGTTTCCAGCTTATTTACAGTATTCCCCTAATCATGCTCGTCGTATGACAGCCATGCAGGTTTTTAAGGTGCATTTTCATAATAGGCCAAGTTTCGCATCCATACAACATTGTTGGCACTAGTGATAGCTTTATATAAATTTTGTTTTACTTTGTTTTCGAATGCTTTCTAAGATAATTCGCCATACGCTACGTGAACATATTTAATTCTATAAGCAATTTCGTCGTTAAAATTTACTTATTAACATAGCTACCAAGGTGTTTAAAAGAGTTCACATTACACAACTTATTATCCTCAATGTATAAATCGGTAATAACAGGTATATATATATATATATATATATAAATAATGATACGTACAGAAGTATTTTTATTTTTAATTTTTAAATTAAAAATATGCATCACTCTAAGGAAGCAACACAGAAAAACGTTCTGATGTTATTATCATTATTATTATTATATTGAATTGTTTTTTGCTGTATCATGCTTAATTTTTATTATTATTTTTATATAAATGCCATTCTTTCGACCGCAATTGACAATAATCGAAGAAACATAAATCTTGATAATAAAAACATAAATTTTACGATTAATTAACTCTTTTCTCGATGAAAAAATGGGTTAACAATATCTAACATAAACAGCAAAAAAGCAGTTTAAATCACTAAAATTGTTTCTTTGTGAAAAATCACAAAGCTGTTCGGCTGTTAGGCCATTATCGAGTGAATATTTAAAAAGATAAAAAATATAAAATGGAAAAATATTAATTTTAGATTACAATTCACAAAAATCCGGCAAAAAACGAATAACAATATTAGTAAAACAATCTGACCTTTGTTTTACTAATTCTGTTCTTGAATTTGTTGATTTTTGTGAATTGTAATCATTAATATTTTTTCATTTTATATTTTTTATCTTTTTAAATATTCACACTCGATAATAACCTAACAGACGAAGAGCTTAAATCTTAGCGATTTTTACTGCTTTTTTGATGTTTATTTTAATAAAAAATCGCTTCATCGCACATTTTTTAAATTAACTATATTTACATATATTACTATTAATTAGTTTACCGCATTTTTATATTACCACTCTCCTCCTAGTACAAGTGCACACGAGTCAGACGAGGCAAGAGTTCTGTAAGACGATTTGGTTGATATTATTTGCGGAGGCAATTTACAAGCAATCATTATTATTCGAGAACGGAAAATTAATAAAAATCGACAATATCGCGTTATTTAATTTTTTAATTTTAAAAAAAAAAAACGAAAAAAAAAACTGGTCGTTTTAAACAGGTGTGCTACCGTTTACAATTATCAACGACGTAACCTATATGTGTAGTACGTGTATAATTGTGTACTTACAGCGTGTTACATAATTTTAATATAGACATTAATAGATTAGTACACACGGCGTTTAACGATTGATGATTTTTCGGAAAATAACTGTCTACTAATAAGATCACACACGTAAAATCGACGATATCGCGTTATTTAATTTTTTAATTTAAAAAAAAAAAAAACGAAAAAAAAAAACTGGTCGTTTTAAACAGGTGTGCTACCGTTTACAATTATCAACGACGTAACCTATATGTGTAGTACGTGTATAATTGTGTACTTACAGCGTGTTACATAATTTTAATATAGACATTAATAGATTAGTACACACGGCGTTTAACGATTGATGATTTTTCGGAAAATAACTGTCTACTAATAAGATCACACACGTAAAATCGACGATATCGCGTTATTTAATTTTTTAATTTAAAAAAAAAAAAAAAACGAAAAAAAAACTGGTCGTTTTAAACAGGTGTGCTACCGTTTACAATTATCAACGACGTTACCTATATGTGTAGTACGTGTATAATTGTGTACTTACAGCGTGTTACATAATTTTAATATAGACATTAATAGATTAGTACACACGGCGTTTAACGATTGATGATTTTTCGGAAAATAACTGTCTACTAATAAGATCACACACGTAAAATCGACGATATCGCGTTATTTAATTTTTTAATTTAAAAAAAAAAAAACGAAAAAAAAAACTGGTCGTTTTAAACAGGTGTGCTACCGTTTACAATTATCAACGACGTTACCTATATGTGTAGTACGTGTATAATTGTGTACTTACAGCGTGTTACATAATTTTAATATAGACATTAATAGATTAGTACACACGGCGTTTAACGATTGATGATTTTTCGGAAAATAACTGTCTACTAATAAGATCACACACGTAACGTACGCGCGGTAATAAAAGACGGCTGATTTAATTAATATTTGCAATAGCACACGGAATACGTACGAACACGATCGCCAGGTATATTAAGGAATATTTATTTATTTATTTTTTTCCACATTTTCGATAAAATATTTATTTATTACGAACAGTAAATTATAAATCGTCTATTCTATATGTATTATTCACAGACGTTGATGGGAGCGTGGCACGCTAAAGCTATCGACTTGAAATATTTGGAAGAATGGCTGGAAGCATCTTGTCAGCAGCTCAGATCCATAGAAGATACGGTAGTACCGGAAGGCTGGCATTGCGAATGGGATAGGTAAATTTTAACGTTTAAGTTTATTCGAATATTGTTTGTTTTTTTTTTATTTCATGAAAGTTTTCCTATTTTTTGAATAACTTCAAAACTACTAGATCAACATTTTTGAATGAAATTTTATTTCAAAATAGGAAAAGTAGCTCTCAATCATTTGTGAACACAATATCGTTCAGATGATCGCCATTTGCAATATTCGTTCAGTGTTTAAACAATTTCCGAAGACTTTTTCGAGCATGAATTTCTGAAATTTCTTTAAAAATCCCAGTTTTCAAGTCTTCTACATCTCGCGAGCGTGTTTCGTAAACGCGGCTCTTAACGTATCCTCGCAAAAAAAATCCCGTAACTTTACTTTCTTTGTATTGTCGTGATCGATTTACGACGAAAATAACGTTCCGCACAAAACGCGCGCTCCTTCATTATAGGATAACTGAAACTGGACAAAATTGAATGTATCGTGTGTACACTAAACTGAAGAACGCGGTTTGCGTTGTAGCAGTATTACTAACTGCGCTATTAAAAAAAAGAAGTTCGTCTTCTTTGGGTCACCCTATAGAATAGAATACTAAAGTGTACGTATCTACTCATCCATAAACGTAGTTACGTAATGTACATCTTTAATCTTGTCTTAAGAGAAATATACGTGTATATATATATATATATATATATATATAATTATTATTATTATTAATCTAACTTTTTCTTATATTACCGAGTCCAATATTGATTAAGTTGTTGCTCGCTATCAATTAATTTATATATCAAACGAATATCTCTAATATTTATTAATAAAAGTTTAACATCGATGAAATAAAGCTTGATGGAATAAAATCGGACATATTTTTTTAAAGAATAACAAACACACGTCATTGATAATGAAGCTGATAGTGAATTAATAAAAAAAAAAGTTTCAACGTTTTAACATTTCAGCTTTTAAGGTTAACTATAACATAATACTACATAACACAGTCGCGGATCAGTCGCATACTACATGTATAAATTAAAAGTATGATAGACTCCAATAATTGTCTTAAATGTGAATCGTAATAATTTTCACGTTTAAATGTATTAAGATCTTAGAACTAAATTCCAATATTGCCACTTCGCCACCTTGTGATCAGTTAATTTTTTTTCTTTAGAGCAATATATATATATATGAATAGTCGTAACTACAAACTAATTCAGCAACTTACTACATACGTGTTATGTCATTATAAGTATGTTTTCTATGTAAACGAAACAATTCGATAAACTCTAATTTATAATAGTAAAGTATTCTTATTTTCCACAATTGACTGATTTGACGCATGACGCCTGGGATTCATAATGAACACGTTTGATATTTTACTAGAAAATCGTTAATCGTCGATTTGGTATTCATTGTAACATTATTAAATTGTATGTGAATATTCGTAGAAAATTTCGTGTTTTTTTTTTCAGACATTTCAAACAATTTAATTGAATTATTTCATCACTTTTAATTCGAACGTTCGATATAAATGATTGTTTATAATATTTTAATACTACTTCAATTTTGAAATGTATTTATTCGCAATATACTAATTGGTTATTAATGAAACCGAACTTAAGTTTTAAAATCGGTAGAATTTTTTAATATATCGTATGATTTTAGATCATTTCGAAGATATTATTATCGTAACGTAAATACCGGGGCTGTTCAGTGGAATTTTCCGGACAGCATTATTACTACAGAAAAACGAGAATTTAGTCACGATGAAAAGCGACATATTTTACAACCTTGGATGGAACAAGAATCGATTGACGTTGCTAATGATGTATCTATGAATTTTACTATGCCGGTAGCGCCACCAGCTCCAAATATATCAACTGTAGACGAGTTGGTTCCACCTCCTGCTCCAGTAATTTCCGATCTGAAAAGATCTTTGACGATAGATAATAAATCGAACAAAAAATTAAAAACAGGTTAACAAAACTGTTTAATTATTTTTCGATAAAATTACGTCGATATATATATATATATATATATCCGCTAGTTATATTCGGAGCAGTATTGTGAAAGTTTAAATTGACATCCCAACGATCGGTATTTTAATATTTCATTTTATTAAGTTTTGAAGTATCCACGATATAATGAATATATATATATATATATATGTATGTATAATTTTTACAAATACCATCGATGTTATTCTTAATTTTTATTATTTTATTTACAAATTATTTCATTAATCCCTAATACGTTTGCACGTTGCAGAATCATCAGCTGTTTCCGAATTATCCGCAGAAAACTCTTTACCATTACCAGTTGAATCACCACCCGAAACTCCACCACCACCGCCACCACTACCGTCAATAGCCTGTATTCAATCGTCATCCGTCCTAGATACTATTCCTCCGCCTTTACCTCCTATTCCTCCTCCACCACCTGTTATACAACCTCCGCTACCACCTTGTTCGCCACCACCTTCTCCTTCAGTTTCGCAATTATCTATAATGCATACATTTCCATCGCTCGTATCCAGTCCGTCATTATCTACTCCCCCACCTCCTCCACCGCCATTGCCTGTTGATCCCCCGCCTCCTTCACAAACATGTGTTCCACCTCCACCTCCGCCTCCTGAAACACCCCCTCCAATATCGCCAACCCGGAATATAGTTCCACCATTACCACCAACACCGATAGTTCAAACGCCACCTCCGCCGCCTCCTCCTTTAACGACGCAAACACCACCACCGCCGCCGGAAATTATTGTTCAAAATCCGCCTCTGATGATTCTTCAGCACGCTGTTACAATTGCCGTTCACAATCCGCCATTGCCGCCGACACCGGTTCTACCACATTCGTCTCATCATAAACCGCTTATTCATAGTAATCCCCCTTTGCCTTCGGTTACATCAGTTCCTTCGAATTACGTAATTTCATCTGCTTCGGTTTTGTATGATAAACAGCCGAATTGTAATCCAGACAAAGACAATTCGTCATCAACGACGAGTGCTAGTAAAGAAAATACGGATGGAGATAAAGATGAATTAAATAAACCGGTGGTAAGCGAGAATAAATTTAAAACGCATTTTAACGATTTTCGTCTTAAATCATCAGCTTGTTTCACTTTTGTAAAAATAATTTTCAGCATTCGTGCGATAACGAACAAAAGACAAGTTCAAATTTGATTAGCGCCTTGGATTCATTTTATTCCGATATAGCGTCTTTGAACGATGATCAATTGATGCAGCAAGTACAGACTGATGCAAATGCTTTAATTGTTGAAAACGAATCGTTACCCGAGGATTCGAAGACGCCGGATTCCACAGAATCGTCAACGAAGGTCGTTTCAAAAAAAAAGAAAAAGGTATAATAATTTTTATTTTATTTTTTTTTCCGAATATTTTAAACGTATACGTTACAGGTTTATTAATTTAATTTGTTCAATTTTGTGAGAATCAGTTACAAATTACTAACGGGTAAATTAAAACGATGCTGTATATTAATATGATACTTAATTAGGGATTTGATATAGCGGGCGACATTTGAAAATTACGAACAGAAAGTTGTTTAAGCTCGTACAGGTGGAAATTAAAAAAAAAATATAGCGATTTTCATCGATAATAATTTGAGAATTAGGTGGGAAATAAAATGAGACACTGATATGCCAATTTTGAACATAAATGAACGCTGTGTTCGATACGTCACATCGTCCGCTGTATTCGTTAAATTTAAACTTTTTCTTTTCCGACTATATATATATATATAAAACTAGCTGACAGCTGACTCGGCGAACTTTAACTTATTAGCTGAATTAAATTAAATGTTTTATTAGCATATGAATAAGTTCTAAAAATGTACAAAAATGAAAATGAAAATAATTTCTCACGTTTATGATTGTACAATTCATACTGCTTCATTATGTAATTTTGAATTATGCAATTAATTTAAAAGTATTTCCTATACATATATTTGGTAAACTTCATACTGCTATAGAAACAATAAATGTTGCGTTAATTTATTAGCTGAATTAAATTTAGTTTTTATTAAGATAAAATGAATGAAATTCGATAAATCTGCAAAAATAAAAATGAACCGTTAATTACATTGAAATAAATATAATTCAACTTTTTTTGTTTTGTTGACTGGTGCAAAAATGAACGGTTTGCCTAAAATGACACTGTAAAATTAATGACAATATTCAAATTACTATTCATTTTGGTTTTTATACATTTACTTAATTTATTTATAATGTGCACTCATTAACTGAACTCACCTCTTTTAAATTTAAAAATCAGTCCAGCCGTTCTTGAGTTATAAATGGTGTAACCAACAAATTTCATATATATATTATATATATATATATATATATATGAACACTGATTTTGTATACAGGATTTCCCAATAAGGACGGGTCGGGTCTACGCTGAAATATAATAAAAAAACAAGTTGTATATGAGATTTTAACGAAATCTTGTTTTATTCGGAATGACCATGTACGCCACTATTTGTTGAATATAACCATGGTTCAAATGTTCACTGCGGCAATTCACGATCGGACGCATTCGAGTGGTTCAATTTTCAATAAATATATGTCGCATAGATAAGCATCGGTAATAGTAAGGATACTGATCGATTACGGTTTATTGGCATAAACCTGCTTATTACAGGAAACCCCCATAAGAAAAAATCTAGCGGGATCAAATCGCATAATTTTGTTCTGACTAATTCACGTCACCTCTGCAAAAGATAACCCTACTCTTAAATCTTTCATGCAAAATATCCATGCGCCGTCAATATCAATTTACATTAAAGACGGAATAATTTATTGTAGCAGAAATTATGCTATATCCACAATGAATTTAATATATTTTTGCAACTCAATTAGAAAACTGTCTCTTACGACACTGATGGAAATGAAATATTTGTTTCTCAATTTTTCATGAATATTTCCGAGACAATTATATTTAGAATGTGCGATTTAATTGCGCAAAATACTGTCAACGTGTCGTCCTCTTCGATACTAGTCCATTTTGAACTTTTCAACTGAAGACGTCAAAAAAAAGCTATACTTTCATTTATCCGATAAATCATCCTTCGATCAATAAGATCATTATATACCCAACAACGATAAATTTGATTTGAATAATAATACTTTAGTATATGTTGCGGTGGCGTAGTTTTTAGAGTGCTCGACGGTCAGGGGGTTCGAAAGCAACATGCGACGTAGAAAGTTTTCATCATTATTTAATTCTTAAGTATCACGCAGAAGGCAGTGGCACACCACTCCATATAACATCATATGCGCGCGCATCTGGGTTACATATATAAATAGTGCCTCGAATGCCAGCTCATTTTGTACGTAAAAATAAACGTATGATAATCACGACGTTCGGCAATATACGACAACGATGATGATGATTGAAAATAAAAGTATTATAGGAATTCAAAAATTTATCGTTTATATTTTAAAAGAGTAGATTTAAAATTATATTTCCATTTTTATTTTGTTTCTTTTTCTAGATGAAGTTTGACGCCGGCCTTTCTCTAAAAAAGAAGGGATTAGAAGGGTTGGTAGCTAAGTGGCAGAAAGTAAATTCTTCGCTAAATTAGTAATAAGTATAAAATTAATTTACAATTACTGCTATTGTATAGTGCGTTTTTTTTTTTAAATTATTTATTTGTGCATGTCATTTGTAATAAAAATAAATGAATTTTAGTAGTTTTCCTTTTAGATATTAAGTCATTGAGCATATTCCATGTGACTGTTCGTTATTTCATAACAATCTTTTTTTTTTCTTCGGTTTCCAAAAAGCCAATATGCGCAGATATATGGATATATACAGACATACGTCTCGTGACTTAACCTGTATAATCAACCGACCTTTCGTTGCTTCGTGTATAATTAATCTCTACCACGTCGCATTGCATGCCTAATTCAGTTTAAGTCTGTTTCTTAGGATTTACTGAGCAACTTCCTTCCTCAATTTTTTCGAGCTCTTATTCATTTGTCGTTTTCCTTCGAATAATATTACGTTTATTTAGTTAAAATTTTTCATCGGCATAAAATTATTTCGATGCAACATCCTTTATTTAAATGTGATATATATATATGTAAAGAATAAGAAAAGCTCAGACTGCACACGAGAGAATTATGCTGGATATAAGATTATCATGTCATAAGAATCATGGCGTAAACAAACACGTTTGGATGATGCAGTGGAGCGAATGGCTATAATAAAATGGAGTTGACCTGGCTACGTAGCTCGAAGAGAATGTAAAAGATGGTCAAAGCGGATCTTACAGTGGTGGCCGATGAAGAGAAAAAAGAAATCCAATGACGCGGTGGCACAATGATATAGCAATGGTAGCTGGAAAAAATTGGTTGAGAAAAGCGCAGGACAGAAGTGGGTGGAAGACATTGGGGAAAGTCTTCATGCAGAAGTGGATAGACAAAGGCATATCGTGATTGTGATCTATACAATATGTATGTGTGTATATTGTAAATATTGTTCACCACCACAATGTTCTCAGATAATAAATTAGACCCCCCTGAAAATTTGTATATATATGAATGTATATATATATATATATATATATATATATATATATATATATATATATGTATGTATATATATATATATATATATATATATATATATATATATATATATATGTATATATATATATATATCTGTGTGTGTGTGTGTCTTATTTTTATTTTATTTTTTAAGAGAAGATGTCAGATGACTTAATTTACCTTCATATAGTAAAATTAACATATATTTATGTATACTTACATTTGTTCATTATGAATTTAAAGAAAATGATTTATGAGTAGAATTTAGAATATATGTGTGTGTATTTATTTCTGCATTTTTATTGTACATAATTATTAGCATTTATTTCTTAAAAAATATGTTTGGAATGAATGAAATTAAATTGTACGGAAATTAATAATATCGAATAGACGTGCATAATTATGTAAAAAAGAATATTTATTTCGTTCAACAATTGTCACGTATAAGCCGAATTTACGCCTTTTTGTAATAGTCGAAGATTGATTTAACGACTGTTGTTGCGTTATTACATTGCCGGGATTAACGAGTAGGGTAAAATTAATAAACGTTTCCAATATTGGATGTTTTCTCAAAGACTAACATCAGGGGAAGATAAGAAAGACACGAAGGGGGCATGCAAAGATTAATATTGAATATAAAGCGAGCGGATCATCGATAGCGAAATACGCGGATAAGAGAAAAAGGTCGACCTCTAGTTGTTGAACGAATGACTAATTAAAATGGAAATGTACTGGCCGCTTAGCTATGGATCATAGATGAACGAATTTCGGGTATTCGAATAGGAAATTAAAGCAATTAGGGAAAGACCACGTCCAGCAATGGACCGACAGATTGGATACTATATATATATATATACTCTTCTGTCTTCGTACAAGTATACATTGTGTACAGATAAATATATGTACATATCGTATTATGCTGTATACCGTATATTTATCGTATTCTGTATAATAGTTCGTACAGGTAATATTTTCAGTTAGTAATAAATCTTATTTAGTTGAACGAATATCAGTTGTATTTTCATATTTATCCGTATTCTGTATTAATAGTTCATACATGCAATATTGTCGTTTAGTAACGAATTTTATTTAATCGATCGAATATCGATTAGCTCGATAAAAGATAATATTTACTTTATATTTATTTAATGAATCTATAAACACCGGGAATTATCCTTAACCGTACAAATAAAGCAGCAAATTCTGTGTATGTTATATAAGGTTGAAAATGTTGTCAATATGCAACTTTATGTGTTATATTGTTGTATAGACCTAAATTTTAAAGAAAATACTAACTGCAATCCTGTATTTTTAACCATATGTTTAAAATCCAATCTACCGCTTTTAACTATGGGTTTAAATACAATCTTGTGCTTTTAACTATAGGTCTTCTGTTTGTGATTTACACACATATATTTCACATACATTCGGTAAAAGTCGCCACTTTTTGGTCCATAAATGTAGGGATAAAAAAGGTATGTAATCAACGTTTCAAGTGCGATAACGTGTTTCGTATGTTTACATTCGCGTTGTTGAGTTTCACGTTGCAGTAGTAATCATCTAGAGTACAAGAAAGCTCGCACCAAGGCTAGATGAATTAATCAAGCCAATTGGGAATTATGACAAGAATTCATTTCTAAGGCATCAAAATCTTCAAACATGATATGGTTGAAAATCAGGGCTTTCAAACAACCATGCTCCTTTCTAACTCCTTCAGTACTCAGCACACAATAAGGGGCTGTATGAGATAGTTTCAGCTTCAGCGGACCATAATCAGTATACTACCAATTGCTATACTAGATCAACCTATACCCAGTATCAACATTTCCCTACAGAAAACTCAAGTATAACCGAATAATAAACTAATCAGGTTTATGGAGTTGACCGCTGTTATTATATATTTAAAAGAAACAGCTCAGGTACATGACAACTTCTATCAATATTAGATATTTTACTTAAGATTTTTAATCGAATATGGATGGGAAAATAGTTCTCTAAAACTTGAAAAGTAGCCATTATAATTCCAGTATTGAAGTCATCTAGAGACCATTCAAATCTAGAGAGTTATTACCCTATCTCACACCAATTCTACGCAAAGTGCTAGAATGTATTTTATATTATCGGCTAAATTAATACACAAATATCATTCACCATCATACTGTGGTTTTTGTCATAACTGATCAACCCTTCATCAGCTATTTTCAATTCAAAACGCTATAACAAATAGCTTTTACCGCGGAATGTGTAACGGTACTACAAGCTTTGTCAATTTTAGTGGATATAAATCATCACGAAAATTATCTTATTACCATTTTAAAAAGTATGGTGACTGCTATAGACAATAAATGGAAGGTGTCAGATACATTAATTGGATTAGTTTTGCTAAAGTTTAATAATTTGGAACGTGTGGGAGTATTTGTGTCCTTCTTGTGGGTGTCGGGTCGTAAAGAAATTCCAAAAAATGAATTTGTTGACTCGTGAGCTAAAGATGCGTCGTCTAATGGCGTATCATTCTATTCAGCTAGAGCATAAGGATCATTGGGAACTGATGTACTCTGAGAGCATTAGTCGATCACCTCTCACTTATTACTATCAGCTTCAACCGTCTCTCCCCAAACTTCAGTGGTTCTATTTTTTTAATAAGATTAATTGCAAGCGAATTGTACGATTTGAACATAATTTGTTACCTGACCGTCTTTTCCGTGTGCAGCTTAGAGAAAGACCCTTCTGCCTCTGCATCCTGGACAGGCAGCCTGCAATTCTGATCATGTTTTTTTTTTTTTTAAAAATGCTCTGCTGCGACACTGTTGCTTTCTGAGCTGTACCTTGTCTAAGTTCAATATGTATTACACCTCTGTATAATGTTTTATCCCTTCTCCATCTGGATAATCTACAGTTGTTCCCTCATATAGCAACATTTCTATAGAAGTCGACATCCTTGATTAAAATGTAAATAGTCCTCACAGTATCACCCGTAAAGACAGCCCCTATTTAAAAAAAAAAAACAATAAATAATCATCATCTGCTAGCTGTATTTTTCGACTTTTTGAAGGCTTTTGACAAGATGCCGATTAATAAAATTACGGAACAATTATACCACTGGTGTTTCAGTGTAAACCTTGTCATGTTTATACATAATTTTCTTATTAACTGACGTTTTTCCGTTTTGATTGGAAACAAGTCTTCATCTTTGCAAGCTATAATGAATGATACACCTCAGGGCTCAGTGTTTAGTCCACCACTCTCGACATTTAAAATGCGCTAGAAGCGGTCAACCCACCCAATTACAAAGATTATTTTATGTTGACGATCTCACAATCTGCGAGTTGTAGAACCAGATCTGCTGGTGATTGCATTCTTCAAGAATGTACAAACTAATTAGCCACCTAATGTAACATACTTTTGTCATGTTTGTAAATGTCAATGTATTCAGTATAAGGCACTTCATAATGAGTTGGCAGTCCACTATCTTTGGTTGATTATAAATTCGAAATTGATATGGAAGAACCATGTAAACTACATTAAAAAAAAGCCTTTTGCAGAAAAATTAATATTCTGAAGAAATTATCACACACTGTTTATGGTACTAACCAAATGATCCGATCAAGAGCCTATTAAAGAGCCGCAATTATTCTTCAGCTTTCTCATTCACACTCAAAACCATCAATGTTATCCATAATTCTGCCGTAAATTTGGCGACTGGAGTATTAACCACGACGTTGATTCAACGGCCTACAGTCTGAGTCTCAAAATAGTCTCCTGATTATTTCCATTGGTTTCTCCTAGCCAATTTTGTAGTGCAGTCTAAAGCTTCCAGCTGTTCGATTCCTGAACTGTTTTTATCTTCTAATCCAGTTTCTTTGAAGTTGAAACTATCAGATCTGGCTCTATTTGGTATCCTAAAGGCAATAACTTCCCCAAATCCGCAATCAATAACTCATAACACCGCAATGTCGTCTCTGTGGAGTAATCCACAAATTATAGAAAGAAAACTTGCCCGTTGAAGAAATTGAGAAAGAAGTTAATGTTTTTAACTGACGCATGTCTGTTCAATGAATTTGTCCGCTGCTCAGTTGCCACAGATGTATCATTCAATATTTTCTGCCGCACTCTTAAATGTGTACAATAAGCTAGCGGTAAAATTGAACACAACAGCTAAACCGATGAAAAATTAAAGTAAACGAAAATAAATCGAGATCAACGGAGTTAAGTACACTGATAGAAGAAGAGAAAATAGACTGATATAGACGAACTGGTTACACAGGTAGTCTTTATCGAATAACATACAAAACAATACTTTGTGGACGTATTATTATACAATTGTGGCGTTGAGTGTAACCGACCAATATGGAAATAATTCAGTCAGTTCGTTATAAAATGTTACAATTGAGACAACCTAGTATATGTTTCTAATGAAATTCTTCGCAGTGATCTCAGCATTATTTACATACGAAACGAGATTAATAGTTAAGAATATAAATAACCCCGTTGACGTTATAATTAATGAAAACGAAAATTCTCTAAAATATTATTAAATAATAAATAACTGGCTGTTATTTTATCGTTTATAAATTATATTTAACTTTGTTCCGGTACAATCATTAAAACTTATAGTCCAGTTCAAAATTAATTCGCGCGTTGGCTAATATTTTTTTTTATCGTTTATAGATTATATTCATATTTTTACAATCGTATTTTTAAAATTTAATTTGTTCGAAATCATAGTGTCCGTTTGTATTGTAATTGTACGTGACGATATGATAACGGGGAATCGATTGTGTGAAAAACGATAGTTTATATAGTAATAATCGATAATAGATAATCAATAATAATAATATTATGGAAGATTTTCACGTTAAACGTATACTGGATAAATACGTATTCGGCGCCACTACAGCCGATGCTGTAGACGATATCGATCGAACGTTCGGCCGTGATAATAGCGAACGGTTCCTATTAGCCGCGATTAAATTCGTACGTAAACGAAATCGTCGTTATAAAATATCGTTAGGCTTTATCGTCGAGCGATTATTAAACGCGGATAATCCAGTAATCGACGATCGGATTATCGTAGACGCTATAGTATCGTTCTTATTGACGATCGATTGTCCGTCTTACGAATGCGAAAGTTACTGGACGTTGATCAAGGTAATATTGATACCGGTTATCAATTCCGGCCGTATTAAAATACTTATTCGTTTGCAACGGAAAGCGGCCACCGTTTTAGATTATTATCGTTACGCCTATTTCGAACGTCGGGTAATACGCAGTTTGCGAAACGTTTATTCGGAACGAGACGAAATAATCTTACAGACGGCGGTAACCGATAAGAAGAAGAAGACGAATAAGAAACCGGACGAAGAACTTACTAATATTAGTACTACTACTACTACTAATAATAATAATAATAATAATAACGATAATGAAAAGAATTATGGCGATAATAAAAAAAATAATAGTTATAATAATAATAATAATATGGAACGGGAGATTCGACTTAAACTTTACGATAACGGTAAAAGATTATCGCCGATAATAATTCCTTTAATAATACCGATAAGATTTGTCGGCGATAACGGCGGTCATTATTTAACAACGGCTCCAATAACCATTCCGACAAGCGGACAGATAACGTCCTCGCCTCCGATCGTAACTAATAATAATAATAATAATAATAATAACGCTGTAACGGCTACTACCACCGTTAACGATAACGTAATTCCGGCAGTAACCGTAACAACGGCTAATTCGATTATTAACGTAGCCGATAACGTTCCTACGACGCCGGGAAAAACGTCTTCGAAGATTAATAACCGGACGACGGAAAATGATAATGCAACGTCGTCGACGAAGAAATTCCAACCGTCGGCGCTAACAGAACCGGAACGTATGGCGTCGTTCGCTCTTACGGATAAAATGACCGAATTATTAACCGATTTAAAACGTACGAACGACGTAAAACGGATCGCTCGCAAAATCGCCGTCTCGATAAATAGACGTCAATTAGACGATATTGTCAGGGCTATATTTAAATACGGCGAACGGGAAACGTTGACGTTCCGATTGACGGCCGGTTACGTAATAGCCGAATTGGCAAACGTTTACGGTAATATACGACTGGACGGGACTGTAACCGGTACGTTGTGTTTCTTTTTCAGCGGCGATTATACCGATACGTCGGAATATTGGAAAAATCCGGCGCAAATATTAACGGGGGTAGTTATGAAGGAGAAATTAAATTTGTCGTTTTTCAAGGATTTACCGATCTTAGGCACCGACGTTTGTTATCATTTTATCGACGCCGTACTCGGCACGTTAATCGAACAGACGGGCGTATTGTCGACCGCCGATTCGTGGAAAACAGCCGGTTTAAACATCGAACAATTAATACCGATATGGCGGATCGATCAATTCGTCGAACGTTACGAATTTTGTAAGCCGTCCTCGACCGGAATGCGTCATCGGCAAATTAGGAAAACGTTCCCCTATAGGAATTAATTTCATCGAAGTAACGATGATAATAGCGACAACAGTAAACATCCATAATGCACCTAGCGGCCCCATCATTATAGAATACGCATATTTGAATAAACAAATGTTAAACTTCCATTTTCTCTTATAATTTTTTGATCAGTTCTAATTGGTTTAAATACCTTTGACCCCAGATTATAACGGAAGATTAATTTAACTAACGAAACAGGCAAAGAGTCGATACTGTGTACTCGGAAAAAGAATATTAAAGATTAGTCTGGTTTATATTGTGCTGGAATGAATATTCGAGATGCAGGCTTAAATCGGATAACCTGGATAGAAAAAATTCAAACAGAAGCGGTAAATTGAAGAAAAAAGACCATATTACGATTAATTCGGATGAGTATTATTACTTCGTAATCTTCTCCGAGGTAACATCCATTTATAATAGGAACCCGGTTAACAGACGCCGGTTTAATTACGCGACGTTAACCGCTTCGGTGATAAAATGTAGATATTAAATTATACATTTTATACAGATGTTTAGTATGAAATATTGCTTTTTAGGTGAAATGTAGATAGTGTTAAAATATTTATATAAATATTTTCAAAAATTGAGATATTTCACGTCATCCGGAACATAAAAAAAAAAATGTTATTAGCATTCGAAATTTTATGTTCCATATAGTGGACATCGTGACTGAAAGAATTAAAAAGAGCTGCGGGATAGGTTATTTGCCGGCAAAAGAAAAAAAAAACAGAAAAAAACAAAGAAAATTAAACAATGAGACAATTGACATAGATGAGATCTCGAAAATCGCGGCGACCACAGTCTTAAGATTGTACTAATAACGATGATAATGATGATATTATAGATAGCGGTTTGTTTTAATATGCTAACTAGAAATGTGGATAAATCAAAATAATATAAAACATGGACGTAAGTTTCCCTATAAATGTAAATACGGCTGCGTTTACAATGAATTTTAATTTAAACGTAGCAAAATCACACTTGGGTTCTTTTAACTTATCTACTTATTAGAGCAACGTCTGTGAAAGTTTTTCTCTGATATTGTCCTTTTTTTTCTTATGTGTGTGTATTACAATGTGTTTTGTGTTTAGGTAAAAATGAATATGCGGGTGTTTTTTTTTTAAATATTATTTTAATTCATTTTTATTTCAAATTTTTTTAGCTTAATTCAGTTGTATACTCAGTTTTTTATTTCTTAGTATTCGCATTTGCATTGGCAATATGTGATCCGTATATAAATAAATAAATATATATATATATAATTAAATATATAAATAAATAAATAAATAAACGCAGAATTCATTGTTGTACCGAGGACGTAATTACTTTATTACAAGACGATAAAATTGAGAAAACGATTAAGTATAATATAATATTCGGCGTTAATTTGTAAGCGTGTGAATACTCTTTCAGAATATCGTTATCGATGTGAAGTTTCCTATCGATCACTAGATACGGACCGTATTTATTAGATACAGCTGGCCAATTTACATTTTCCACCGCGGCCGGTTGCCTAAAAACAAGTTCGATTTTTTCAAAGGGCGCTATTTAAATATTACACGATTTAAATTTATAAATAATAAAGATTTCCTTATAGACTTTTTCATCCTACGTAAAATAGGTTTTAATCTATTTTAATCTATTTTAATATATTTTAATCTATTTAAATAATTAGCGGACACGTATATAATATACATTTGTGTAACGCTCGCGAAAACGAGTATAAAATTCGTCCGAATAATTCGATTAAAAATATATTAAATAAAACTGCGATAATACTAAATGTCTGTTTCGGTTGATATTTCGATTAATTTTCTTTATTGTTACTTATTGATTATATAAGAATATATCTGTGTTAACGTAATACGAATATTATTGTATCGTATGTTGTTGCATTGGTTTCGAATTTATATAATTCGTCTAACTTGTGTACCGTCTTTATATAGTCTTTGTTCATATTTTTTTTTTCACCGTTTTTTTTTAATAATACGCCGCTTAGTTTTATCGTATTTATATATTGATCGTTAAAAATTATCGCGTTATGTGTAGAAGTGATTTTAAAATGTCGATGAAAATGAACGGGTTTGTGATTTTGCCGTTCGCGCATTATACAGGCGTTTTATAAATTACTTTGAATTAAAAACTCGAAATAAATTTGAATTAGAATTTTCGAATTATTATTATTAGCATTGTAACAACTACGGACAACGAGAAATATTGCGGAGCGAATCTTATAAATTTAAGAAACGAAACTTCAGACAATTCCCGGAGATTTAACCGAATCGAATGAGATATTAAAATTTTAAGTATAAAAATTACGATATAACGATCGATAAAATGAATAATCCGAATCATTTTAGAATAACGTGTAAATGAAAAATTTGAAAGATGCGATTATTATTATTACTATTATTGAAAATATATACGAACGAGACTGTCACGATCCGCAGCCTAATCCGTTTAAAAATGTATACAATTATTTGCCGTAACTCGCGGCATATAATTTATGAATTAAATAAATTTAAACAGTTGCAGAAATTTTAACGACGCCGATAAATACGTTCAAAATAGGATTAGCCTTTGTACTAAATAAGATTAATGTTCTCTATATATCACGTATCCGAATTGCCTAATAGACTACGTACGTGCGAACATTGTGTACTGGGGCACCTTACTACGACGTCGAAGTAAGAGTATAAAAGACGTTAAACATCTTAAGGAGAAGGAATAGTAAGCGTTATTTATCAGGATTTTTAGTTTTTAAGTATTGTCAAATAATTCAAATCTAGACATCAGCGCGCTAGCCGACAAAGCAGTAACATTATCGTGCTAGATGGGACCTGTTCCGAAAATTCCAACACCCGCTAGTGATATTCCGGTGTTCGAAAGCGGTGGATCCAGAGATTGGTCGAGATCCCAATGGAATCAAATTCGATCCGTCTTCTGAAAACAGTTCCACAACCATCAGTGATCGCCTGGAAGATGAAATGGTTTTGTCTCGCCTACGCATAGGTCATTGTTAACACACGCTTGCTTATTTGCTGCAACATGTGAGCCCTTTGTCATCATTGTAGCATTCCTTTTATATACAAATATTCGTTCCTCCCTAAACATGCCTAGTTCTCTTCCACTAATTTTTTAAAACATACGTTCTTCTGAAAAAAGATCCCTATCTTTCCTTAAGTCATGCAACCCTTATAATCTAATCTAAAAGCTTCTTTCCCCGTGCGTCTGGCCCTTGTTGCAGTACACAGAACGGTATTATATATATATATATATATATATATATATATATAAACTCCTCTACTCATTATACGGGGTGATATTGTTAAATATTATACGAATTTTCAAATACTTTCTTATCCAATAAATAATTTATATATATATATATATATATAAATATATATATATATATATATATATATATATATATATATATATATATATATATATATATATATATATATATATATATATATGTATATATGTATATACATATTAGTATGCGCGTATATACCCTTAATAAAATTCGAAAATAAATTTATAAATTTTTAGCGACCATCGAACACGTATACATAAATAAATAAATAATTAATTATATATATATATATATATATATATATATATGTGAAAGTATGTAGTTATATACGATTCCAAAGATTATTAAATTTTGAAAATAAGTTTTTAATATCTTGCTACCAACCGCGTCATTATATATATATTTATATATGCATATATATTCTTATATAACCAAATTCTTAAATAATTTTAAAAATATTTTGCTATACATATATATATATATATATATAACAAATATTTAAAACCACGACAAACTAATGGAAAATAAGTGTTGCGTTAATTCGTGTTATCTAATCATTATTGACTAGTCTAGGCGGGTTTTTCATAAATAGCGTTAAGTTCGATTTTTTAAAAGCATCGTCAATATTTGTCTGTAAAACCGTCTGTTCAATTAGTCTATCGGCAGTCTGTGTACATTCTTTTTTCAAATAGCGATCTCATCTATGTCGATTGTCTCATTGTTTGTTTAATCTTCTTTGTTTGTTTGTTTGTTTTTTTTGTCGGAAAATAACCTATTTAACTTTCTAAAATATTCTATCTCAATTTTCGGTAATTGCGTAATCAAATTTCTTTAAGTTTGGATAAATATTTATATCATTTAACGTAGGCAGTAATAACAACGTTGGTTATTCTTAATGAAAATTCTAAATTTTAAATATATTTATTTTGTTAATAAATTTATTTTCCGCCCTCGATATAACTTATAACTTACCCGTTATTAATAGCGAAACTTGTCCATAATGAACATATGGTTCTCGCGACTGCAGCTTCCTCGTTATTCAATGTTTCCGGTATATATGGAAATAAATATAACAAATCGTCAGTGTGGGCAACACCTAATTTAGAAATTCAAGCTATTATATTTTTGTATTTTGTTTTCCTTTTACGTTTTTATAAATTGTATATATTTCTCAAATATTTTATTTTTTACATCCGTACATAATCGCTTAATAGCCGAAAAGCTTTACGGTGTTTTTATATATAATAAATTAGTAATTTTAACTATTTTTTTTTCGTTGTTCATAAATCGCTACATACGATAATAAATTTACCGTCCTTATGATGAAAGTAAGATTCGGCATATTCGATAACTATTAATGTCGAATGTTATTATTTTAACGTAATAGGATAAAATATTTTTTGAAACGATACAAATAATAATCGGATTACCGGAGTTTAATTAAAAATTGTATAATTTGATAACTTCGTTAAATTCTAAACTACTATTGGGTTTTGCATCGTATCCGTGAGTATGTAACGTCCCAAAAATTAATAGTTTCTAAAAAGTTTTCACGACTTGGCTGTCGTATGGGGACTGGTCATGCGATTAAAAAGATACGTTACAGTGACGAAGGGCACCTGATGTAGCTTCTTATAAACATCTGCTCGGCCGGCGTAGGGTGTATTTTTTTGTTTTAATCATCAATAAATTAACGAAACATTTTTTCACTTTTTTCTTCTTCCTCGTGTCCACGACGCAATTTTATATTTTTCACTTCCAATAATCGATACGATCTTTCCATTAATTTTGTCAGTCCATAGATCGAACTCCGTTAGTTTTTATTCTTGGTCTTTGAAATAGATGGTTCTCGCAGTAGACTATATGTAGAACTCGAAGTTGTGATGTGTAATGTGTATATCCATCTTCAGATATTCGCTGTATCGCAGACGCAAATCATATTTTCTTGAAATGTTCACACTACCGCTCCTTTCGTGATACCTATAATCACCTCATATCTGTAAAAGTTACTTTCCCGATCAATATTCCTTTCTTACTTGTATACATCTGTTTAACACGTATAGTTAATAATAATTTCATTTCGTTAAAACTATGTTATAAAGTTTAAAAACCTTTGTGGAAGCCCAATAAAAAAAAGAAAAACATTTCTCGAGGTTGTCTATCAATGTTGTTTGAGACCTTCCGTTCGATCTTTTCTCATTAATTGATACCTAATTTAATAGTTCCTATACAGATCGTATATTTGCAATATATCCATTCGTAGCGTTGATTTGTCATTAAGACCGATGTATTTTATGAATGACTTTTGTAGTGTTTCAATGGGTTCTAGGTGATATTTAGTCACGCCTCCCCAATGGACAATCCTGTAAGCAAGGAGTGGTTGATCCCTATGTAGAAATGTTTCACATGTTCAGACGAAAAAAAAAAAACTGTTTTAAATAATAAAATAAATAATTCGGAGTTTTTTGATTTTTTTAGCCGGGTAAATTGAGTTTTATGCACAATATATAACAGGCACTCGCGTCCTGATTTGTATAAATCATATATTTAGTTTTATTAATATTTACTACTAATTTATTATTATTCAGATTTTATTGAACTAACTTTTGTAATAAATTCGGAATAATAATAATTAATAATGATAAATAATAGTAATAGAGTAATGATAACGTTATTTTCATTCGGCAATTATTATTTATAAATATATTCGAAATGAAACTCGCGTTTTAGATTATTCGATTATTTATGTTCGTTGTTCTCTGAAATGAAATTATAAATAAGACGCGATTATCAAAATTTTATCGAGCATTAATCGCAAAATTGTAATCGATAAAATTTATTCATAATTTTTACAAGACGATCGAAATCATCTACGTACCAGTTGGAAACGGATAGGATGTGGTTTTACCGTAGTTAATCAAACTATGCGTTCCTTCGAAATTAAATGTATATAAATAAGTAGGCATCTTAGTAAATGTACTTCTGGCAAATTCTATAGAAGGCATTTTGATCAGTAAATTACCGATTAGCTGGAGCAGAAAGAAAACGTTTATTATAAAATATATTAAAAAGAAAAAAAATGTAACTACTTAAGCGTTATCGAAAATTAACATTTTGAACAAATTTATTCCATACTTGGGAAAATTTTTTCGCAAAGGTTGATTTTATTTTCACAGTTATGAATTAACTTTCTATTCATCGATCGTAAGTCCGAAATTTAGTTTTTGATGATATTATAAAGATGCGATTTTTAAATTTGAAATTAATTCGTTTCAAACTCGGACGACACGATTACGTTATAAATACAACGACGTCTATATATTGCCGTGTGCGGCCTCGGTGTAACTATCGGCACGACTGCGTTTACACGATTGATGGATAACGATCGTAGCGCTCTATAATTTATAATCATCGCTTAAATGGACAATATATGGAGTAGAAGTCTGGACGATTGAAAAAAATTGACGATAAATAAACTGAATGTCTTCGAGATGTGACTCTACAGAAGGATGTTGATGTTGCGGTTATCGCGAACGGATAAGATTTCGATGCAAAAATGTTTAACTAAATAAAAAACTAAGTAGCCTATTTCAGTCATGTCGTGAGAAATGAAAGATACGACCTACTTGATCATTGAAGGAAACGTCACAAGAAAACCGGAAATAGGTATGAAGGATTAGGTCTTAACACACAAGCCTTACTGCGAATACTAACATCTATTGACGATATGGTGTAAAAAGAAGAATAGGAGGAAACTAGAATAATAGTATACGTGTATTCCTTGCGAAGTTGATAATAAGTAATGTATATATTGCAAAAATTTGCCTTATACACGATAACATCTCTTAGTCTGCAGAAGTAATATCCATTTTGCAATACATGTCTGAAAATGAATTTGATAAAGATAAATTCTAGCGTTCTTGAGCATTTTTTTCAGAAAACGTACGTGAAACGTGGAATCGGATTTATAGTAACCGCATATTTTAACAGCGTAGATGATGGTTTTACATTTTTCTTAGCAACGATGCTAATTTTCGATGTAGAATTGCGATTAATTTATCGATATCGAGATGATAAGATAAGAGATGGATGATCGATTTGTGTAACTATATATATACTTACGATTATCGAATAACGCTTTTTAAGTTGGATTAACGTTAAAATAAAGTTAATGGGAAAATATTAAAATTTTAGAAATGCAAAAATGAATGGAATTAAAATATAAAATCGCCAAAAATTAAACCAAACTATAGTTTTCGCGTGATATAGTTTAAAAAATTATTTTAAAATATCCAAACTTAATTCCGAAAAAACCAAGTGGTTTAAATGTACATATTAAAAAAATAAAATAAAATTAATAATACATCGTGCTATATCGATAATTTTAATATTGCCGTGGAAAAGATAAAAGAGTAGTAAACTCGTCGTCGACCTTAAAATAAGATAAATATATACTTGGGGGCACGTGTACTTGTACAGGTGCTCTCAAGGATCCGGAGCTGCAACCGGAACGGGTTGCGTCCACAGGTGGCGGATAGTGGAACGGCCTACAGATATGTAGGTTAGCTGCGAATAAGACGTCAGTCGAATAAGCAGTCGCAGACCAACAGCGGCTACTGGCGGAAAGCCTCATGTAGGTATAATTCCAGTAGTGACAGGGTAAGGAGACACGAGGATGCAGATGGACAGCTTGAGGAACTGTCTACTAAATGTCTGCATAAATCCTACGACTGTCTCTCCCTCGCCGAATTTAGATCGCCGTAGTAAAAACCCTACACCGTTACCTCCTCAGTAACAAACAGCTGCCTTGCGGGTAGGATATTGATCCAAAGGATAAAGTGTCACCCAAAAATAGTGGTATTTCTTCTTCCTTCTTTCTTCTTATTCCCCCTTTTTTTTATTCCCTTTTGTTATTTCTTAGCATAAGCCACATTATGTTTCTGGTCGTCTTCCTCTGGTTGCCACTGGATAAAAACGTACGTGGTTGCACGGTTTTGTGTTCCTGTTCCTACATTATCAATTCACGCTCAATTTTCTGCATATTTCTATTCTTTCCATTCTTTCCTTTTCTTTCACTTCTCTTACCCCTTTCTTTCCTTTATTAAAAAGTCCTGTAGCGATTGAGCATGGTGGTGGGGATAGGTGTAAGTCTTTAGCCATAGCTTTGTATGCAGGCGGCAATGACCTTTGGTCGTTTCTGTTCTGGATGTAAGACGACAGCCAGGTCCGGGAGCAGTTATTGCGACCAAGCTGCTTTACTTAGAGATCGCCCTGCTTGCCCTACGTTAAGGGTCAGACCTAGAGAAGGTGACCTTAAAATGGTTCGTCTTAGCTAAACTTTCTACGTCAATTATTTTTTAACTCCTCAACCGATTATATTTGTCATATTACTACTAAATAGTGTTTATATGGACACTTTAACGAACCAATTGGAAAGCGTTTATAAGAAACTGATTAATAATGATGTGGAATTTCGCTTATTTATTAACCCTAAATTTCTCGAAAGTAACAAATAATTTTTTTTTTTAAACAAAAAAAGAAGCTTATAAGATGCAATCTTTTCCGCCGAACAATAGGCAGCACTGATCTGAATAAACGATTAAAATGAAATGAAAACATCCGTCCCGCGAAAATAATGTAAATAAAACCAAATATAATTACATTCGCGAAACCGGACGCTGTCGCTGTTAAATTTCCGCGCGCTTTTTGCGGGAAGTACGTATCCTTGACCAGTTCTAAAATCGGTATTTGTTCGGATAATCCTGTGAAGGAATATAATTGAAAAAAAATTATATCAAATTACGAAATAACTTTTTTAGCAAATTAATCTATTTCACTCGTACACTCGCAATGCTTACCGAAAGTTGTCAAGTAGTCGTAAAATATTTCATCTTTGACGTATTCTTCCGATACGCAATTATTTCGTTCGAAACAATTTTCCCCTTCTCGAGCTTTTAAAATGTATTCGTAGAAAACTAAGGCAAAAAAAAATTAATTAATTATTTGACGGACTTTTAAATATTAAAGTGCAGAGTCCCATCAATTGGATATAGGTAGATAACCGGCTACTAAATGGCGCATCCTAGATAAGTCTACAGCATGGTTTGCTATATTTTCAAATTTCTTTATTTTACCGGCCAGCTAATTTACCGACCAGTTATGTCGATAGCAAGCCTGTTTATTTGATTCTATTTTTTCATATATATATATATATACCATTTTTTTTTTGGCTATTTTAGAACTAAATCTAAATAAGCACTACTCATGTTTGTGTATTTGCCAGTGGGTAAGCTCTGTTCGCTATTATTCTATCATGACCCGGTCACGAGGCTTGTAACGCTTGAGCGTTCTTAAATCCATATCGGTAGACGAAAGTATCGTTACCCTCTGAATTTGAATGAGAGCGAAGTTGTTTTTGACTCTTTAAAGCGTAATCGTTTTTTATGTTTACCGTTTTGTTATGCAAATAGATAATTCCGCTGAAACCAACGAGCATTGGTGATTAGTCGGACTTATTCCGAGCCGTTTGTGTAATTTCATTATATATGTTTTACGATTTAGCGTATCCCTATAATAGTATCCTATAAGTCCGTATTGGTCGCGTGATAGTTTTCACATATTAGGAATTTGTTCTCTGGCTTCATTTTGGACTGACGTTCGACGAGCCAGTTTCTTTCTCGTATTTGAGTAGCTTTGTGCTGCTCGATATGAGTATTCCGCGTTAATTTTTTTGAGTATAGATGTCATCGTGAAAAGGATTCGAGCTCAAGTCGCGCGAGCAACTAAGTTAATAGCGTCAAATCCATGATATCGGTAATCAGTAGTATTTACAGATATCGCCTGAGAAACAGCGCAGTCGCTGAAAGATGCACAGAAACGTTCGTTCGATAGTTCAGTCAGTTGATGTTCTACCTCGATAATTGACTGTGCAAACGTACAAAAACAAACCGGTATCTACCGAAAGTTGTTTAAATTTTAATTGTATATATATATCTACAAACTTTTAAAGAACATTGATCCTTCGTCCTTCGTAAAACCGTGAATTATCGGCAATTTTATAAACTTTCCGCTCTTAAATGTATCTACAGGATTTTCGGTTAAAAATTTGCCATCTCCAACTTTCTGAACAACAGCCTGCGCAATTCCAATATTTAAAGAAGCGCGCTTCCCTTTAAGGACTGTATTATACTGGCAACAAATAAATCGCTTATATATTAATCATAACTACACACATATATATATATATATATATATATAATATATATATATATATATATATATATATAAAGTTGAATATATTGGAGAGTAGTGATTTTATTAATTAATTATAAACGAACAAAATAAAACACAATCACTAAAGGTTTTTTAATCGCGAAGCTTTTCGACCGTTACGTCATTTTCAAGCGCGAACTAAAATTATTACATCTTTTTTAATATATATGAAAAATCAAAATGTTTATATAACAACAACTTAAAATATGATATACATATTTCACTAGCCAAACATAATTTCAATTTTAAATTAATTTACAATAAATTTCATTTATAAAACAGATTTTTGAAAAATTCTTCATAAAAATCTTGTAAATATCAATATGTATATCAAATTTTAAGTTGTTGTTATATAAACATTTTGATTTTTCATATATATTAAAAAAGATGTAATAATTTTAGTTCGCGCTTGAAAATGACGTAACGGTCGAAAAGCTTCGCGATTAAAAAACCTTTAGTGATTGTGTTTTATTTTGTTCGTTTATAATTAATTAATAAAATCACTACTCTCCAATATATTCAACTTTTAATAGAACCTGAACCAGGTTTGGGAGATATTTACAAGATTTTTATGAAGAATTTTTCAAAAATCTGTTTTATAAATGAAATTTATTGTAAATTAATTTAAAATTGAAATTATGTTTGGCTAGTGAAATATGTATATCAAATTTTAAGGTGTTGTTATATAAACATTTTGATTTTTCATATATATTAAAAAAGATGTAATAATTTTAGTTCGCGCTTGAAAATGACGTAACGGTCGAAAAGCTTCGCGATTAAAAAACTTTTAGTGATTGTGTTTTATTTTGTTCGTTTATAATTAATTATATATATATATATATATATATATATATATATATATATATATATATATATATATATATATATATATCAATTTATTATATTAAAATTAGAACAGAACTTTGTACGTATCGAATTATTTTAAATTGTAACTAGGGGTTTTATCCGCCTCTGCTACCCAACGGGGTTGCTACCCAACGGGAGTAGTGCCTATTTTTGGGAAGCTGTTGGGGATTAATTGTGATTAAATACCGTTCAAATAGTGCAGGGGCTCTGACGAGTAAAACAAAAAAAGTTTCACCCAAATTCGACTAAAATTCGCCAAACCCGCCCTTTGAATGGGCTCCGCAAGTGGGAAGTCTACATAAAACAAAAATATCGTTAATTTATATATATTTTTCCTGAAATTTGCCATCGGATAAAACCAAATTCGTCGACTGCAGTTGCTGTTGAACTTAAGACACGCACGCTTTCCTGAGATTAATTTTTGCTATAGAAATTTGCCATCGGATAAAACCAAATTCGTCGAAATGACGTCATACTGCAGTTGCTGTTGAACTTAAGACACGCCCGCCGCTATAAAACGTTATTTATGTACGCGCGTGTTATATATATAAATTAAATTCGTCGAATACCCCATTCTTAAGCAATTTATCGCGCAAAAAACCTAATATATATTGATGATTTATATATAACCCCTATCTATCATAGGGGCCGTAAAAAGGGCGCAAAACCCCGAAACCCTTTAACCTCAATTTGCTCGACGGCTCGACGAGTATTCGCTATAAAAATACGCGAATACCGTCGTTAGACGCGTATTTTTGATCGCCCGTAACTTTCGTTGGAATTATTTTCTCAAATTGCTAATAGTTCACGAATTATTGCGAAAAATCGAAATTTGCAAGAAATCGAAAGGGGGTCCCCTTTTGAAATTTTCGAGTTCGGTTTGAAATTTCTTTTCAGGGCGTTTTCGCTTTTTACCGTAGATCTTATACAGTAATGACTATTTCCGAAGTCGGAATCGTTTAAAAATTTTTACCTCGCTCGCTATGCCTAATAAAAAGTTATGTATGTACGTGCGATACCTACAGTTAATATGTACGTGTATATAGTTTATATGTCCTACCGGCCAAACATTCCTCTGCAGCTGCTGTTTCCTATGTATATATTAAAAAAAGATCGATCAAACGTTTTGGGCTACAGGTATATATATAGCTACTAATCTCCCAGTTATATATGTATATATTATATTATCAAAATTATATTATATATTTACACATATAATATTATCAAATTTTTATATATTATATTATCAAAATTAAAACAAATTATTTTTTTAATTAAATATTATCGAAATTATTCGAAAGGGGGTCCCCTTTTGAAATTTTCGGTTTGATGATTACTATTTATATATATATATATATATGTAGCTACTAACCCGCCGACCAAAAATGGATGAAAAAATTTTTAAACATCGAAAATCAAATTTTAAACTCACGATTTCTCGTTACCGGTTAATTTTTAAAACATTTAGGTCATACCATAAATTATAGATCTCGACGTCTACTTTCTTTTAAGCCCAACCCAAACCCCCATCTATGATAGGGGCCGTAAAAAGGGCGCAAAACCCCAAAATCATTTAACCCCAATTTTCTCGACGAATATTCGCTATAAAAATACGCGACTACCATCGTTAGACGCGTACTTGAATCGCTCGCAACTTTTGTTCGAATGATTTTCTCAAATTAATTTTATCATAATTAAAACAAAAATCACATCAATGGAGAAAACAAATTATTTTTTTAAATATTATCAAAATCAAAATTATATTATTATATATTTACAGAAAAAAACGAAAGGGGGTCCCCTTTTGAAATTTTCGGTTTGATGATTATATATATATATATATATATATATATATATATATACATACACATACATATATAGCTACTAACCGGCCGACCAAAAATGCGTGAAAAAATGTTGAAAAATCGAAAATCAAATTTTAAACTCGCGATTCCTCGTTACCGGTTAATTTTTAAAACATTTACGTCATAGCATAAATTATAGATCTCGACGTCTACTTTCTTTTAAGCCCAACCTAAACCCCCTATCTATCATAGAGGCCGTAAAAAGGGCGCAAAACCCCAAAACCGTTTAACCGCAATTTGCTCGACGAGTATTCGCTATAAAAATACGCGACTACCGTCGATAGACGCGTATTTTAATCGCCCGTAACTTTTGTTGGAATAATTTTCTCAAATTGCGAATAGTTCGCGAATTATTGCGAAAAATCGAAATTTCGAAAAAATGGAAAGGGGGTCCCCTTTTGAAATTTTCGGATTCGGTTTGAAATTTTTTTTCGCGGGGTTTTCGCTTTTTACCATAGATCTAATACAGTAACGACTATTTCCGAAGTCGGAATCGTTTAAAAATGTTTACGTCGCTCGCTATGCCACGCCAAAGGTGGAGATAGTTCGCTACCAGGAAAATGTCGGATAAACCGAATTGTTCCGGAAGTTGGGTGCATCGTACGACTATCGACCGAGAAATCGAAAAGATAGCCGATAGGGTTGGGTAAAAAATGACGAGGGCTTTTTTCGAGTTAGGGCCTGGTTTTTTTTCTACAGCGATTTCGGTGAAAAAAGTCAATTTCGACTAAGGCAAAATGGCCAACTTCGACCTCGCCTAAAGGTCGGTTTTCGACGTTTGGCGAAAATTTTCATACATATCATTTCGACGGAGAATTTAGTCGGCTTTCGATCGATAACGAATTCGATCGCGGTTAATTAGAGAAATGCGTCGGAAATAGCGGATTTTCCGGAAAATGGACGAAATTCCGAAAAACGAAATTTCGAATTTGATTTTTGCTAACGGCCTAACGGTCGGACCTTTCGAAAAATCACCTTCTACGAACGTTATAGCGTCGGGAGTTTACTTTCGAAAAAGTCCACACTGAACGCGTTCGCTCGAACGGGCGATCGTCTAGACCGGTTTATAGGGGAAAAGGTCGATTTTCGACCCGATTTTTGAACCCATTTAACGTGCCCATTTTACTAGATAGCCGAAAACGGTTTTCACCGTTCGAAAGATCGCGTCCGACTCGGTGAAAAGGACAAATCTCCTGCGGATGACGTAACACTTTCGACGTTTTTTCGACCCATTTCGCGGCCCATATCGTAGTCTACCCGTTAATGGGCACCTTCGACGATCGGCTAGATTTGTAGCGATGGCGATTAGGCGTGTTTTTCGTTCGACTTGTTTTTCGATCCGACCGCCGGGACGAAAGTTATCGGGGGTCGAAGAGAAAGCTTTAAATTTCAACGTTCCAACTTTTCTTATTTACTAAGCCGCTATTGGTCGGATTGAAATATGGTCCGATACACTTTTATATATATATATATATATACACGTACATATATAGCTACTAACTGGGCGACCAAAAATACGTGAAAAAATGTAAAAAAATCGAAAATCAAATTTTAAACTCGCGATTCCTGGTTACCGGTTAATTTTTAAAACATTTACCGTAGAACATAAATTATAGATCTCGACGTCTACTTTCTTTTAAGTCCAACCCGAACCGCCTATCTATCATAGGGGCGGTAAAAAGGGCGCAAAACCCCAAAACCGTTTAACCGCAATTTGCTCGACGAGTATTCGCTATAAAAATACGCGACTACCGTCGTTAGACGCGTATTTTAATCGCGCGTAACTTTCGTCGGAACGATTTTCTCAAATTACGAATAGTTCGCGAATTATTGCGAAAAATCGAAATTTCGAAAAAATCGAAAGGGGGCCCCCTTTCGAAATTTTCGGCGAAATTTTTTTTCGCGGGGTTTTCGCTTTTTACCATACATCTTATACAGTAACGACTATTTCCGACGTCGGAATCGTTTAAAAATGTTTACGTCGCTCGCTATGCCTCGCCAAAGGTGGCGACCAGGAACATGCTGGATAAACCGAATTGTTCCGGAAGTTGGGCGCATCGTACGACTATCGACCAAGAGATCGAAAAGATAGCCGATAGGGTTGGGTACAAAATGACGAGTGCTTTTTTCGAGTTAGGGCCTGGTTTTTTTTCTACAGCGATTTCGGTGAAAAAAGTCAATTTCGACTAAGGCAAAATGGCCAACTTCGACCTCGCCTAAAGGTCGGTTTTCGACGTTTGGCGAAAATTTTCATACATATCATTTCGACGGAGAATTTAGTCGGCTTTCGATCGATAACGAATTCGATCGCGGTTAATTAGAGAAATGCGTCGGAAAAAGCGGATTTTCCGGAAAATGGACGAAATTCCGAAAAACGAAATTTCAACTTTGATTTTTGCTAACGGCCTAACGGTCGGACCTTTCGAAAAATCACCTTCTACGAACGTTATAGCGTCGAGAGTTTACTTTCGAAAAAGTCCACCCTTAACGCGTTCGCTCGAAAGGCGGATCGTCTAGACCGGTTTATCTGGAAAAAAGTCGATTTTCGACCCGAATTTTGAACCCATTTAACCGGCCCATTTTACTAGATGGACGCGAACGGTTTTCACCGTTCGAAAGATCGCGTCCGACTCGGTGAAAAGGACAAATCTGCGACGGGTGACGTAACACTTTCGACGTTTTTTCGACCCATTTCCCGGCCCATATCGTAGTCTACCCGCTAATGGGCACCGTCGACGATCGGCCAGATTTGTAGCGACGGTGATTCGGCGTGTTTTTCGTACGACGTGTTTTTCCGTCCGACCGCGGGGACGAAAGTTATCGGGGGTCGAAGAGAAAGCGTTAAATTTCCTTATAGGTATTTAACTAGGGGCTACCACTCGTGGGGCATGACTTGGGGGGGCCCTTACGAGTAAAACAAAAAAAAAATTATCCAAATCCGACCAAAATTCGCCGAGTTATCCACGAAAATCCAAACCAATGTACTTCTTCTGCTAAAAAGCGCGACAAACGTGATTCATTGCATACCTAAAACATTGCAGGCGCCACTGGATACGCAACAACTTGCGCTCATTAGTTAGAAAAATTTTTCGGGGCGAAAGCACAACTTGAACTTTGCAGGCGCGCGGCAGTTGGAATGTAAACCTGCCCTTTGAGTAGACTCCGCAAGTGGGAGGTATACTTTAAAAAAAAAGATCGTTTATATATATATATATATATTAAAAAAAAGATCGTATATATATATATATATATATGTATATTTATGTATGTTATACATATAAATTTATGTTTATTGAAAAAAAAAGATCGATAAACGTTAATATTTTAATCAGAATAATTTTTGGTGTACATCTTGCCATCAGAAAAACAAAATTCGTCAAAATGACGTCATACTGCAACACGCCCTCTACTATATAAGGTTATTTTTATATGCGGAAAAAGATCGTTAATTTATACATGTATATTTAAAAAAAGATCGTTTTTATGCATATATATATATATATATATATTACTTAGCCTACCCACTAAACGGAAATACACTTAGGTACATAATATATCGTAACAAATTAAAAAAGGAATTTTATATATATATATTTAAGGCTACCCACAAAACGTACATAATATATATCACAACAAATATAAAAAGTGAATTTTAAATAAGTGCCCGCGGCTGCATATTATATATATAAGGCTACATACGAAACGGAAATATACGTACGTACATAATATATCATAACGAATTAAAAAAGGAATTTTAAATAAGTACCCGCGGCAGCATATTTTATATATAGAAAATCAAATTTTCAATTCGCGATATCTCGCTACCCGTTAATTTTTAAAACATTCGCGTTATTACGTAAAATATAGATCTCGACGTGTATTTTCTTTTAAATCCAACCCGAACCCCTTAACTATCAGAGGGACCTCAAAAAGTGCCCAAAACCCCAAAATCTTTTAAGGCCAATTTTCTCGACGGTTATTACGTATAAAAATACCGGAATACCGTAGTTAGATGCGTATTTTAATCCTTAATAACTTTCATTTAAACACTTTTTCCAAATTTCGAATCGTTCGCGAATTATCGCGAAAAAATCGATGTTTTAAATGTGTATATATATATATATATATATATATATATATATGTACATATAGCTACCAGCCGCTTGGCGAAATAGTATTTATAATTTTTTCCGCTGCCGCGCGCGAGCGCTAGTAGTCGAGTAATATCGTATATACCTATATATATACAGGTATATAGCGATATATAGATATATAACTAACACTGGCCATGCTAAATGCATTGTAGTACCGGCCGACCGAAAATGACGTTGAAAATGATAAAAAATCAAAAATTAAATTTTTAATTCGCGATATCTCGTTATCGGTTAATTTTTAAAACATTTACGTTATTACATAAACGATAGATATCGACGTGTACTTTCGTTTAAGTCCAAACCGAACCTTTTAACTACCATAAGGGCCGTAAAAAGAGCCCAAAACCCCAAAATCTTTTAAGGCCGATTTTCTCGACGGTTATTACGTATAAAAATACCCGAATACCGTAGTTAGACGCCTATTTTAATCCTTAATAACTTTCGTTTAAACACTTTTTCCAAATTTCGAATCGTTCGCGAATTATCGCGAAAAAATCGATGTTTTTCTAAAAATATATATGTATATTAATATGTAGATATATAAGGCTACCAACCGGATGGCTAAATAGTGTTTATAGTTTTTGCCGTTATGGCGCGCTGGCGCAAGTCTAGAAATCGAAAATCATATTTTAAAACTCTCGATTTCTCGATACCGGTTGATTTTTAAAACATTCGCGTTATTACGTAAAATATAGATCTCGACGTGTATTTTCTTTTAAATCCAACCCGAATTCCTTAACTATCAGAGGGACCTCAAAAAGAGCCCAAAACCCCAAAATCTTTTAACGCCAATTTTCTCGACGGTTATAACGTATAAAAATACCGGAATACCGTAGTTAGACGCGTATTTTAATTCTTAATAACTTTCGTTCAAACACTTTTTCCACATTTCGAATCGTTCGCGAATTATCGCGAAAAAATCGATGTTTTAAATGTATATATATATATATATATATATATATATATATATATGTACATATAGCTACCAGCCGCTTGGCGAAATAGTATTTATAATTTTTTCCGCTGCCGCGCGCGAGCGCTAGTAGTTGAGTAATATCGTATATACCTATATATATACACGTATATAGCGATATATAGATATATAATTAACACTGCCCATGCTAAATGCATTGTAGTACCGGCCGACCGAAAATGACGTTGAAAATGTTAAAAAATCAAAAATAAAATTTTAAACTCGCTATTTCTCGTTACCCGTTAATTTTTAAAACATTTACGTTATTACATAAACGATAGATCTCGGCGTCTACTTTCTTTTAAGATCAACCACAACCCGCAACCTATTACGGGGCGTTAACAAACAGCCCAAAACCCTAAAACCCTTTAACACCAATTTTCTCGACCTGTATTATGTATAAAAATACCGGAATACCACAATTAGACGCGTATTTTAATCCGTCGTAACTTTCGTTTAAACAATTTTTCCAAATTTTGAATCGTTTGCGAATTATCGCGAAAAAATCGATGTTTTAAAAAAAAAATATATATATATATATATTACTGTCTACCAACGGGATTTTGCCGCTATGGCGCGCGCGCCAGCGCTAGTAGTTTGGAAATATCAAATATTTATATATATATAAAATGTTTATAAATCGAAAATCACATTTTAAACTCGCCATTTCTCGTTACCGGTTAATTTTTAAAACATTTACGTTATTACATATACGATAGATCTCTACGTCTACTTTTTTTTAAGTCCGACCCGAACCCCCTATCTGTCATAGGGTCCTTAAAAACGTCCCATAACCCTAAACCCGTTTAACTCTAATTTTCTCGATGGGTATCGCGTATAAAAATAACGGAATAGCACAGTTAGACGCGTATTTTAATCCTTCGTAACTTTCGTTTAAAGCATTTTTCCAAATTTCGAATCGTTCGCGAATCATCGCGAAAAAATCGATGTTTAAAATATATATATATTAATATGTACGTATATAGGCTACCAACGTATAGGCTACCAGCCGCTTAGCTAAATAGTGTTTATAATTTTGTCCGCTACGGCGCGCGAGCGCTAGTAGTCGAAAAATATATATATATGTAAGCGATATATAGATATACGATTAGCATTACCCGTGCTAAATGCATTGTAGTATCGGCCGAACGAAAATCGCCGGCAGAATTTTTAAAAATCGAAAATGAAACTTTCAACACGCGATTTCTCGTTACCGATTAATTTTTAAAACATTTACGTAATTACATAAACGATAGAACTCCACGTCTACTTTCTGTAGAGCCCAACCCAAACCCCCAATGTATTATAGGGGCCGCAAGAAGGGCCCAAAACCCCAAAACCATTTAATCCCAATTTTCTCGGCGAGTATTCGATATAAAAGTACCGTAATACCATCGTTAGACGCGCATTTTAATGACGAATAACTTTCGCTCGAACTAATTTTCGAAATTTCGAATCGTTCGCGGATTAAAGCGAAAAAATCGATGTTTTAAAAAAATCGACAGGGGTACACCCTTTTGGAAATTTTCGAGTCGGGTTTGAAAGTATTTTTCACGGTTTTTTCGCTTTATCCTATAGATCATGTATAGTAATGACTATTTGTAAAGTCGGAACCGTTTAAAAATTTTTACGACGCGCGCTTGCCCAGGCTTAGTTCAGACGGCTTAAAGTGTACGCCGCCATATACGAATTCGAATAACTGGGCGAATTTTTAACCGATTTAAGTCATCCGTACATCGTTGCAAATATTACGTAACGGTCTCGAATATTAGCTAATACGAATATATAAAACGTCGATATAGGCCGTGTTAATAGCGTACATTAAGAAAGCAACCCACTTCCGGTTCTATATAAGCCTGTAAAACTCGCGAAATTCGAAATTTTTTCAAATTTTTTTTTCATACTCGCGAATGTTTATTAATAGCCAGTCTACGTATAAATTTTCGCGAATTTCTAAATATTACGACGTTTTTTATTAAACTTTTTCGAATTCCAAGGTCATCGACCTCGTACGGCCGGAATATCGATCGGAATCGAATTTCGATTACCGCGTCGTAAAGTACGCGTCGATTAGCGTATTTAAGGTAATAACAATTTTTTTCCAAAAATTTATACCGACTCGACGAACGAAGCCGAAACATTCGAAAAAAATTTCTATACTTAAAAAAACCTCATTACGAATACTTTTTCGCTTATATTTCGAAATCGGCTACTAATTAAACGGAAAAAATTACATATTCGTAAACGGTAGAATGTGTAGATGGTAACTAAAAAAAAATTTTTATTCGTAGGACAATTTTAAAATTTTTTATAAAGGATCGAAAATCGAGGTAGCGTTTTGAAAAACGCGCCTAATTTCTAACGGCAATTTTCAATCGGGCGTAACTCGGCGAATTTTCGACGAAAATCGAAAATTTTTCTCGCGTTCGCTTTCGTAAAGTATCGTCTTTTCGAAGAAATTTAAAGTAAAATTCTATCATTTACCATTCCGGAGCTTTAAGCGAAAACGGCTAATTTTTTATTATCTCCGACGTCTGACCTCGCGTACGTAATCGACAACATCATCGTGCGAAATCGCTCGAATCGCAGCAAGCTGTACATTTTCGAAAAGCTCTTTAATAGGGCTAGAAAAAAGTCCGGGACACCCGGGGTCTAACTATAAAATCCGGGGCAGAAATTGAGCATTTTTCGCGATTTTTCGACAATTTGCGAAAAAGGGCAATTTGGGTTGTTTTTTTCGAAAATTTTTTAAAATTTCGAGTTTCGCGATTAAGCAAAAAAAAGTTGACAGTTACCGAGTAAAAAGAACGCTCTTTCGAACGGTGCAACTTTCGTTCGGATCAGATTAAACGTTCAAGTCGCAATTATCGAAAACTTTTTTTTTTCCTTCCCCGAAAATGGGCGTTTCCCCCCCTGGAAGGCGCAATTTTGGAAATTTCGAAACGGGGCCAACGGCATCGTATTCGGCGTGGTCGAATTAATCGGAATCGATACTAAACTCGAAAATTTCGGATCCGCCCCTCGGGGGGTGGGCCCCGACGTAAATCGATTTTCGTTTTCCGACGTTTTATATATATATATAGATTGGGGCGATTTTTTAAAAATATATTTCGAAAATTTCGTCGATATATCTTTAATAGCCGATTTTTTACGATTTTTTAAAAATTAATTAAAAACGACCCTATTTTTCGACCTTTCCAATTCGGTAGCATAACGAAAATCGGTCCGATTTCGAAAAACTCTATCTCGTTCGAAAGCTCTTTAGTTTCTCTCGAAAAACGTTTATATCGATAATTCGGAAATATTTCACATTTTGCGAGTTATTAAGCTTCGAAGACGACGTTATTTTAGAAATGTACTTAAAATTTCCAAAGTTCGGCAAACTTTCGAGAGGGATAACCGGGGAGCGGTTAAAGTTTTCGATTTAATTTTTACATAGAAAGGTAACGATAGGTACGTAGATGAAAAAGTATAATAACCGTATAAGGCCTAAAATCGTTTTAAAGTACGTCATTAGCCGTCCGAACGAAAACGCGCGCGATTTTCCGATAGATGAAAATATGATAAATTTTACCGATTTTTTCTAGGTTCGTTCGATTTTGGATTTCGTATGAAAAATCGAATTTTCGTCCGATTCGAAAACTTTCGGTATCGTTTTAAAGCTAATAGGTAGGCGCTTAAATAACGTAATAACTATTTAGGCGATATTTCGACTATACGATAGAGTAATAAGCGGCTAAACTTTATACTCGCGTCTGTTAAAATTTTCAAGTCGGACCATTCGAAAGCTTATAAAAGTTCGAATTTCGATTTTTCGGTTTCGGTCGAAATAACTCGAAAAGTAGAGAAATATTTCGGAAAAAAAAGATCGTAATTTTCGTTCGGATCGCACGGACGGTTCTTTAGTTACAACTTATAATATCTCGTAGGAATGAGTGTCGGACAATTTCAACACCTAAGAGGGCCCTGTATAACTCGATTTGTTTGGAAAGTTGGGGCCATCGTACGACTTTCGAAGAAGAGAGGTAAAAGATAGCTTATATAATTTACTTTAATTTAACTGGGCCGATTTTCGAGTTAGGTCCCGGTTTTTTTTTAAAGTCGTTTTTTGTAAAAATGAGGTTTTTCGGATCGCGAAATTTTCCAACTTTAAGCTTTTGTAAAAGCTCGAATTTCGTCTTTAGCGTACTTGCCGTAAGAATAAGTGTTATAGGGAATTTATTCTACTTTCCAACGATACCGAATTCGACCGATTTTACTTTTAATAAATATACGAAAAAGTCGATTTTAGAAAAAATGACGGAAATTTTCGAAAAACAAATTTCGTGTCCGAGGTTTTGGTACGGGTATTAGGGTGGGTCGTATCGAAAAATCGTCTTCTACAAAGTCGATAGATATATTATCGAAATTTCGAAAACCGCCGGCCGGAATTCGATAGCTATAATAGCCGATTTTATAGAGCCGATTACACGTAAAAAAGTGGATTTTCGGGCCGAATTTCGAACCCATTTTACGAGCCCATTATTCGAGATAGCCCAAAACGGACTTCACCACGCGAAAGAGCGTGCCCGAATTAGTAAAAGCCGCAAATCTCCGACGGTGGTCGTAACACTTTGGCGGAAAAACGCCTCCCTATATAGGCTTCTTATAGGCTTCGTAGGGGTCATACCTGCGAACTGACCGGCGATACTTTCCTCGCTAATACAACTCGACCCTTCGGGTCGCGTCAGGGCGCCCGTCGGGCGCCCGATATAGGAGATCTCGTCGTCGTTAGAGAACACGTTAAATTTCCTTAGAGTTTACGTATAAAAATACCGGAATACCGCAGTTAGACGCGTATTTTAATCCTTAATAACTTTCGTTTAAACACTTTTTCAGAATTTCGAAACGTTCGCGAATTATCGCGAAAAAATCGATGTTTTTAAAGAAAATATATATATATATATTAATATCTACATATATAAGGCTACCAACCGGATGGGCAAATAATATTTATAGTTTTTGCTGCTATGGCGCGCTGGCGCACGCCAGTGCCAGTAGTCTAGAGATATCAAATATATATATATATATATATATATATATATAAAATGTTTAAAAATCGAAAATCAAATTTTAAACTCGCGATTGTCATAACTTTCATTCAAACAATTTTTCAACATTTCGAATCGTTCGCGAATTATCGCGAAAGAATCGATGTTTTAAAAATATATATATATATTACTATGTACATATATAGCTACCAACGGGACGGCTAAATAGTATTTATATTTTGCCGAGCGCTAGTAGTCTATAAATATCCAATTGTTTGGAAAGTTAGGGCCACGGTACGACAATTTACTAAAAGAGAAAAAAGCTAGCTAATATGATGTAGTAAAAATCTTCGGGAGCCGAATTTCGATTTAGGCTCTGGGTTTCTTTTTAAGACGATTCTTGTAAAAATGACATATTTTGCGAAGGCTCAATGTCCCAACTTTAAGCTCGTGCCAAAGCTCTAATTTGAACTTTGGCCAACTTGACTAGAGAATAAGCGCTGTAGAGAATTTATTCTACTTTCGATCGATACTAAATTCGACCGGTTTTACTCGAAATTAATATACGAAAAAGTCGATTTTCGCGAAAATGGACGAAATTTTCTAAAATCAAATTTCGAATTTGAATTTTTATTACGGGTATTAAGGTCGGTCGTATCGAAAAAGTGTTTTCTACAAAGTCGTTGGATAATTTATCGCAGTTTCGAAAACAGCGAAGCCTATGTCGATAGGTGAAATAGCCGATTTTTCAGCAGGATTTTATGGCGAAAAAGTCGATTTTTGTGTCGATATTTTAACCCATTTTACTAGCTCAGTTTTTGAGATACCCCAATACGGACTTCACCGTTCGAAAGGGCGTGCCCGAATTAATTAAACGCGCGAATCTCCGAAGGTGGTCGTAACACTTTGCACGTTTTTTGGGCCCATTTGAGTGCCCATTTCAATGTTTACCGGTTTATAGATCGCGTCGATCGGTAGCTAGAAATGTAGCGACGTTTACGAGACAATTTGTTTGTTTGAAAAAATTTTCCGTAGCTCACAGGGGTGAAAAGTTATTTCGGGTCGAAGAGAAAGCATTAAATTTCCATACGAACCCGTTTAACCGATTAACCGTATTTTTCTCGATGGGTATTAATACGGGAATACCGTAGTTAGACGCGTATTCTAATCCTTCATAACTTTCGTTTAAACGATTTTTCAAAATTTCGAACCGTTCGCAAATTATCGCGAAAAAATCGATGTTTTAAATATATATATATATATATATATATATACATGTATATATATATTGTGTACGTATATAGGCTACCAACGTGATCACTAAATAGTGTTTACAATTTTTTCCTCTACGGCGCGCGAGCGCTAGTGGTCGAGAAATATATATATATATATATATATATATATATATATATATATATATATATATATAAGCGATATATAGATATACGATTAGCATTGCCCCTGCTAAATGCATTGTAGTATCAGCCGACCGAAAATCGCCGGCAGAATTTTTAAAAATCGAAAATGAAACTTTCAACTCGCGATTTCTCGTTACCGGTTAATTTTTAAAACATTTACGTAATTACATAAACGATAGACCTCTACGTCTACTTTCTATTCAGCCCGACCCGAGCCCCCAATGTATTATAGGGGCCGCAAAAATGGCCCAAAACCCCAAAACATTTTAAGCCCAATTTTCTCGGCGAGTATTCGATATAAAAATACGCGACTACCATCGTTAGACGCGTACTGTAATGACGAATATCTTTCTTTAAAAGAATTTTTCGAAATTTCGAATCGTTCGCGAATTATAGCGAAAAAATCGATGTTTTAAAAAAATTTTCGGGTTCGGTTTGAAATTTTTTTTCGCGGTTTTTTCGCTTTATCCTATAGATCTCGTATAGTAATGACTATTTGTAAAGTCGGAATCGCTTAAAAATGTTTACGTCGCTCGCTATGCCTTGTCAAAGGTGACACGTCACCGATTTTCGAAAATTCGTAGCTCGAGACCTATCGATCGTAACGAATAACGGTTTTCTGTTTCGAATTCGTCATTTTAATATCTCTATCATATCGATATCGATTCTATCGAAATTTTTCCAAAATCGAAATTTTAATGAGTCACCCTCCCATAAAAGCCCGTTTGAAATATTTTTCGGAAATTCGACGACCACTCGGTTTAATAGGGTTTTTTACGACGTTCCAATTATGTAATTACAATTTTTTTCGTATCTCTAAAAACGAAAGCGATTTTTAGCCGAAAACAAATTCGTTATATAAATATATATATATATATATATATATATATATATATATATATATATATATATATAAATAGATATATAATTCAACTCGCGATTTCTCGTTACCGGTTAATTTTTAAAATATTTACAATATGACATAAATTATAGATCACGATGTCTACTTTCTTTTTAACCCAACACGAACCAACCATCTATCATAGGGGCCGTAAAAAGGGCCCAAAACTCCAAAAGCTTTTAAGCCCAATTTTCTCGGCGAGTATTTGATATAAAAATACGCGACTACCATCGTTAGCCGCGCATTTTAATGATAAATAACTTTCGTTAAAACAATTTGTTCAAATTTCGAATCGTTCGCGGATTATCGCGAAAAAATCGATGTTTTTAAAAATACACACATATATATATATATATATACACACACATATAAACATATACATATAAATAGCTACCAACCGGACGACTAAATAGTATTTTTAGTTTTTGCCGCTATGGCGCGCTAGTGCAAGCCAGCGCATATATATATATATATATATATATATATATATATATATATATATATAATGTTTAAAAATCGAAAATCACATTTTAAACTCGCGATTTCTCCTTAACGGTTAATTTTTAAAACTTTGGTTTTATTACTTAAAATATAGATCCTTACGTGTATTTTCTTTTAAATCCAACCCGAATCCCTTGACTATCATTGGGACCTCAAAAAGGGCACAAAACCACAAAAATTTTTAACGCCAATTTTCTCGACGGATATTACGTATAAAAATACCGGAATAGCACAGTCAGACACGTATTTTAATCCTTCATAACTTTCGTTTAAACAATTTTTCAAAATTTCGAACCGTTCCCGAATTATCGCGAAAAAATCGATGTTTTAAATATATATATACATATGTATATATATATATTGTGTACGTATATAGGCTACCAAAGTGATAGCTAAATAGTGTTTATAATTTTTTCCGCTACGGCGCGCGAGCGCTAGTAGTCGAAAAATATATATATATATATATATAAGCGATATATAGATATACGATTAGCATTACCCGTGCTAAATGCATTGTAGTATCGGCCGAGCGAAAATCGCCGGCAGAATTTTTAAAAACCGAAAATGAAACTTTTAACTCGCGATTTCTCGTTACTGGTTAATTTTTAAAACATTTACGTAATTACATAAACGATAGATCTCCACGTCTACTTTCTATTCAGACGGACCCGAGCTCCCAATGTATTATAGGGGCCGCAAAAATGGCCCAAAACCCCAAAAGCTTTTAAGCACAATTTTCTCGGCGAGTATTCGATATAAAAATACCGTAATACCATCGTTAGACGCGTATTTTAATGACGAATAACTTTCATTGGAATAATTTTTCGAAATTTCGAATCGTTCGCGTATTATAGCGAAAAAATCGATGTTTTAAAAAAATCGACAGGGTACCCTTTTGGAAATTTTCGAGTCGGGTTTGAAAGTATTTTTCGCGGTTTTTTCGCTTTATCCTATAGATCATATATAGTAATGACTATTTGTAAAGTCGGAATCGTTTAAAAATTTTTACGACGCGCGCTTGCCCGGCATTAGTTCAGACGGCTTAAAGTGCATGACGCCATATACGAATTCGAATAACTCGGCGAATTTTTAACCGATTTAAGTCATCCGTACATCGTTAGAAATATTACGTAACGGTCTCGAATATTAGCTAATACGAATATATAAAACGTCGATATAGGCCGTGTTAATAGCGTACATTAAGAAAGCAACCCACTTCCGGTTCTATATAAGCCTGTAAAACTCGCGAAATTCGAAATTTTTTCAAATTTTTTTTTCATACTCTCGAATGTCTATTAATTGTTAGTATACGTATAAATTTTCGCGAATTTCTAAATATTACGACGTTTTTTATTAAACTTTTTCGAATTCCAAGGTCATCGACCTCGTACGGCCGGAATATCGATCGGAATCGAATTTCGATTATCGCGTCGTAAAGTACGCGTCGATTAGCGTATTTAAGGTAATAACAATTTTTTTCCAAAAATTTATACCGACTCGACGAACGAAGCCGAAAGATTCGAAAAAAATTTCTATACTTAAAAAAACCTCATTACGAATACTTTTTCGCTTATATTTCGAAAACGGCTACTAATTAAACGGAAAAAATTACATATTCGTAAACGGTAGAATGTGTAGATGGTAACTGAAAAAAAAATTTTATTCGTAGGACAATTTTAAAATTTTTTATTAAGGATCGAAAATCGAGGTAGCGTTTTGAAAAACGCGCCCAATTTCTAACGGCAATTTTCAATCGCGCGTAACTCGGCGAATTTTCGACGAAAATCGAAAATTTTTCTCGCGTTCGCTTTCGTAAAGTATCGTCTTTTCGAAGAAATTTAAAGTAAAATTCTACCATTTACCATTCCGGAGCTTTAAGCGAAAACGGCTAATTTTTTATTATCTCCGACGTCTGACCTCGCGTACGTAATCGACAACATCATCGTGCGAAATCGCTCGAATCGCAGCAAGCTGTACATTTTCGAAAAGCTCTTTAATAGGGCTAGAAAAAAGTCCGGGACACCCGGGGTCTAACTCTAAAGGGACCGGGAGAAATTGAGCATTTTTCGCGATTTTTCGACAATTCGCAAAAAAGGGCAATTTGGGTTGTTTTTTTCGAAAATTTTTTAAAATTTCGAGTTTCGCGATTAAGCGAAAAAAAGTTGACAGTTACCGAGTAAAAAGAACGCTCTTTCGAACGGTGCAACTTTCATTCGGATCGGATTAAACGTTCAAGTCGCAATTATCGAAAACTTTTTTTTTTCCTTCCCCAAAATTGGCCGTTTCCCCCCCTGGAAGGCGCAATTTTTGGAATTTCGAAACGGGGCCAACGGCATCGTATTCGGCGTAGTCGAATTAATCGGAATCGATACTAAACTCGAAAATTTCTGACCCGCCCCTCGGGGGGTGGGCCCCGACGTAAATCGATTTTCGTTTTTCAACGTTTTATATATATATATAGATTGGGGCGATTTTTTAAAAATAAATTTCGAAACTTTCGTCGAAATATCTCGAATAGCCGATTTTTTACGATTTTTTAAAAATTAATTAAAAACGACCCTATTTTTGGACCTTTCCAATTCGGTAGCATAACGAAAATCGGTCCGATTTCGAAAAACTCTATCTCGTTCGAAAGCTCTTTAGTTTCTCTCGAAAAACGTTTATATCGATAATTCGGAAATATTTCACATTTCGCGAGTTATTAAGCTTCAAAGTCGACGTTATTTTAGAAATATACTTAAAATTTCCAAAGTTTGGCAAACTTTCGAGAGGGATAACCGGAGGGCGGTTAAAGTTTTCGATTTAATTTTTACATCAAAAGACAACCCAAAGTACGTAGATGAAAAAGTATAATAACCATATAAGGCCTAAAATCGTTTTAAAGTACGTCATTAGCCGTCCGAACGAAAACGCGCGCGATTTTCCGATAGATGAAAATATGATAAATTTTACCGATTTTTTCTAGGTTCGTTCGATTTTGGATTTCGTATGAAAAATCGAATTTTCGTCCGATTCGAAAAATTTCGGTATCGTTTTAAAGCTAATACGTAGGCGCTTAAATAACGTAATAACTATTTAGGCGGTTTTTCGAATATACGATAGCGTAATTAGCGCCTAAACTTTATACACGCGTCCGTTAAAATTTTCAAGTCGGACCATTCGAAAGCTTATAAAAGTTCGAATTTCGATTTTTCGGTTTCGGTCGAAATAACTCGAAAAGTAGAGAAATATTTCGGAAAAAAAAGATCGTAATTTTCGTTCGGATCGCACGGACGGTTCTTTAGTTACAACTTATAATATCTCGTAGGAATGAGTGTCGGACAATTTCACCACCTAAGAGGGCCCTGTATAACTCGATTTGTTTGGAAAGTTGGGGCCATCGTACGACTTTCGAAGAAGAGAGGTAAAAGATAGCTTATATAATTTACTTTAATTTAACTGGGCCGATTTTCGAGTTAGGTCCCGGTTTTTTTTTAAAGTCGTTTTTTGTAAAAATGAGGTTTTTCGGATCGCGAAATTTTCCAACTTTAAGCTTTTGTAAAAGCTCGAATTTCGTCTTTAGCGTACTTGCCGTAAGAATAAGTGTTATAGGGAATTTATTCTACTTTCCAACGATACCGAATTCGACCGATTTTACTTTTAATAAATATACGAAAAAGTCGATTTTAGAAAAAATGACGGAAATTTTCGAAAAACAAATTTCGTGTCCGAGGTTTTGGTACGGGTATTAGGGTGGGTCGTATCGAAAAATCGTCTTCTACAAAGTCGATAGATATATTATCGAAATTTCGAAAACCGCCGGCCGGAATTCGATAGCTATAATAGCCGATTTTATAGAGCCGATTACACGTAAAAAAGTGGATTTTCGGGCCGAATTTCGAACCCATTTTACGAGCCCATTATTCGAGATAGCCCAAAACGGACTTCACCACGCGAAAGAGCGTGCCCGAATTAGTAAAAGCCGCAAATCTCCGACGGTGGTCGTAACACTTTGGCGGAAAAACGCCTCCCTATATAGGCTTCTTATAGGCTTCGTAGGGGTCATACCTGCGAACTGACCGGCGATACTTTCCTCGCTAATACAACTCGACCCTTCGGGTCGCGTCAGGGCGCCCGTCGGGCGCCCGATATAGGAGATCTCGTCGTCGTTAGAGAACACGTTAAATTTCCTTAGAGTTATTTAACTAGGGGCTACCACTCGTGGGGCTAATCATGGGGGGCTCAATACGAGTAAAACAAAAAAAAAATTATCCAAATCCGACCAAAATTCGCCGAGTTATCCACGAAAATCCAAACCAATGTACTTCTTCTGCTAAAAAGCGCGACAAACGTGTTTCATTGCATACCTAAAACATTGCAGGCGCCACTGGATACGCAACAACTTGCGCTCATTAGTAAGATAAATTTTTCGGGGCGAAAGCACAACTTGAACTTTGCAGGCGCGCGGCAGTTGGAATGTAAACCTGCCCTTTGAGTAGACTCCGCAAGTGGGAGGTATACTTTAAAAAAAAAGATCGTTTATATATATATATATTAAAAAAAAGATCGTATATATATATATATGTATATTTATGTATGTTATACATATAAATTTATCTTTATTGAAAAAAAAAGATCGATAAACGTTAATATTTTAATCAGAATAATTTTCGGTGTACATCTTGCCATCAGAAAAACCAAATTCGTCAAAATGACGTCATACTGCAACACGCCCGCTGCTATATAAGTTTTTTTTTTTTTTTTACGGGCAAAAAGATCGTTCATTTATATATATATATTTAAAAAAAAAGATCGTTAATTGATATATATATATATATATATATATATATATATATATATATATATATATACTTTTAAAAAAAGATCGTGTGTATATATATATATATATATTTTAAAAAAAAGATCGTGTATATATATGTATGTATATTTATGTATGTTATACATATAAATTTATGTTTATTGAAAAAAAAAGATCAATCAAACGTTAATATTTTAATCAGAATAATTTTTGGTGTACATCTTGCCATCAGAAAAACCAAATTCGTCAAAATGACGTCATACTGCAACACGCCCTCTACTATATAAGGTTATTTTTATATGCGGAAAAAGATCGTTAATTTATACATGTATATTTAAAAAAAGATCGTTTTTATGCATATATATATATATATATATATATTACTTAGCCTACCCACTAAACGGAAATACACTTACGTACATAATATATCGTAACAAATTAAAAAAAGGAATTTTATATATATATATTTAAGGCTACCCACAAAACGTACATAATATATATCACAACAAATATAAAAAGTGAATTTTAAATAAGTGCCCGCGGCTGCATATTATATATATAAGGCTACATACGAAACGGAAATATACGTACGTACATAATATATCATAACGAATTAAAAAAAGGAATTTTAAATAAGTACCCGCGGCAGCATATTTTATATATAGAAAATCAAATTTTCAATTCGCGATATCTCGCTACTCGTTAATTTTTAAAACATTCGCGTTATTACGTAAAATATAGATCTCGACGTGTATTTTCTTTTAAATCCAACCCGAACCCCTTAACTATCAGAGGGACCTCAAAAAGAGCCCAAAACCCCAAAATCTTTTAAGGAGAATTTTCTCGACGGTTATTACGTATAAAAATACCGGAATACCGTAGTTAGACGCGTATTTTAATCCTTAATAAATTTCGTTTAAACACTTTTTCCAAATTTCGAATCGTTCGCGAATTATCGAGAAAAAATCGATGTTTTAAATGTGTATATATATATATATATGTACATATAGCTACCAGTCGCTTGGCGAAATAGTATTTATAATTTTTTCCGCTGCCGCGCGCGAACGCTAGTAGTCGAGTAATATCGTATATACTTATATATATACATGTATATAGCGATATATAGATATATAATTAACACTGGCCATGCTAAATGCATTGTAGTACCGGCCGACCGAAAATGACGTTGAAAATGATAAAAAATCAAAAATTAAATTTTCAATTCGCGATATCTCGTTATCGGTTAATTTTTAAAACATTTACGTTATTACATAAACGATAGATATCGACGTGTACTTTCGTTTAAGTCCAAACCGAACCTTTTAACTACCATAAGGGCCGTAAAAAGAGCCCAAAACCCCAAAATCTTTTAAGGCCGATTTTCTCGACAGTTATTACGTATAAAAATACCGGAATACCGCAGTTAGACGCGTATTTTAATCCTTAATAACTTTCGTTTAAACACTTTTTCAGAATTTCGAAACGTTCGCGAATTATCGCGAAAAAATCGATGTTTTTAAAGAAAAAAAATATATATATATTAATATCTACATATATAAGGCTACCAACCGGATGGCCAAATAATATTTATAGTTTTTGCTGCTATGGCGCGCTGGCGCACGCCAGTGCTAGTAGTCTAGAGATATCAAATATATATATATATATATATATATATATATATATATATATATATATATATATATATAAAATGTTGAAAAATCGAAAATCAAATTTTAAACTCGCGATTGTCATAACTTTCATTCAAACAATTTTTCAACATTTCGAATCGTTCGCGAATTATCGCGAAAGAATCGATGTTTTAAAAAAATATATATATATTACTATGTACATATATAGCTATCAACGGGACGGCTAAATAGTATTTATATTTCGCCGAGCGCTAGTAGTCTATAAATATCCAATTGTTTGGAAAGTTAGGGCCACGGTACGACAATTTACTAAAAGAGAAAAAAGCTAGCTAATATGATGTAGTAAAAATCTTCGGGAGCCGAATTTCGATTTAGGCTCTGGGTTTCTTTTTAAGACGATTCTTGTAAAAATGACATATTTTGCGAAGGCTCAATGTCCCAACTTTAAGCTCGTGCCAAAGCTCTAATTTGAACTTTGGCCAACTTGACTAGAGAATAAGCGCTGTAGAGAATTTATTCTACTTTCGATCGATACTAAATTCGACCGGTTTTACTCGAAATTAATATACGAAAAAGTCAATTTTCGCGAAAATGGACGAAATTTTCTAAAATCAAATTTCGAATTTGAATTTTTATTACGGGTATTAAGGTCGGTCGTATCGAAAAGTGTTTTCTACAAAGTCGTTGGATAATTTATCGCAATTTCGAAAACAGCGAAGCCTATGTCGATAGGTGAAATAGCCGATTTTTCAGCAGGATTTTATTGCGAAAAAGTCGATTTTTGTGTCGATATTTTAACCCATTTTACTAGCTCAGTTTTTGAGATATCCCAATACGGACTTCACCGTTTGAAAGGGCGTGCCCGAATTAATTAAACGCGCGAATCTCCGAAGGTGGTCGTAACACTTTGCACGTTTTTTGGGCCCATTTGAGTGCCCATTTCAATGTTTACCGGTTTATAGATCGCGTCGATCGGTAGCTAGAAATGTAGCGACGTTTACGAGACAATTTGTTTGTTTGAAAAAATTTTCCGTAGCTCACAGGGGTGAAAAGTTATTTCGGGTCGAAGAGAAAGCATTAAATTTCCATACGAACCCGTTTAACCGATTAACCGTATTTTTCTCGATGGGTATTAATACGGGAATACCGTAGTTAGACGCGTATTCTAATCCTTCATAACTTTCGTTTAAACGATTTTTCAAAATTTCGAACCGTTCGCAAATTATCGCGAAAAAATCGATGTTTTAAATATATATATATATATATATATATATACATGTATATATATATTGTGTACGTATATAAGCTACCAACGTGATCACTAAATAGTGTTTACAATTTTTTCCTCTACGGCGCGCGAGCGCTAGTGATCGAGAAATATATATATATATATATATATATATATATATATATATATATATAAGCGATATATAGATATACGATTAGCATTGCCCCTGCTAAATGCATTGTAGTATCAGCCGACCGAAAATCGCCGGCAGAATTTTTAAAAATCGAAAATGAAACTTTCAACTCGCGATTTCTCGTTACGGGTTAATTTTTAAAACATTTACGTAATTACATAAACGATAGACCTGCACGTCTACTTTCTATTCAGCCGACCCGAGCCCCCAATGTATTATAGGGGCCGCAAAAATGGCCCAAAACCCCAAAACCTTTTAAGCCCAATTTTCTCGGCGAGTATTCGATATAAAAATACGCGACTAACATGGTTAGACGCGTACTGTAATGACGAATATCTTTCTTTAAAAGAATTTTTCCAAATTTCGAATCGTTCGCGAATTATAGCGAAAAAATCGATGTTTTAAAAAAATCGACAGGGGTACCCCATTTGAAATTTTCGGGTTCGGTTTGATTTTTTTTTTCTCGGTTTTTTCGCTTTATCCTATAGATCTCGCATATTAATGACTATTTGTAAAGTCGGAATCGCTTAAAAATGTTTACGTCGCTCGCTATGCCTTGCCAAAGGTGACACGTCACCGATTTTCGAAAATTTGTAGCTCGAGACCTATCGATCGTAACGAATAACGGTTTTCTGTTTCGAATTCGTCATTTTAATATCTCTATCATATCGATATCGAAATTTTTCCAAAATCGAAATTTTAATGAGTCACCCTCCCATAAAAGCCCGTTTGAAATATTTTTCGGAAATTCGACGACCACTCGTTTAATAGGGTTTTTTACGACGATCGAATTATGTAATTACAATTTTTTTCGTATCTCTAAACGAAAGCGATTTATAGCCGAAAACAAATTCGTTATATAAATATACATATATATATATATATATATATATATATATATATATATATATATATATATATAAATAGATATATAATTCAACTCGCGATTTCTCGTTACCGGTTAATTTTTAAAATATTTACAATATGACCTAAATTATAGATCACGATGTCTACTTTCGTTTAAACCCAACACGAACCAACCATCTATTATAGGGGCCGTAAAAAGGGCCCAAAACCCCAAAAGCTTTTAAGCCCAATTTTCTCGGCGAGTATTTGATATAAAAATACGTGACTACCATCGTTAGCCGCGCATTTTAATGACAAATAACTTTCGTTAAAACAATTTGTTCAAATTTCGAATCGTTCGCGGATTATCGCGAAAAAATCGATGTTTTTAAAAACACACACATATATATATATATATATATATATACACATATAAACATGTACATATAAATAGCTACCAACCGGACGACTAAATAGTATTTGTAGTTTTTGCCGCTATGGCGCGCTAGTGCAAGCTACCGCATATATATATTATATATATATATATATATATATATATATATATATATATATATATATATATAATGTTTAAAAATAGAAAATCACATTTTAAACTCGCGATTTCTCGTTAACGGTTAATTTTTAAAACTTTGGCGTTATTACGTAAAATATAGATCTCGACGTGTATTTTCTTTTAAATCCAACTCGAACCCCTTAACTATCAGAGGGACCTCAAAAAGAGCCCAAAACCCCAAAATCTTTTAAGGAGAATTTTCTCGACGGTTATTACGTATAAAAATACCGGAATACCGTAGTTAGACGCGTATTTTAATCCTTAATAAATTTCGTTTAAACACTTTTTCCAAATTTCGAACCGTTCCCGAATTATCGCGAAAAAATCGATGTTTTAAATATATATATATATACATATGTATATATATATTGTGTACGTATATAGGCTACCAAAGTGATCGCTAAATAGTGTTTATAATTTTTTCCGCTACGGCGCGCGAGCGCTAGTAGTCGAAATATATATATATATATAAGCGATATATAGATATACGATTAGCATTACCCGTACTAAATGCATTGTAGTATCGGCCGAACGAAAATCGCCGGCAGAATTTTTAAAAATCGAAAATGAAACTTTCAGCACGCGATTTCTCGTTACCGATTAATTTTTAAAACATTTACGTAATTACATAAACGATAGACCTCCACGTCTACTTTCTATTGAACCCGACCCGAACCCCCAATGTATTATAGGGGACGCAAAAAAGGCCCAAAACCCCAAAACCATTTAATCCCAATTTTCTCGGCGAGTATTCGATATAAAAATACCGTAATACCATCGTTAGACGCGTATTTTAATGACGAATAACTTTCGTTGGAATAATTTTTCGAAATTTCGAATCGTTCGCGAATTATAGCGAAAAAATCGATGTTTTGAAAAAATCGACAGGGGTACCCTTTTGAAAATTTTCAAGTCGGTTTTGAAAGTATTTTTCGCGGTTTTTTCGCTTTATCCTATAGATCATATATAGTAATGACTATTTGTAAAGTCGGAATCGTTTAAAAATTTTTACGACGCGCGCTTGCCTGGCTTTAGTTCAGACGGCTTAAAGTGCATGCCGCCATATACGAATTCGAATAACTGAGCGAATTTTTAACCGATTTAAGTCATCCGTACATCGTTGTAAAGATTACGTAATGGTCTCGAATATTAGCTAATACGAATATATAAAACGTTAATATCGGCCGCGCTAATAGCGTATACACGGCCGGCAACCCACTTCCGGTTCGATATAATAGCTTAAAGCTCGCGAAATTCGAAATTTTTTCAAATTTTTTTTCATAAACGCGAATGTCTATTAATTGTTAGTAGACGTATAAATTTTCGCGAATTTCTAAGTATTACGACGTAAGTTATTAAACTTTTTCAAATTCCAAGGTCATTGACCTCGTACGGCCGAAATATCGATCGGAATCGAACCGGGTTAATCGCGTCGTAAAGTAGGCGTTAATTAGCGTATTTAAGTTCATAACAATTTTTTCGCGAAAATTTATACCGACTCGACGAACAAAGCCGAAAGATTCGAAAAAAATTTTGATACTTAAAAAAACCTCATTACGAATACTTTATCGCTTATATTTCAAAAACGGCTACTAATTAAACGGAAAAAATTACATATTCGTAAACGGTAGAATGTGTAGATGGTAACTGAAAAAAAAATTTTATTCGTAGGACAATTTTAAAATTTTTTATTAAGGATCGAAAATCGAGGTAGCGTTTTGAAAAACGCGCCCAATTTCTAACGGCAATTTTCGATCGCGCGTAACTCGGCGAATTTTCGACCAAAATCGAAAATTTTTCTCGCGTTACCTTTCGTAAAGTATCCTCTTTTCGAAGAAATTAACGCGAAAATTCTACCATTTACCATTCCGGAGCTTTAAGCGAAAACGGCTAATTTTTTATTATCTCCGACGTTTGACCTCGCGTACGTAATCGACAACATCATCGTACGAAATCGCTCGAATCGCAGCAAGCTGTACATTTTCGAAAAGCTCTTTAATAGGGCTAGAAAAAAGTCCGGGACATTCGGGGTCTAACTATAAAAGCCGCGGCAGAAATTGAGCATTTTTCTCGATTTTTCGACAATTCGCGAAAAAGGGCAATTTGGGTTGTTTTTTTCGAAAATTTTTTAAAATTTCGAGTTTCGCGATTAAGCGAAAAAAAGTTGACAGTTACCGAGTAAAAAGAACGCTCTTTCGAACGGTGCAACTTTCGTTCGGATCGGATTAAACGTTCAAGTCGCAATTATCGAAAACTTTTTTTTTCCTTCCCCGAAAATGGCCGTTTCCCCCCCTGGAAGGCGCAATTTTGGGAATTTCGAAACGGGGCCAACGGCATCGTATTCGGCGTGGTCGAATTAATCGGAATCGATACTAAACTCGAAAATTTCGGCCGAGCCCCTCGGGGGGTGGGGCCGGACGTAAGTCGATTTTGAGTTTTCGACATTTTATATATATACATACATTTGGGCGATTTTTTAAAAATAAATTTCGAAACTTTCGTCGAAATATTTCGATTAGCCGATTTTTAACGATTTTTTAAAAATTAATTAAAAACGACCCTATTTTTCGACCTTTCCAATTCGGTAGCTTAACGAAAATCGGTCCGATTTCGAAAAACTCTATCTCGTTCGAAAGCTCTTTAGTTTCTCTCGAAAAACGTTTACATCGATAATTAGGAAATATTTCACATTTCGCGAGTTATTAAGCTTCGAAGACGACGTTATTTTAGAAATGTACTTAAAATTTCCAAAGTTCGGCAAACTTTCGAGAGGGATAACCGGGGAGCGCTTAAAGTTTTCGATTTAATTTTTACATAGAAAGGTAACGATAGGTACGTAGATGAAAAAGTATAATAACCGTATAAGGCCTAAAATCGTTTTAAAGTACGTCATTAGCCGTCCGAACGAAAACGCGCGCGATTTTCCGATAGATGAAAATATGATAAATTTTACCGATTTTTTCTAGGTTCGTTCGATTTTGGATTTCGTATGAAAAATCGAATTTTCGTCCGATTCGAAAACTTTCGGTATCGTTTTAAAGCTAATAGGTAGGCGCTTAAATAACGTAATAACTATTTAGGCGATATTTCGACTATACGATAGAGTAATAAGCGGCTAAACTTTATACTCGCGTCTGTTAAAATTTTCAAGTCGGACCATTCGAAAGCTTATAAAAGTTCGAATTTCGATTTTTCGGTTTCGGTCGAAATAACTCGAAAAGTAGAGAAATATTTCGGAAAAAAAAGATCGTAATTTTCGTTCGGATCGCACGGACGGTTCTTTAGTTACAACTTATAATATCTCGTAGGAATGAGTGTCGGACAATTTCACCACCTAAGAGGGCCCTGTATAACTCGATTTGTTTGGAAAGTTGGGGCCATCGTACGACTTTCGAAGAAGAGAGGTAAAAGATAGCTTATATAATTTACTTTAATTTAACTGGGCCGATTTTCGAGTTAGGTCCCGGTTTTTTTTTAAAGTCGTTTTTTGTAAAAATGAGGTTTTTCGGATCGCGAAATTTTCCAACTTTAAGCTTTTGTAAAAGCTCGAATTTCGTCTTTAGCGTACTTGCCGTAAGAATAAGTGTTATAGGGAATTTATTCTACTTTCCAACGATACCGAATTCGACCGATTTTACTTTTAATAAATATACGAAAAAGTCGATTTTAGAAAAAATGACGGAAATTTTCGAAAAACAAATTTCGTGTCCGAGGTTTTGGTACGGGTATTAGGGTGGGTCGTATCGAAAAATCGTCTTCTACAAAGTCGATAGATATATTATCGAAATTTCGAAAACCGCCGGCCGGAATTCGATAGCTATAATAGCCGATTTTATAGAGCCGATTACACGTAAAAAAGTGGATTTTCGGGCCGAATTTCGAACCCATTTTACGAGCCCATTATTCGAGATAGCCCAAAACGGACTTCACCACGCGAAAGAGCGTGCCCGAATTAGTAAAAGCCGCAAATCTCCGACGGTGGTCGTAACACTTTGGCGGAAAAACGCCTCCCTATATAGGCTTCTTATAGGCTTCGTAGGGGTCATACCTGCGAACTGACCGGCGATACTTTCCTCGCTAATACAACTCGACCCTTCGGGTCGCGTCAGGGCGCCCGTCGGGCGCCCGATATAGGAGATCTCGTCGTCGTTAGAGAACACGTTAAATTTCCTTAGAGTTATTTAACTAGGGGCTACCACTCGTGGGGCTAATCATGGGGGGCTCAATACGAGTAAAACAAAAAAAAAATTATCCAAATCCGACCAAAATTCGCCGAGTTATCCACGAAAATCCAAACCAATGTACTTCTTCTGCTAAAAAGCGCGACAAACGTGTTTCATTGCATACCTAAAACATTGCAGGCGCCACTGGATACGCAACAACTTGCGCTCATTAGTAAGATAAATTTTTCGGGGCGAAAGCACAACTTGAACTTTGCAGGCGCGCGGCAGTTGGAATGTAAACCTGCCCTTTGAGTAGACTCCGCAAGTGGGAGGTATACTTTAAAAAAAAAGATCGTTTATATATATATATATTAAAAAAAAGATCGTATATATATATATATGTATATTTATGTATGTTATACATATAAATTTATCTTTATTGAAAAAAAAAGATCGATAAACGTTAATATTTTAATCAGAATAATTTTTGGTGTACATCTTGCCATCAGAAAAACCAAATTCGTCAAAATGACGTCATACTGCAACACGCCCGCTGCTATATAAGTTTTTTTTTTTTTACGGGCAAAAAGATCGTTCATTTATATATATATATTTAAAAAAAAAGATCGTTAATTGATATATATATATATATATATATATATATATATATATATATATATATATATATATATATATATACTTTTAAAAAAAGATCGTGTGTATATATATATATATATATTTTAAAAAAAAGATCGTGTATATATATGTATGTATATTTATGTATGTTATACATATAAATTTATGTTTATTGAAAAAAAAAGATCAATCAAACGTTAATATTTTAATCAGAATAATTTTTGGTGTACATCTTGCCATCAGAAAAACCAAATTCGTCAAAATGACGTCATACTGCAACACGCCCTCTACTATATAAGGTTATTTTTATATGCGGAAAAAGATCGTTAATTTATACATGTATATTTAAAAAAAGATCGTTTTTATGCATATATATATATATATATATATATTACTTAGCCTACCCACTAAACGGAAATACACTTACGTACATAATATATCGTAACAAATTAAAAAAAGGAATTTTATATATATATATTTAAGGCTACCCACAAAACGTACATAATATATATCACAACAAATATAAAAAGTGAATTTTAAATAAGTGCCCGCGGCTGCATATTATATATATAAGGCTACATACGAAACGGAAATATACGTACGTACATAATATATCATAACGAATTAAAAAAAGGAATTTTAAATAAGTACCCGCGGCAGCATATTTTATATATAGAAAATCAAATTTTCAATTCGCGATATCTCGCTACTCGTTAATTTTTAAAACATTCGCGTTATTACGTAAAATATAGATCTCGACGTGTATTTTCTTTTAAATCCAACCCGAACCCCTTAACTATCAGAGGGACCTCAAAAAGAGCCCAAAACCCCAAAATCTTTTAAGGAGAATTTTCTCGACGGTTATTACGTATAAAAATACCGGAATACCGTAGTTAGACGCGTATTTTAATCCTTAATAAATTTCGTTTAAACACTTTTTCCAAATTTCGAATCGTTCGCGAATTATCGAGAAAAAATCGATGTTTTAAATGTGTATATATATATATATATGTACATATAGCTACCAGTCGCTTGGCGAAATAGTATTTATAATTTTTTCCGCTGCCGCGCGCGAACGCTAGTAGTCGAGTAATATCGTATATACTTATATATATACATGTATATAGCGATATATAGATATATAATTAACACTGGCCATGCTAAATGCATTGTAGTACCGGCCGACCGAAAATGACGTTGAAAATGATAAAAAATCAAAAATTAAATTTTCAATTCGCGATATCTCGTTATCGGTTAATTTTTAAAACATTTACGTTATTACATAAACGATAGATATCGACGTGTACTTTCGTTTAAGTCCAAACCGAACCTTTTAACTACCATAAGGGCCGTAAAAAGAGCCCAAAACCCCAAAATCTTTTAAGGCCGATTTTCTCGACAGTTATTACGTATAAAAATACCGGAATACCGCAGTTAGACGCGTATTTTAATCCTTAATAACTTTCGTTTAAACACTTTTTCAGAATTTCGAAACGTTCGCGAATTATCGCGAAAAAATCGATGTTTTTAAAGAAAAAAAATATATATATATTAATATCTACATATATAAGGCTACCAACCGGATGGCCAAATAATATTTATAGTTTTTGCTGCTATGGCGCGCTGGCGCACGCCAGTGCTAGTAGTCTAGAGATATCAAATATATATATATATATATATATATATATATATATATATATATATATATATATATATAAAATGTTGAAAAATCGAAAATCAAATTTTAAACTCGCGATTGTCATAACTTTCATTCAAACAATTTTTCAACATTTCGAATCGTTCGCGAATTATCGCGAAAGAATCGATGTTTTAAAAAAATATATATATATTACTATGTACATATATAGCTATCAACGGGACGGCTAAATAGTATTTATATTTTGCCGAGCGCTAGTAGTCTATAAATATCCAATTGTTTGGAAAGTTAGGGCCACGGTACGACAATTTACTAAAAGAGAAAAAAGCTAGCTAATATGATGTAGTAAAAATCTTCGGGAGCCGAATTTCGATTTAGGCTCTGGGTTTCTTTTTAAGACGATTCTTGTAAAAATGACATATTTTGCGAAGGCTCAATGTCCCAACTTTAAGCTCGTGCCAAAGCTCTAATTTGAACTTTGGCCAACTTGACTAGAGAATAAGCGCTGTAGAGAATTTATTCTACTTTCGATCGATACTAAATTCGACCGGTTTTACTCGAAATTAATATACGAAAAAGTCAATTTTCGCGAAAATGGACGAAATTTTCTAAAATCAAATTTCGAATTTGAATTTTTATTACGGGTATTAAGGTCGGTCGTATCGAAAAGTGTTTTCTACAAAGTCGTTGGATAATTTATCGCAATTTCGAAAACAGCGAAGCCTATGTCGATAGGTGAAATAGCCGATTTTTCAGCAGGATTTTATTGCGAAAAAGTCGATTTTTGTGTCGATATTTTAACCCATTTTACTAGCTCAGTTTTTGAGATATCCCAATACGGACTTCACCGTTTGAAAGGGCGTGCCCGAATTAATTAAACGCGCGAATCTCCGAAGGTGGTCGTAACACTTTGCACGTTTTTTGGGCCCATTTGAGTGCCCATTTCAATGTTTACCGGTTTATAGATCGCGTCGATCGGTAGCTAGAAATGTAGCGACGTTTACGAGACAATTTGTTTGTTTGAAAAAATTTTCCGTAGCTCACAGGGGTGAAAAGTTATTTCGGGTCGAAGAGAAAGCATTAAATTTCCATACGAACCCGTTTAACCGATTAACCGTATTTTTCTCGATGGGTATTAATACGGGAATACCGTAGTTAGACGCGTATTCTAATCCTTCATAACTTTCGTTTAAACGATTTTTCAAAATTTCGAACCGTTCGCAAATTATCGCGAAAAAATCGATGTTTTAAATATATATATATATATATATATATACATGTATATATATATTGTGTACGTATATAAGCTACCAACGTGATCACTAAATAGTGTTTACAATTTTTTCCTCTACGGCGCGCGAGCGCTAGTGATCGAGAAATATATATATATATATATATATATATATATATATATATATATATATAAGCGATATATAGATATACGATTAGCATTGCCCCTGCTAAATGCATTGTAGTATCAGCCGACCGAAAATCGCCGGCAGAATTTTTAAAAATCGAAAATGAAACTTTCAACTCGCGATTTCTCGTTACGGGTTAATTTTTAAAACATTTACGTAATTACATAAACGATAGACCTGCACGTCTACTTTCTATTCAGCCGACCCGAGCCCCCAATGTATTATAGGGGCCGCAAAAATGGCCCAAAACCCCAAAACCTTTTAAGCCCAATTTTCTCGGCGAGTATTCGATATAAAAATACGCGACTAACATGGTTAGACGCGTACTGTAATGACGAATATCTTTCTTTAAAAGAATTTTTCCAAATTTCGAATCGTTCGCGAATTATAGCGAAAAAATCGATGTTTTAAAAAAATCGACAGGGGTACCCCATTTGAAATTTTCGGGTTCGGTTTGATTTTTTTTTTCTCGGTTTTTTCGCTTTATCCTATAGATCTCGCATATTAATGACTATTTGTAAAGTCGGAATCGCTTAAAAATGTTTACGTCGCTCGCTATGCCTTGCCAAAGGTGACACGTCACCGATTTTCGAAAATTTGTAGCTCGAGACCTATCGATCGTAACGAATAACGGTTTTCTGTTTCGAATTCGTCATTTTAATATCTCTATCATATCGATATCGAAATTTTTCCAAAATCGAAATTTTAATGAGTCACCCTCCCATAAAAGCCCGTTTGAAATATTTTTCGGAAATTCGACGACCACTCGTTTAATAGGGTTTTTTACGACGATCGAATTATGTAATTACAATTTTTTTCGTATCTCTAAACGAAAGCGATTTATAGCCGAAAACAAATTCGTTATATAAATATACATATATATATATATATATATATATATATATATATATATATATATATATATAAATAGATATATAATTCAACTCGCGATTTCTCGTTACCGGTTAATTTTTAAAATATTTACAATATGACCTAAATTATAGATCACGATGTCTACTTTCGTTTAAACCCAACACGAACCAACCATCTATTATAGGGGCCGTAAAAAGGGCCCAAAACCCCAAAAGCTTTTAAGCCCAATTTTCTCGGCGAGTATTTGATATAAAAATACGTGACTACCATCGTTAGCCGCGCATTTTAATGACAAATAACTTTCGTTAAAACAATTTGTTCAAATTTCGAATCGTTCGCGGATTATCGCGAAAAAATCGATGTTTTTAAAAACACACACATATATATATATATATATATATATACACATATAAACATGTACATATAAATAGCTACCAACCGGACGACTAAATAGTATTTGTAGTTTTTGCCGCTATGGCGCGCTAGTGCAAGCTACCGCATATATATATTATATATATATATATATATATATATATATATATATATATATATAATGTTTAAAAATAGAAAATCACATTTTAAACTCGCGATTTCTCGTTAACGGTTAATTTTTAAAACTTTGGCGTTATTACGTAAAATATAGATCTCGACGTGTATTTTCTTTTAAATCCAACTCGAACCCCTTAACTATCAGAGGGACCTCAAAAAGAGCCCAAAACCCCAAAATCTTTTAAGGAGAATTTTCTCGACGGTTATTACGTATAAAAATACCGGAATACCGTAGTTAGACGCGTATTTTAATCCTTAATAAATTTCGTTTAAACACTTTTTCCAAATTTCGAACCGTTCCCGAATTATCGCGAAAAAATCGATGTTTTAAATATATATATATATACATATGTATATATATATTGTGTACGTATATAGGCTACCAAAGTGATCGCTAAATAGTGTTTATAATTTTTTCCGCTACGGCGCGCGAGCGCTAGTAGTCGAAATATATATATATATATAAGCGATATATAGATATACGATTAGCATTACCCGTACTAAATGCATTGTAGTATCGGCCGAACGAAAATCGCCGGCAGAATTTTTAAAAATCGAAAATGAAACTTTCAGCACGCGATTTCTCGTTACCGATTAATTTTTAAAACATTTACGTAATTACATAAACGATAGACCTCCACGTCTACTTTCTATTGAACCCGACCCGAACCCCCAATGTATTATAGGGGACGCAAAAAGGGCCCAAAACCCCAAAACCATTTAATCCCAATTTTCTCGGCGAGTATTCGATATAAAAATACCGTAATACCATCGTTAGACGCGTATTTTAATGACGAATAACTTTCGTTGGAATAATTTTTCGAAATTTCGAATCGTTCGCGAATTATAGCGAAAAAATCGATGTTTTGAAAAAATCGACAGGGGTACCCTTTTGAAAATTTTCAAGTCGGTTTTGAAAGTATTTTTCGCGGTTTTTTCGCTTTATCCTATAGATCATATATAGTAATGACTATTTGTAAAGTCGGAATCGTTTAAAAATTTTTACGACGCGCGCTTGCCTGGCTTTAGTTCAGACGGCTTAAAGTGCATGCCGCCATATACGAATTCGAATAACTGAGCGAATTTTTAACCGATTTAAGTCATCCGTACATCGTTGTAAAGATTACGTAATGGTCTCGAATATTAGCTAATACGAATATATAAAACGTTAATATCGGCCGCGCTAATAGCGTATACACGGCCGGCAACCCACTTCCGGTTCGATATAATAGCTTAAAGCTCGCGAAATTCGAAATTTTTTCAAATTTTTTTTCATAAACGCGAATGTCTATTAATTGTTAGTAGACGTATAAATTTTCGCGAATTTCTAAGTATTACGACGTAAGTTATTAAACTTTTTCAAATTCCAAGGTCATTGACCTCGTACGGCCGAAATATCGATCGGAATCGAACCGGGTTAATCGCGTCGTAAAGTAGGCGTTAATTAGCGTATTTAAGTTCATAACAATTTTTTCGCGAAAATTTATACCGACTCGACGAACAAAGCCGAAAGATTCGAAAAAAATTTTGATACTTAAAAAAACCTCATTACGAATACTTTATCGCTTATATTTCAAAAACGGCTACTAATTAAACGGAAAAAATTACATATTCGTAAACGGTAGAATGTGTAGATGGTAACTGAAAAAAAAATTTTATTCGTAGGACAATTTTAAAATTTTTTATTAAGGATCGAAAATCGAGGTAGCGTTTTGAAAAACGCGCCCAATTTCTAACGGCAATTTTCGATCGCGCGTAACTCGGCGAATTTTCGACCAAAATCGAAAATTTTTCTCGCGTTACCTTTCGTAAAGTATCCTCTTTTCGAAGAAATTAACGCGAAAATTCTACCATTTACCATTCCGGAGCTTTAAGCGAAAACGGCTAATTTTTTATTATCTCCGACGTTTGACCTCGCGTACGTAATCGACAACATCATCGTACGAAATCGCTCGAATCGCAGCAAGCTGTACATTTTCGAAAAGCTCTTTAATAGGGCTAGAAAAAAGTCCGGGACATTCGGGGTCTAACTATAAAAGCCGCGGCAGAAATTGAGCATTTTTCTCGATTTTTCGACAATTCGCGAAAAAGGGCAATTTGGGTTGTTTTTTTCGAAAATTTTTTAAAATTTCGAGTTTCGCGATTAAGCGAAAAAAAGTTGACAGTTACCGAGTAAAAAGAACGCTCTTTCGAACGGTGCAACTTTCGTTCGGATCGGATTAAACGTTCAAGTCGCAATTATCGAAAACTTTTTTTTTTCCTTCCCCGAAAATGGCCGTTTCCCCCCCTGGAAGGCGCAATTTTGGGAATTTCGAAACGGGGCCAACGGCATCGTATTCGGCGTGGTCGAATTAATCGGAATCGATACTAAACTCGAAAATTTCGGCCGAGCCCCTCGGGGGGTGGGGCCGGACGTAAGTCGATTTTGAGTTTTCGACATTTTATATATATACATACATTTGGGCGATTTTTTAAAAATAAATTTCGAAACTTTCGTCGAAATATTTCGATTAGCCGATTTTTAACGATTTTTTAAAAATTAATTAAAAACGACCCTATTTTTCGACCTTTCCAATTCGGTAGCTTAACGAAAATCGGTCCGATTTCGAAAAACTCTATCTCGTTCGAAAGCTCTTTAGTTTCTCTCGAAAAACGTTTACATCGATAATTAGGAAATATTTCACATTTCGCGAGTTATTAAGCTTCGAAGACGACGTTATTTTAGAAATGTACTTAAAATTTCCAAAGTTCGGCAAACTTTCGAGAGGGATAACCGGGGAGCGGTTAAAGTTTTCGATTTAATTTTTACATAGAAAGGTAACGATAGGTACGTAGATGAAAAAGTATAATAACCGTATAAGGCCTAAAATCGTTTTAAAGTACGTCATTAGCCGTCCGAACGAAAACGCGCGCGATTTTCCGATAGATGAAAATATGATAAATTTTACCGATTTTTTCTAGGTTCGTTCGATTTTGGATTTCGTATGAAAAATCGAATTTTCGTCCGATTCGAAAACTTTCGGTATCGTTTTAAAGCTAATAGGTAGGCGCTTAAATAACGTAATAACTATTTAGGCGATATTTCGACTATACGATAGAGTAATAAGCGGCTAAACTTTATACTCGCGTCTGTTAAAATTTTCAAGTCGGACCATTCGAAAGCTTATAAAAGTTCGAATTTCGATTTTTCGGTTTCGGTCGAAATAACTCGAAAAGTAGAGAAATATTTCGGAAAAAAAAGATCGTAATTTTCGTTCGGATCGCACGGACGGTTCTTTAGTTACAACTTATAATATCTCGTAGGAATGAGTGTCGGACAATTTCACCACCTAAGAGGGCCCTGTATAACTCGATTTGTTTGGAAAGTTGGGGCCATCGTACGACTTTCGAAGAAGAGAGGTAAAAGATAGCTTATATAATTTACTTTAATTTAACTGGGCCGATTTTCGAGTTAGGTCCCGGTTTTTTTTTAAAGTCGTTTTTTGTAAAAATGAGGTTTTTCGGATCGCGAAATTTTCCAACTTTAAGCTTTTGTAAAAGCTCGAATTTCGTCTTTAGCGTACTTGCCGTAAGAATAAGTGTTATAGGGAATTTATTCTACTTTCCAACGATACCGAATTCGACCGATTTTACTTTTAATAAATATACGAAAAAGTCGATTTTAGAAAAAATGACGGAAATTTTCGAAAAACAAATTTCGTGTCCGAGGTTTTGGTACGGGTATTAGGGTGGGTCGTATCGAAAAATCGTCTTCTACAAAGTCGATAGATATATTATCGAAATTTCGAAAACCGCCGGCCGGAATTCGATAGCTATAATAGCCGATTTTATAGAGCCGATTACACGTAAAAAAGTGGATTTTCGGGCCGAATTTCGAACCCATTTTACGAGCCCATTATTCGAGATAGCCCAAAACGGACTTCACCACGCGAAAGAGCGTGCCCGAATTAGTAAAAGCCGCAAATCTCCGACGGTGGTCGTAACACTTTGGCGGAAAAACGCCTCCCTATATAGGCTTCTTATAGGCTTCGTAGGGGTCATACCTGCGAACTGACCGGCGATACTTTCCTCGCTAATACAACTCGACCCTTCGGGTCGCGTCAGGGCGCCCGTCGGGCGCCCGATATAGGAGATCTCGTCGTCGTTAGAGAACACGTTAAATTTCCTTAGAGTTATTTAACTAGGGGCTACCACTCGTGGGGCTAATCATGGGGGGCTCAATACGAGTAAAACAAAAAAAAAATTATCCAAATCCGACCAAAATTCGCCGAGTTATCCACGAAAATCCAAACCAATGTACTTCTTCTGCTAAAAAGCGCGACAAACGTGTTTCATTGCATACCTAAAACATTGCAGGCGCCACTGGATACGCAACAACTTGCGCTCATTAGTAAGATAAATTTTTCGGGGCGAAAGCACAACTTGAACTTTGCAGGCGCGCGGCAGTTGGAATGTAAACCTGCCCTTTGAGTAGACTCCGCAAGTGGGAGGTATACTTTAAAAAAAAAGATCGTTTATATATATATATATTAAAAAAAAGATCGTATATATATATATATGTATATTTATGTATGTTATACATATAAATTTATCTTTATTGAAAAAAAAAGATCGATAAACGTTAATATTTTAATCAGAATAATTTTCGGTGTACATCTTGCCATCAGAAAAACCAAATTCGTCAAAATGACGTCATACTGCAACACGCCCGCTGCTATATAAGTTTTTTTTTTTTTACGGGCAAAAAGATCGTTCATTTATATATATATATTTAAAAAAAAAGATCGTTAATTGATATATATATATATATATATATATATATATATATATATATGTATATATATATATATATATATATACTTTTAAAAAAAGATCGTGTGTATATATATATATATATATTTTAAAAAAAAGATCGTGTATATATATGTATGTATATTTATGTATGTTATACATATAAATTTATGTTTATTGAAAAAAAAAGATCAATCAAACGTTAATATTTTAATCAGAATAATTTTTGGTGTACATCTTGCCATCAGAAAAACCAAATTCGTCAAAATGACGTCATACTGCAACACGCCCTCTACTATATAAGGTTATTTTTATATGCGGAAAAAGATCGTTAATTTATACATGTATATTTAAAAAAAGATCGTTTTTATGCATATATATATATATATATATATATTACTTAGCCTACCCACTAAACGGAAATACACTTACGTACATAATATATCGTAACAAATTAAAAAAAGGAATTTTATATATATATATTTAAGGCTACCCACAAAACGTACATAATATATATCACAACAAATATAAAAAGTGAATTTTAAATAAGTGCCCGCGGCTGCATATTATATATATAAGGCTACATACGAAACGGAAATATACGTACGTACATAATATATCATAACGAATTAAAAAAAGGAATTTTAAATAAGTACCCGCGGCAGCATATTTTATATATAGAAAATCAAATTTTCAATTCGCGATATCTCGCTACTCGTTAATTTTTAAAACATTCGCGTTATTACGTAAAATATAGATCTCGACGTGTATTTTCTTTTAAATCCAACCCGAACCCCTTAACTATCAGAGGGACCTCAAAAAGAGCCCAAAACCCCAAAATCTTTTAAGGAGAATTTTCTCGACGGTTATTACGTATAAAAATACCGGAATACCGTAGTTAGACGCGTATTTTAATCCTTAATAAATTTCGTTTAAACACTTTTTCCAAATTTCGAATCGTTCGCGAATTATCGAGAAAAAATCGATGTTTTAAATGTGTATATATATATATATATGTACATATAGCTACCAGTCGCTTGGCGAAATAGTATTTATAATTTTTTCCGCTGCCGCGCGCGAACGCTAGTAGTCGAGTAATATCGTATATACTTATATATATACATGTATATAGCGATATATAGATATATAATTAACACTGGCCATGCTAAATGCATTGTAGTACCGGCCGACCGAAAATGACGTTGAAAATGATAAAAAATCAAAAATTAAATTTTCAATTCGCGATATCTCGTTATCGGTTAATTTTTAAAACATTTACGTTATTACATAAACGATAGATATCGACGTGTACTTTCGTTTAAGTCCAAACCGAACCTTTTAACTACCATAAGGGCCGTAAAAAGAGCCCAAAACCCCAAAATCTTTTAAGGCCGATTTTCTCGACAGTTATTACGTATAAAAATACCGGAATACCGCAGTTAGACGCGTATTTTAATCCTTAATAACTTTCGTTTAAACACTTTTTCAGAATTTCGAAACGTTCGCGAATTATCGCGAAAAAATCGATGTTTTTAAAGAAAAAAAATATATATATATTAATATCTACATATATAAGGCTACCAACCGGATGGCCAAATAATATTTATAGTTTTTGCTGCTATGGCGCGCTGGCGCACGCCAGTGCTAGTAGTCTAGAGATATCAAATATATATATATATATATATATATATATATATATATATATATATATATATAAAATGTTGAAAAATCGAAAATCAAATTTTAAACTCGCGATTGTCATAACTTTCATTCAAACAATTTTTCAACATTTCGAATCGTTCGCGAATTATCGCGAAAGAATCGATGTTTTAAAAAAATATATATATATTACTATGTACATATATAGCTATCAACGGGACGGCTAAATAGTATTTATATTTTGCCGAGCGCTAGTAGTCTATAAATATCCAATTGTTTGGAAAGTTAGGGCCACGGTACGACAATTTACTAAAAGAGAAAAAAGCTAGCTAATATGATGTAGTAAAAATCTTCGGGAGCCGAATTTCGATTTAGGCTCTGGGTTTCTTTTTAAGACGATTCTTGTAAAAATGACATATTTTGCGAAGGCTCAATGTCCCAACTTTAAGCTCGTGCCAAAGCTCTAATTTGAACTTTGGCCAACTTGACTAGAGAATAAGCGCTGTAGAGAATTTATTCTACTTTCGATCGATACTAAATTCGACCGGTTTTACTCGAAATTAATATACGAAAAAGTCAATTTTCGCGAAAATGGACGAAATTTTCTAAAATCAAATTTCGAATTTGAATTTTTATTACGGGTATTAAGGTCGGTCGTATCGAAAAGTGTTTTCTACAAAGTCGTTGGATAATTTATCGCAATTTCGAAAACAGCGAAGCCTATGTCGATAGGTGAAATAGCCGATTTTTCAGCAGGATTTTATTGCGAAAAAGTCGATTTTTGTGTCGATATTTTAACCCATTTTACTAGCTCAGTTTTTGAGATATCCCAATACGGACTTCACCGTTTGAAAGGGCGTGCCCGAATTAATTAAACGCGCGAATCTCCGAAGGTGGTCGTAACACTTTGCACGTTTTTTGGGCCCATTTGAGTGCCCATTTCAATGTTTACCGGTTTATAGATCGCGTCGATCGGTAGCTAGAAATGTAGCGACGTTTACGAGACAATTTGTTTGTTTGAAAAAATTTTCCGTAGCTCACAGGGGTGAAAAGTTATTTCGGGTCGAAGAGAAAGCATTAAATTTCCATACGAACCCGTTTAACCGATTAACCGTATTTTTCTCGATGGGTATTAATACGGGAATACCGTAGTTAGACGCGTATTCTAATCCTTCATAACTTTCGTTTAAACGATTTTTCAAAATTTCGAACCGTTCGCAAATTATCGCGAAAAAATCGATGTTTTAAATATATATATATATATATATATATACATGTATATATATATTGTGTACGTATATAAGCTACCAACGTGATCACTAAATAGTGTTTACAATTTTTTCCTCTACGGCGCGCGAGCGCTAGTGATCGAGAAATATATATATATATATATATATATATATATATATATATATATATATATAAGCGATATATAGATATACGATTAGCATTGCCCCTGCTAAATGCATTGTAGTATCAGCCGACCGAAAATCGCCGGCAGAATTTTTAAAAATCGAAAATGAAACTTTCAACTCGCGATTTCTCGTTACGGGTTAATTTTTAAAACATTTACGTAATTACATAAACGATAGACCTGCACGTCTACTTTCTATTCAGCCGACCCGAGCCCCCAATGTATTATAGGGGCCGCAAAAATGGCCCAAAACCCCAAAACCTTTTAAGCCCAATTTTCTCGGCGAGTATTCGATATAAAAATACGCGACTAACATGGTTAGACGCGTACTGTAATGACGAATATCTTTCTTTAAAAGAATTTTTCCAAATTTCGAATCGTTCGCGAATTATAGCGAAAAAATCGATGTTTTAAAAAAATCGACAGGGGTACCCCATTTGAAATTTTCGGGTTCGGTTTGATTTTTTTTTTCTCGGTTTTTTCGCTTTATCCTATAGATCTCGCATATTAATGACTATTTGTAAAGTCGGAATCGCTTAAAAATGTTTACGTCGCTCGCTATGCCTTGCCAAAGGTGACACGTCACCGATTTTCGAAAATTTGTAGCTCGAGACCTATCGATCGTAACGAATAACGGTTTTCTGTTTCGAATTCGTCATTTTAATATCTCTATCATATCGATATCGAAATTTTTCCAAAATCGAAATTTTAATGAGTCACCCTCCCATAAAAGCCCGTTTGAAATATTTTTCGGAAATTCGACGACCACTCGTTTAATAGGGTTTTTTACGACGATCGAATTATGTAATTACAATTTTTTTCGTATCTCTAAACGAAAGCGATTTATAGCCGAAAACAAATTCGTTATATAAATATACATATATATATATATATATATATATATATATATATATATATATATATATATATATATATAAATAGATATATAATTCAACTCGCGATTTCTCGTTACCGGTTAATTTTTAAAATATTTACAATATGACCTAAATTATAGATCACGATGTCTACTTTCGTTTAAACCCAACACGAACCAACCATCTATTATAGGGGCCGTAAAAAGGGCCCAAAACCCCAAAAGCTTTTAAGCCCAATTTTCTCGGCGAGTATTTGATATAAAAATACGTGACTACCATCGTTAGCCGCGCATTTTAATGACAAATAACTTTCGTTAAAACAATTTGTTCAAATTTCGAATCGTTCGCGGATTATCGCGAAAAAATCGATGTTTTTAAAAACACACACATATATATATATATATATATATATACACATATAAACATGTACATATAAATAGCTACCAACCGGACGACTAAATAGTATTTGTAGTTTTTGCCGCTATGGCGCGCTAGTGCAAGCTACCGCATATATATATTATATATATATATATATATATATATATATATATATATATATATATAATGTTTAAAAATAGAAAATCACATTTTAAACTCGCGATTTCTCGTTAACGGTTAATTTTTAAAACTTTGGCGTTATTACGTAAAATATAGATCTCGACGTGTATTTTCTTTTAAATCCAACTCGAACCCCTTAACTATCAGAGGGACCTCAAAAAGAGCCCAAAACCCCAAAATCTTTTAAGGAGAATTTTCTCGACGGTTATTACGTATAAAAATACCGGAATACCGTAGTTAGACGCGTATTTTAATCCTTAATAAATTTCGTTTAAACACTTTTTCCAAATTTCGAACCGTTCCCGAATTATCGCGAAAAAATCGATGTTTTAAATATATATATATATACATATGTATATATATATTGTGTACGTATATAGGCTACCAAAGTGATCGCTAAATAGTGTTTATAATTTTTTCCGCTACGGCGCGCGAGCGCTAGTAGTCGAAATATATATATATATATAAGCGATATATAGATATACGATTAGCATTACCCGTACTAAATGCATTGTAGTATCGGCCGAACGAAAATCGCCGGCAGAATTTTTAAAAATCGAAAATGAAACTTTCAGCACGCGATTTCTCGTTACCGATTAATTTTTAAAACATTTACGTAATTACATAAACGATAGACCTCCACGTCTACTTTCTATTGAACCCGACCCGAACCCCCAATGTATTATAGGGGACGCAAAAAGGGCCCAAAACCCCAAAACCATTTAATCCCAATTTTCTCGGCGAGTATTCGATATAAAAATACCGTAATACCATCGTTAGACGCGTATTTTAATGACGAATAACTTTCGTTGGAATAATTTTTCGAAATTTCGAATCGTTCGCGAATTATAGCGAAAAAATCGATGTTTTGAAAAAATCGACAGGGGTACCCTTTTGAAAATTTTCAAGTCGGTTTTGAAAGTATTTTTCGCGGTTTTTTCGCTTTATCCTATAGATCATATATAGTAATGACTATTTGTAAAGTCGGAATCGTTTAAAAATTTTTACGACGCGCGCTTGCCTGGCTTTAGTTCAGACGGCTTAAAGTGCATGCCGCCATATACGAATTCGAATAACTGAGCGAATTTTTAACCGATTTAAGTCATCCGTACATCGTTGTAAAGATTACGTAATGGTCTCGAATATTAGCTAATACGAATATATAAAACGTTAATATCGGCCGCGCTAATAGCGTATACACGGCCGGCAACCCACTTCCGGTTCGATATAATAGCTTAAAGCTCGCGAAATTCGAAATTTTTTCAAATTTTTTTTCATAAACGCGAATGTCTATTAATTGTTAGTAGACGTATAAATTTTCGCGAATTTCTAAGTATTACGACGTAAGTTATTAAACTTTTTCAAATTCCAAGGTCATTGACCTCGTACGGCCGAAATATCGATCGGAATCGAACCGGGTTAATCGCGTCGTAAAGTAGGCGTTAATTAGCGTATTTAAGTTCATAACAATTTTTTCGCGAAAATTTATACCGACTCGACGAACAAAGCCGAAAGATTCGAAAAAAATTTTGATACTTAAAAAAACCTCATTACGAATACTTTATCGCTTATATTTCAAAAACGGCTACTAATTAAACGGAAAAAATTACATATTCGTAAACGGTAGAATGTGTAGATGGTAACTGAAAAAAAAATTTTATTCGTAGGACAATTTTAAAATTTTTTATTAAGGATCGAAAATCGAGGTAGCGTTTTGAAAAACGCGCCCAATTTCTAACGGCAATTTTCGATCGCGCGTAACTCGGCGAATTTTCGACCAAAATCGAAAATTTTTCTCGCGTTACCTTTCGTAAAGTATCCTCTTTTCGAAGAAATTAACGCGAAAATTCTACCATTTACCATTCCGGAGCTTTAAGCGAAAACGGCTAATTTTTTATTATCTCCGACGTTTGACCTCGCGTACGTAATCGACAACATCATCGTACGAAATCGCTCGAATCGCAGCAAGCTGTACATTTTCGAAAAGCTCTTTAATAGGGCTAGAAAAAAGTCCGGGACATTCGGGGTCTAACTATAAAAGCCGCGGCAGAAATTGAGCATTTTTCTCGATTTTTCGACAATTCGCGAAAAAGGGCAATTTGGGTTGTTTTTTTCGAAAATTTTTTAAAATTTCGAGTTTCGCGATTAAGCGAAAAAAAGTTGACAGTTACCGAGTAAAAAGAACGCTCTTTCGAACGGTGCAACTTTCGTTCGGATCGGATTAAACGTTCAAGTCGCAATTATCGAAAACTTTTTTTTTTCCTTCCCCGAAAATGGCCGTTTCCCCCCCTGGAAGGCGCAATTTTGGGAATTTCGAAACGGGGCCAACGGCATCGTATTCGGCGTGGTCGAATTAATCGGAATCGATACTAAACTCGAAAATTTCGGCCGAGCCCCTCGGGGGGTGGGGCCGGACGTAAGTCGATTTTGAGTTTTCGACATTTTATATATATACATACATTTGGGCGATTTTTTAAAAATAAATTTCGAAACTTTCGTCGAAATATTTCGATTAGCCGATTTTTAACGATTTTTTAAAAATTAATTAAAAACGACCCTATTTTTCGACCTTTCCAATTCGGTAGCTTAACGAAAATCGGTCCGATTTCGAAAAACTCTATCTCGTTCGAAAGCTCTTTAGTTTCTCTCGAAAAACGTTTACATCGATAATTAGGAAATATTTCACATTTCGCGAGTTATTAAGCTTCGAAGACGACGTTATTTTAGAAATGTACTTAAAATTTCCAAAGTTCGGCAAACTTTCGAGAGGGATAACCGGGGAGCGGTTAAAGTTTTCGATTTAATTTTTACATAGAAAGGTAACGATAGGTACGTAGATGAAAAAGTATAATAACCGTATAAGGCCTAAAATCGTTTTAAAGTACGTCATTAGCCGTCCGAACGAAAACGCGCGCGATTTTCCGATAGATGAAAATATGATAAATTTTACCGATTTTTTCTAGGTTCGTTCGATTTTGGATTTCGTATGAAAAATCGAATTTTCGTCCGATTCGAAAACTTTCGGTATCGTTTTAAAGCTAATAGGTAGGCGCTTAAATAACGTAATAACTATTTAGGCGATATTTCGACTATACGATAGAGTAATAAGCGGCTAAACTTTATACTCGCGTCTGTTAAAATTTTCAAGTCGGACCATTCGAAAGCTTATAAAAGTTCGAATTTCGATTTTTCGGTTTCGGTCGAAATAACTCGAAAAGTAGAGAAATATTTCGGAAAAAAAAGATCGTAATTTTCGTTCGGATCGCACGGACGGTTCTTTAGTTACAACTTATAATATCTCGTAGGAATGAGTGTCGGACAATTTCACCACCTAAGAGGGCCCTGTATAACTCGATTTGTTTGGAAAGTTGGGGCCATCGTACGACTTTCGAAGAAGAGAGGTAAAAGATAGCTTATATAATTTACTTTAATTTAACTGGGCCGATTTTCGAGTTAGGTCCCGGTTTTTTTTTAAAGTCGTTTTTTGTAAAAATGAGGTTTTTCGGATCGCGAAATTTTCCAACTTTAAGCTTTTGTAAAAGCTCGAATTTCGTCTTTAGCGTACTTGCCGTAAGAATAAGTGTTATAGGGAATTTATTCTACTTTCCAACGATACCGAATTCGACCGATTTTACTTTTAATAAATATACGAAAAAGTCGATTTTAGAAAAAATGACGGAAATTTTCGAAAAACAAATTTCGTGTCCGAGGTTTTGGTACGGGTATTAGGGTGGGTCGTATCGAAAAATCGTCTTCTACAAAGTCGATAGATATATTATCGAAATTTCGAAAACCGCCGGCCGGAATTCGATAGCTATAATAGCCGATTTTATAGAGCCGATTACACGTAAAAAAGTGGATTTTCGGGCCGAATTTCGAACCCATTTTACGAGCCCATTATTCGAGATAGCCCAAAACGGACTTCACCACGCGAAAGAGCGTGCCCGAATTAGTAAAAGCCGCAAATCTCCGACGGTGGTCGTAACACTTTGGCGGAAAAACGCCTCCCTATATAGGCTTCTTATAGGCTTCGTAGGGGTCATACCTGCGAACTGACCGGCGATACTTTCCTCGCTAATACAACTCGACCCTTCGGGTCGCGTCAGGGCGCCCGTCGGGCGCCCGATATAGGAGATCTCGTCGTCGTTAGAGAACACGTTAAATTTCCTTAGAGTTATTTAATAACTAGGGGCTACCACTCGTGGGGCATGACTTGGGGGGGCCCTTACGAGTAAAACAAAAAAAAAATTATCCAAATCCGACCAAAATTCGCCGAGTTATCCACGAAAATCCAAACCAATGTACTTCTTCTGCTAAAAAGCGCGACAAACGTGATTCATTGCATACCTAAAACATTGCAGGCGCCACTGGATACGCAACAACTTGCGCTCATTAGTTAGAAAAATTTTTCGGGGCGAAAGCACAACTTGAACTTTGCAGGCGCGCGGCAGTTGGAATGTAAACCTGCCCTTTGAGTAGACTCCGCAAGTGGGAGGTATACTTTAAAAAAAAAGATCGTTTATATATATATATATATATATTAAAAAAAAGATCGTATATATATATATATATATATGTATATTTATGTATGTTATACATATAAATTTATGTTTATTGAAAAAAAAAGATCGATAAACGTTAATATTTTAATCAGAATAATTTTTGGTGTACATCTTGCCATCAGAAAAACAAAATTCGTCAAAATGACGTCATACTGCAACACGCCCTCTACTATATAAGGTTATTTTTATATGCGGAAAAAGATCGTTAATTTATACATGTATATTTAAAAAAAGATCGTTTTTATGCATATATATATATATATATATATTACTTAGCCTACCCACTAAACGGAAATACACTTAGGTACATAATATATCGTAACAAATTAAAAAAGGAATTTTATATATATATATTTAAGGCTACCCACAAAACGTACATAATATATATCACAACAAATATAAAAAGTGAATTTTAAATAAGTGCCCGCGGCTGCATATTATATATATAAGGCTACATACGAAACGGAAATATACGTACGTACATAATATATCATAACGAATTAAAAAAGGAATTTTAAATAAGTACCCGCGGCAGCATATTTTATATATAGAAAATCAAATTTTCAATTCGCGATATCTCGCTACCCGTTAATTTTTAAAACATTCGCGTTATTACGTAAAATATAGATCTCGACGTGTATTTTCTTTTAAATCCAACCCGAACCCCTTAACTATCAGAGGGACCTCAAAAAGTGCCCAAAACCCCAAAATCTTTTAAGGCCAATTTTCTCGACGGTTATTACGTATAAAAATACCGGAATACCGTAGTTAGATGCGTATTTTAATCCTTAATAACTTTTATTTAAACACTTTTTCCAAATTTCGAATCGTTCGCGAATTATCGCGAAAAAATCGATGTTTTAAATGTGTATATATATATATATATGTACATATAGCTACCAGTCGCTTGGCGAAATAGTATTTATAATTTTTTCCGCTGCCGCGCGCGAACGCTAGTAGTCGAGTAATATCGTATATACTTATATATATACATGTATATAGCGATATATAGATATATAATTAACACTGGCCATGCTAAATGCATTGTAGTACCGGCCGACCGAAAATGACGTTGAAAATGATAAAAAATCAAAAATTAAATTTTCAATTCGCGATATCTCGTTATCGGTTAATTTTTAAAACATTTACGTTATTACATAAACGATAGATATCGACGTGTACTTTCGTTTAAGTCCAAACCGAACCTTTTAACTACCATAAGGGCCGTAAAAAGAGCCCAAAACCCCAAAATCTTTTAAGGCCGATTTTCTCGACAGTTATTACGTATAAAAATACCGGAATACCGCAGTTAGACGCGTATTTTAATCCTTAATAACTTTCGTTTAAACACTTTTTCAGAATTTCGAAACGTTCGCGAATTATCGCGAAAAAATCGATGTTTTTAAAGAAAAAAAATATATATATATTAATATCTACATATATAAGGCTACCAACCGGATGGCCAAATAATATTTATAGTTTTTGCTGCTATGGCGCGCTGGCGCACGCCAGTGCTAGTAGTCTAGAGATATCAAATATATATATATATATATATATATATATATATATATATATATATATAAAATGTTGAAAAATCGAAAATCAAATTTTAAACTCGCGATTGTCATAACTTTCATTCAAACAATTTTTCAACATTTCGAATCGTTCGCGAATTATCGCGAAAGAATCGATGTTTTAAAAAAATATATATATATTACTATGTACATATATAGCTATCAACGGGACGGCTAAATAGTATTTATATTTTGCCGAGCGCTAGTAGTCTATAAATATCCAATTGTTTGGAAAGTTAGGGCCACGGTACGACAATTTACTAAAAGAGAAAAAAGCTAGCTAATATGATGTAGTAAAAATCTTCGGGAGCCGAATTTCGATTTAGGCTCTGGGTTTCTTTTTAAGACGATTCTTGTAAAAATGACATATTTTGCGAAGGCTCAATGTCCCAACTTTAAGCTCGTGCCAAAGCTCTAATTTGAACTTTGGCCAACTTGACTAGAGAATAAGCGCTGTAGAGAATTTATTCTACTTTCGATCGATACTAAATTCGACCGGTTTTACTCGAAATTAATATACGAAAAAGTCAATTTTCGCGAAAATGGACGAAATTTTCTAAAATCAAATTTCGAATTTGAATTTTTATTACGGGTATTAAGGTCGGTCGTATCGAAAAGTGTTTTCTACAAAGTCGTTGGATAATTTATCGCAATTTCGAAAACAGCGAAGCCTATGTCGATAGGTGAAATAGCCGATTTTTCAGCAGGATTTTATTGCGAAAAAGTCGATTTTTGTGTCGATATTTTAACCCATTTTACTAGCTCAGTTTTTGAGATATCCCAATACGGACTTCACCGTTTGAAAGGGCGTGCCCGAATTAATTAAACGCGCGAATCTCCGAAGGTGGTCGTAACACTTTGCACGTTTTTTGGGCCCATTTGAGTGCCCATTTCAATGTTTACCGGTTTATAGATCGCGTCGATCGGTAGCTAGAAATGTAGCGACGTTTACGAGACAATTTGTTTGTTTGAAAAAATTTTCCGTAGCTCACAGGGGTGAAAAGTTATTTCGGGTCGAAGAGAAAGCATTAAATTTCCATACGAACCCGTTTAACCGATTAACCGTATTTTTCTCGATGGGTATTAATACGGGAATACCGTAGTTAGACGCGTATTCTAATCCTTCATAACTTTCGTTTAAACGATTTTTCAAAATTTCGAACCGTTCGCAAATTATCGCGAAAAAATCGATGTTTTAAATATATATATATATATATATATATATACATGTATATATATATTGTGTACGTATATAAGCTACCAACGTGATCACTAAATAGTGTTTACAATTTTTTCCTCTACGGCGCGCGAGCGCTAGTGATCGAGAAATATATATATATATATATATATATATATATATATATATATATATATATAAGCGATATATAGATATACGATTAGCATTGCCCCTGCTAAATGCATTGTAGTATCAGCCGACCGAAAATCGCCGGCAGAATTTTTAAAAATCGAAAATGAAACTTTCAACTCGCGATTTCTCGTTACGGGTTAATTTTTAAAACATTTACGTAATTACATAAACGATAGACCTGCACGTCTACTTTCTATTCAGCCGACCCGAGCCCCCAATGTATTATAGGGGCCGCAAAAATGGCCCAAAACCCCAAAACCTTTTAAGCCCAATTTTCTCGGCGAGTATTCGATATAAAAATACGCGACTAACATGGTTAGACGCGTACTGTAATGACGAATATCTTTCTTTAAAAGAATTTTTCCAAATTTCGAATCGTTCGCGAATTATAGCGAAAAAATCGATGTTTTAAAAAAATCGACAGGGGTACCCCATTTGAAATTTTCGGGTTCGGTTTGATTTTTTTTTTCTCGGTTTTTTCGCTTTATCCTATAGATCTCGCATATTAATGACTATTTGTAAAGTCGGAATCGCTTAAAAATGTTTACGTCGCTCGCTATGCCTTGCCAAAGGTGACACGTCACCGATTTTCGAAAATTTGTAGCTCGAGACCTATCGATCGTAACGAATAACGGTTTTCTGTTTCGAATTCGTCATTTTAATATCTCTATCATATCGATATCGAAATTTTTCCAAAATCGAAATTTTAATGAGTCACCCTCCCATAAAAGCCCGTTTGAAATATTTTTCGGAAATTCGACGACCACTCGTTTAATAGGGTTTTTTACGACGATCGAATTATGTAATTACAATTTTTTTCGTATCTCTAAACGAAAGCGATTTATAGCCGAAAACAAATTCGTTATATAAATATACATATATATATATATATATATATATATATATATATATATATATATATATATAAATAGATATATAATTCAACTCGCGATTTCTCGTTACCGGTTAATTTTTAAAATATTTACAATATGACCTAAATTATAGATCACGATGTCTACTTTCGTTTAAACCCAACACGAACCAACCATCTATTATAGGGGCCGTAAAAAGGGCCCAAAACCCCAAAAGCTTTTAAGCCCAATTTTCTCGGCGAGTATTTGATATAAAAATACGTGACTACCATCGTTAGCCGCGCATTTTAATGACAAATAACTTTCGTTAAAACAATTTGTTCAAATTTCGAATCGTTCGCGGATTATCGCGAAAAAATCGATGTTTTTAAAAACACACACATATATATATATATATATATATATACACATATAAACATGTACATATAAATAGCTACCAACCGGACGACTAAATAGTATTTGTAGTTTTTGCCGCTATGGCGCGCTAGTGCAAGCTACCGCATATATATATTATATATATATATATATATATATATATATATATATATATATATATAATGTTTAAAAATAGAAAATCACATTTTAAACTCGCGATTTCTCGTTAACGGTTAATTTTTAAAACTTTGGCGTTATTACGTAAAATATAGATCTCGACGTGTATTTTCTTTTAAATCCAACTCGAACCCCTTAACTATCAGAGGGACCTCAAAAAGAGCCCAAAACCCCAAAATCTTTTAAGGAGAATTTTCTCGACGGTTATTACGTATAAAAATACCGGAATACCGTAGTTAGACGCGTATTTTAATCCTTAATAAATTTCGTTTAAACACTTTTTCCAAATTTCGAACCGTTCCCGAATTATCGCGAAAAAATCGATGTTTTAAATATATATATATATACATATGTATATATATATTGTGTACGTATATAGGCTACCAAAGTGATCGCTAAATAGTGTTTATAATTTTTTCCGCTACGGCGCGCGAGCGCTAGTAGTCGAAATATATATATATATATAAGCGATATATAGATATACGATTAGCATTACCCGTACTAAATGCATTGTAGTATCGGCCGAACGAAAATCGCCGGCAGAATTTTTAAAAATCGAAAATGAAACTTTCAGCACGCGATTTCTCGTTACCGATTAATTTTTAAAACATTTACGTAATTACATAAACGATAGACCTCCACGTCTACTTTCTATTGAACCCGACCCGAACCCCCAATGTATTATAGGGGACGCAAAAAGGGCCCAAAACCCCAAAACCATTTAATCCCAATTTTCTCGGCGAGTATTCGATATAAAAATACCGTAATACCATCGTTAGACGCGTATTTTAATGACGAATAACTTTCGTTGGAATAATTTTTCGAAATTTCGAATCGTTCGCGAATTATAGCGAAAAAATCGATGTTTTGAAAAAATCGACAGGGGTACCCTTTTGAAAATTTTCAAGTCGGTTTTGAAAGTATTTTTCGCGGTTTTTTCGCTTTATCCTATAGATCATATATAGTAATGACTATTTGTAAAGTCGGAATCGTTTAAAAATTTTTACGACGCGCGCTTGCCTGGCTTTAGTTCAGACGGCTTAAAGTGCATGCCGCCATATACGAATTCGAATAACTGAGCGAATTTTTAACCGATTTAAGTCATCCGTACATCGTTGTAAAGATTACGTAATGGTCTCGAATATTAGCTAATACGAATATATAAAACGTTAATATCGGCCGCGCTAATAGCGTATACACGGCCGGCAACCCACTTCCGGTTCGATATAATAGCTTAAAGCTCGCGAAATTCGAAATTTTTTCAAATTTTTTTTCATAAACGCGAATGTCTATTAATTGTTAGTAGACGTATAAATTTTCGCGAATTTCTAAGTATTACGACGTAAGTTATTAAACTTTTTCAAATTCCAAGGTCATTGACCTCGTACGGCCGAAATATCGATCGGAATCGAACCGGGTTAATCGCGTCGTAAAGTAGGCGTTAATTAGCGTATTTAAGTTCATAACAATTTTTTCGCGAAAATTTATACCGACTCGACGAACAAAGCCGAAAGATTCGAAAAAAATTTTGATACTTAAAAAAACCTCATTACGAATACTTTATCGCTTATATTTCAAAAACGGCTACTAATTAAACGGAAAAAATTACATATTCGTAAACGGTAGAATGTGTAGATGGTAACTGAAAAAAAAATTTTATTCGTAGGACAATTTTAAAATTTTTTATTAAGGATCGAAAATCGAGGTAGCGTTTTGAAAAACGCGCCCAATTTCTAACGGCAATTTTCGATCGCGCGTAACTCGGCGAATTTTCGACCAAAATCGAAAATTTTTCTCGCGTTACCTTTCGTAAAGTATCCTCTTTTCGAAGAAATTAACGCGAAAATTCTACCATTTACCATTCCGGAGCTTTAAGCGAAAACGGCTAATTTTTTATTATCTCCGACGTTTGACCTCGCGTACGTAATCGACAACATCATCGTACGAAATCGCTCGAATCGCAGCAAGCTGTACATTTTCGAAAAGCTCTTTAATAGGGCTAGAAAAAAGTCCGGGACATTCGGGGTCTAACTATAAAAGCCGCGGCAGAAATTGAGCATTTTTCTCGATTTTTCGACAATTCGCGAAAAAGGGCAATTTGGGTTGTTTTTTTCGAAAATTTTTTAAAATTTCGAGTTTCGCGATTAAGCGAAAAAAAGTTGACAGTTACCGAGTAAAAAGAACGCTCTTTCGAACGGTGCAACTTTCGTTCGGATCGGATTAAACGTTCAAGTCGCAATTATCGAAAACTTTTTTTTTTCCTTCCCCGAAAATGGGCGTTTCCCCCCCTGGAAGGCGCAATTTTGGGAATTTCGAAACGGGGCCAACGGTATCGTATTCGGCGTAGTCGAATTAATCGGAATCGATACTAAACTCGAAAATTTCGGCCGAGCCCCTCGGGGGGTGGGGCCGGACGTAAGTCGATTTTGAGTTTTCGACATTTTATATATATACATACATTTGGGCGATTTTTTAAAAATAAATTTCGAAACTTTCGTCGAAATATTTCGATTAGCCGATTTTTAACGATTTTTTAAAAATTAATTAAAAACGACCCTATTTTTCGACCTTTCCAATTCGGTAGCTTAACGAAAATCGGTCCGATTTCGAAAAACTCTATCTCGTTCGAAAGCTCTTTAGTTTCTCTCGAAAAACGTTTACATCGATAATTAGGAAATATTTCACATTTCGCGAGTTATTAAGCTTCGAAGACGACGTTATTTTAGAAATGTACTTAAAATTTCCAAAGTTCGGCAAACTTTCGAGAGGGATAACCGGGGAGCGGTTAAAGTTTTCGATTTAATTTTTACATAGAAAGGTAACGATAGGTACGTAGATGAAAAAGTATAATAACCGTATAAGGCCTAAAATCGTTTTAAAGTACGTCATTAGCCGTCCGAACGAAAACGCGCGCGATTTTCCGATAGATGAAAATATGATAAATTTTACCGATTTTTTCTAGGTTCGTTCGATTTTGGATTTCGTATGAAAAATCGAATTTTCGTCCGATTCGAAAACTTTCGGTATCGTTTTAAAGCTAATAGGTAGGCGCTTAAATAACGTAATAACTATTTAGGCGATATTTCGACTATACGATAGAGTAATAAGCGGCTAAACTTTATACTCGCGTCTGTTAAAATTTTCAAGTCGGACCATTCGAAAGCTTATAAAAGTTCGAATTTCGATTTTTCGGTTTCGGTCGAAATAACTCGAAAAGTAGAGAAATATTTCGGAAAAAAAAGATCGTAATTTTCGTTCGGATCGCACGGACGGTTCTTTAGTTACAACTTATAATATCTCGTAGGAATGAGTGTCGGACAATTTCACCACCTAAGAGGGCCCTGTATAACTCGATTTGTTTGGAAAGTTGGGGCCATCGTACGACTTTCGAAGAAGAGAGGTAAAAGATAGCTTATATAATTTACTTTAATTTAACTGGGCCGATTTTCGAGTTAGGTCCCGGTTTTTTTTTAAAGTCGTTTTTTGTAAAAATGAGGTTTTTCGGATCGCGAAATTTTCCAACTTTAAGCTTTTGTAAAAGCTCGAATTTCGTCTTTAGCGTACTTGCCGTAAGAATAAGTGTTATAGGGAATTTATTCTACTTTCCAACGATACCGAATTCGACCGATTTTACTTTTAATAAATATACGAAAAAGTCGATTTTAGAAAAAATGACGGAAATTTTCGAAAAACAAATTTCGTGTCCGAGGTTTTGGTACGGGTATTAGGGTGGGTCGTATCGAAAAATCGTCTTCTACAAAGTCGATAGATATATTATCGAAATTTCGAAAACCGCCGGCCGGAATTCGATAGCTATAATAGCCGATTTTATAGAGCCGATTACACGTAAAAAAGTGGATTTTCGGGCCGAATTTCGAACCCATTTTACGAGCCCATTATTCGAGATAGCCCAAAACGGACTTCACCACGCGAAAGAGCGTGCCCGAATTAGTAAAAGCCGCAAATCTCCGACGGTGGTCGTAACACTTTGGCGGAAAAACGCCTCCCTATATAGGCTTCTTATAGGCTTCGTAGGGGTCATACCTGCGAACTGACCGGCGATACTTTCCTCGCTAATACAACTCGACCCTTCGGGTCGCGTCAGGGCGCCCGTCGGGCGCCCGATATAGGAGATCTCGTCGTCGTTAGAGAACACGTTAAATTTCCTTAGAGTTATTTAATAACTAGGGGCTACCACTCGTGGGGCATGACTTGGGGGGGCCCTTACGAGTAAAACAAAAAAAAAATTATCCAAATCCGACCAAAATTCGCCGAGTTATCCACGAAAATCCAAACCAATGTACTTCTTCTGCTAAAAAGCGCGACAAACGTGATTCATTGCATACCTAAAACATTGCAGGCGCCACTGGATACGCAACAACTTGCGCTCATTAGTTAGAAAAATTTTTCGGGGCGAAAGCACAACTTGAACTTTGCAGGCGCGCGGCAGTTGGAATGTAAACCTGCCCTTTGAGTAGACTCCGCAAGTGGGAGGTATACTTTAAAAAAAAAGATCGTTTATATATATATATATATATATTAAAAAAAAGATCGTATATATATATATATATATATGTATATTTATGTATGTTATACATATAAATTTATGTTTATTGAAAAAAAAAGATCGATAAACGTTAATATTTTAATCAGAATAATTTTTGGTGTACATCTTGCCATCAGAAAAACAAAATTCGTCAAAATGACGTCATACTGCAACACGCCCTCTACTATATAAGGTTATTTTTATATGCGGAAAAAGATCGTTAATTTATACATGTATATTTAAAAAAAGATCGTTTTTATGCATATATATATATATATATATATTACTTAGCCTACCCACTAAACGGAAATACACTTAGGTACATAATATATCGTAACAAATTAAAAAAGGAATTTTATATATATATATTTAAGGCTACCCACAAAACGTACATAATATATATCACAACAAATATAAAAAGTGAATTTTAAATAAGTGCCCGCGGCTGCATATTATATATATAAGGCTACATACGAAACGGAAATATACGTACGTACATAATATATCATAACGAATTAAAAAAGGAATTTTAAATAAGTACCCGCGGCAGCATATTTTATATATAGAAAATCAAATTTTCAATTCGCGATATCTCGCTACCCGTTAATTTTTAAAACATTCGCGTTATTACGTAAAATATAGATCTCGACGTGTATTTTCTTTTAAATCCAACCCGAACCCCTTAACTATCAGAGGGACCTCAAAAAGTGCCCAAAACCCCAAAATCTTTTAAGGCCAATTTTCTCGACGGTTATTACGTATAAAAATACCGGAATACCGTAGTTAGATGCGTATTTTAATCCTTAATAACTTTCATTTAAACACTTTTTCCAAATTTCGAATCGTTCGCGAATTATCGCGAAAAAATCGATGTTTTAAATGTGTATATATATATATATATATATATATATATATATATATGTACATATAGCTACCAGCCGCTTAGCCAAATAGTATTTATAATTTTTTCCGCTGCCGCGCGCGAGCGCTAGTAGTCGAGTAATATCGTATATACCTATATATATACAGGTATATAGCGATATATAGATATATAACTAACACTGGCCATGCTAAATGCATTGTAGTACCGGCCGACCGAAAATGACGTTGAAAATGATAAAAAATCAAAAATTAAATTTTCAATTCGCGATATCTCGTTATCGGTTAATTTTTAAAACATTTACGTTATTACATAAACGATAGATATCGACGTGTACTTTCGTTTAAGTCCAAACCGAACCTTTTAACTACCATAAGGGCCGTAAAAAGAGCCCAAAACCCCAAAATCTTTTAAGGCCGATTTTCTCGACGGTTATTACGTATAAAAATACCCGAATACCGTAGTTAGACGCCTATTTTAATCCTTAATAACTTTCGTTTAAACACTTTTTCCAAATTTCGAATCGTTCGCGAATTATCGCGAGAAAATCGATGTTTTAAATGTATATATATATATATATATATATATATATATGTACATATAGCTACCAGCCGCTTGGCGAAATAGTATTTATAATTTTTTCCGCTGCCGCGCGCGAGCGCTAGTAGTTGAGTAATATCGTATATACCTATATATATACACGTATATAGCGATATATAGATATATAATTAACACTGCCCATGCTAAATGCATTGTAGTACCGGCCGACCGAAAATGACGTTGAAAATGTTAAAAAATCAAAAATAAAATTTTAAACTCGCTATTTCTCGTTACCCGTTAATTTTTAAAACATTTACGTTATTACATAAACGATAGATCTCGGCGTCTACTTTCTTTTAAGATCAACCACAACCCGCAACCTATTACGGGGCGTTAACAAACAGCCCAAAACCCTAAAACCCTTTAACACCAATTTTCTCGACCTGTATTATGTATAAAAATACCGGAATACCACAATTAGACGCGTATTTTAATCCGTCGTAACTTTCGTTTAAACAATTTTTCCAAATTTTGAATCGTTTGCGAATTATCGCGAAAAAATCGATGTTTTAAAAAAAATATATATATATATATATATTACTGTCTACCAACGGGATTTTGCCGCTATGGCGCGCGCGCCAGCGCTAGTAGTTTGGAAATATCAAATATTTATATATATATAAAATGTTTATAAATCGAAAATCACATTTTAAACTCGCCATTTCTCGTTACCGGTTAATTTTTAAAACATTTACGTTATTACATATACGATAGATCTCTACGTCTACTTTTTTTTAAGTCCGACCCGAACCCCCTATCTGTCATAGGGTCCTTAAAAACGTCCCATAACCCTAAACCCGTTTAACTCTAATTTTCTCGATGGGTATCGCGTATAAAAATAACGGAATAGCACAGTTAGACGCGTATTTTAATCCTTCGTAACTTTCGTTTAAAGCATTTTTCCAAATTTCGAATCGTTCGCGAATCATCGCGAAAAAATCGATGTTTAAAATATATATATATTAATATGTACGTATATAGGCTACCAACGTATAGGCTACCAGCCGCTTAGCTAAATAGTGTTTATAATTTTGTCCGCTACGGCGCGCGAGCGCTAGTAGTCGAAAAATATATATATATGTAAGCGATATATAGATATACGATTAGCATTACCCGTGCTAAATGCATTGTAGTATCGGCCGAACGAAAATCGCCGGCAGAATTTTTAAAAATCGAAAATGAAACTTTCAACACGCGATTTCTCGTTACCGATTAATTTTTAAAACATTTACGTAATTACATAAACGATAGAACTCCACGTCTACTTTCTGTAGAGCCCAACCCAAACCCCCAATGTATTATAGGGGCCGCAAGAAGGGCCCAAAACCCCAAAACCATTTAATCCCAATTTTCTCGGCGAGTATTCGATATAAAAGTACCGTAATACCATCGTTAGACGCGCATTTTAATGACGAATAACTTTCGCTCGAACTAATTTTCGAAATTTCGAATCGTTCGCGGATTAAAGCGAAAAAATCGATGTTTTAAAAAAATCGACAGGGGTACCCTTTTGGAAATTTTCGAGTCGGGTTTGAAAGTATTTTTCACGGTTTTTTCGCTTTATCCTATAGATCATGTATAGTAATGACTATTTGTAAAGTCGGAACCGTTTAAAAATTTTTACGACGCGCGCTTGCCCAGGCTTAGTTCAGACGGCTTAAAGTGTACGCCGCCATATACGAATTCGAATAACTGGGCGAATTTTTAACCGATTTAAGTCATCCGTACATCGTTGCAAATATTACGTAACGGTCTCGAATATTAGCTAATACGAATATATAAAACGTCGATATAGGCCGTGTTAATAGCGTACATTAAGAAAGCAACCCACTTCCGGTTCTATATAAGCCTGTAAAACTCGCGAAATTCGAAATTTTTTCAAATTTTTTTTTCATACTCGCGAATGTTTATTAATAGCCAGTCTACGTATAAATTTTCGCGAATTTCTAAATATTACGACGTTTTTTATTAAACTTTTTCGAATTCCAAGGTCATCGACCTCGTACGGCCGGAATATCGATCGGAATCGAATTTCGATTACCGCGTCGTAAAGTACGCGTCGATTAGCGTATTTAAGGTAATAACAATTTTTTTCCAAAAATTTATACCGACTCGACGAACGAAGCCGAAACATTCGAAAAAAATTTCTATACTTAAAAAAACCTCATTACGAATACTTTTTCGCTTATATTTCGAAATCGGCTACTAATTAAACGGAAAAAATTACATATTCGTAAACGGTAGAATGTGTAGATGGTAACTAAAAAAAAATTTTTATTCGTAGGACAATTTTAAAATTTTTTATAAAGGATCGAAAATCGAGGTAGCGTTTTGAAAAACGCGCCTAATTTCTAACGGCAATTTTCAATCGGGCGTAACTCGGCGAATTTTCGACGAAAATCGAAAATTTTTCTCGCGTTCGCTTTCGTAAAGTATCGTCTTTTCGAAGAAATTTAAAGTAAAATTCTACCATTTACCATTCCGGAGCTTTAAGCGAAAACGGCTAATTTTTTATTATCTCCGACGTCTGACCTCGCGTACGTAATCGACAACATCATCGTGCGAAATCGCTCGAATCGCAGCAAGCTGTACATTTTCGAAAAGCTCTTTAATAGGGCTAGAAAAAAGTCCGGGACACCCGGGGTCTAACTATAAAATCCGGGGCAGAAATTGAGCATTTTTCTCGATTTTTCGACAATTTGCGAAAAAGGGCAATTTGGGTTGTTTTTTTCGAAAATTTTTTAAAATTTCGAGTTTCGCGATTAAGCGAAAAAAAGTTGACAGTTACCGAGTAAAAAGAACGCTCTTTCGAACGGTGCAACTTTCGTTCGGATCAGATTAAACGTTCAAGTCGCAATTATCGAAAACTTTTTTTTTTCCTTCCCCGAAAATGGGCGTTTCCCCCCCTGGAAGGCGCAATTTTGGAAATTTCGAAACGGGGCCAACGGCATCGTATTCGGCGTGGTCGAATTAATCGGAATCGATACTAAACTCGAAAATTTCGGATCCGCCCCTCGGGGGGTGGGCCCCGACGTAAATCGATTTTCGTTTTCCGACGTTTTATATATATATATAGATTGGGGCGATTTTTTAAAAATATATTTCGAAAATTTCGTCGATATATCTTTAATAGCCGATTTTTTACGATTTTTTAAAAATTAATTAAAAACGACCCTATTTTTCGACCTTTCCAATTCGGTAGCATAACGAAAATCGGTCCGATTTCGAAAAACTCTATCTCGTTCGAAAGCTCTTTAGTTTCTCTCGAAAAACGTTTATATCGATAATTCGGAAATATTTCACATTTTGCGAGTTATTAAGCTTCGAAGACGACGTTATTTTAGAAATGTACTTAAAATTTCCAAAGTTCGGCAAACTTTCGAGAGGGATAACCGGGGAGCGGTTAAAGTTTTCGATTTAATTTTTACATAGAAAGGTAACGATAGGTACGTAGATGAAAAAGTATAATAACCGTATAAGGCCTAAAATCGTTTTAAAGTACGTCATTAGCCGTCCGAACGAAAACGCGCGCGATTTTCCGATAGATGAAAATATGATAAATTTTACCGATTTTTTCTAGGTTCGTTCGATTTTGGATTTCGTATGAAAAATCGAATTTTCGTCCGATTCGAAAACTTTCGGTATCGTTTTAAAGCTAATAGGTAGGCGCTTAAATAACGTAATAACTATTTAGGCGATATTTCGACTATACGATAGAGTAATAAGCGGCTAAACTTTATACTCGCGTCTGTTAAAATTTTCAAGTCGGACCATTCGAAAGCTTATAAAAGTTCGAATTTCGATTTTTCGGTTTCGGTCGAAATAACTCGAAAAGTAGAGAAATATTTCGAAAAAAAAAGATCGTAATTTTCGTTCGGATCGCACGGACGGTTCTTTAGTTACAACTTATAATATCTCGTAGGAATGAGTGTCGGACAATTTCACCACCTAAGAGGGCCCTGTATAACTCGATTTGTTTGGAAAGTTGGGGCCATCGTACGACTTTCGAAGAAGAGAGGTAAAAGATAGCTTATATAATTTACTTTAATTTAACTGGGCCGATTTTCGAGTTAGGTCCCGGTTTTTTTTTAAAGTCGTTTTTTGTAAAAATGAGGTTTTTCGGATCGCGAAATTTTCCAAATTTAAGCTTTTGTAAAAGCTCGAATTTCGTCTTTAGCGTACTTGCCGTAAGAATAAGTGTTATAGGGAATTTATTCTACTTTCCAACGATACCGAATTCGACCGATTTTACTTTTAATAAATATACGAAAAAGTCGATTTTAGAAAAAATGACGGAAATTTTCGAAAAACAAATTTCGTGTCCGAGGTTTTGGTACGGGTATTAGGGTGGGTCGTATCGAAAAATCGTCTTCTACAAAGTCGATAGATATATTATCGAAATTTCGAAAACCGCCGGCCGGAATTCGATAGCTATAATAGCCGATTTTATAGAGCCGATTACACGTAAAAAAGTGGATTTTCGGGCCGAATTTCGAACCCATTTTACGAGCCCATTATTCGAGATAGCCCAAAACGGACTTCACCACGCGAAAGAGCGTGCCCGAATTAGTAAAAGCCGCAAATCTCCGACGGTGGTCGTAACACTTTGGCGGAAAAACGCCTCCCTATATAGGCTTCTTATAGGCTTCGTAGGGGTCATACCTGCGAACTGACCGGCGATACTTTCCTCGCTAATACAACTCGACCCTTCGGGTCGCGTCAGGGCGCCCGTCGGGCGCCCGATATAGGAGATCTCGTCGTCGTTAGAGAACACGTTAAATTTCCTTAGAGTTATTTAATAACTAGGGGCTACCACTCGTGGGGCATGACTTGGGGGGGCCCTTACGAGTAAAACAAAAAAAAAATTATCCAAATCCGACCAAAATTCGCCGAGTTATCCACGAAAATCCAAACCAATGTACTTCTTCTGCTAAAAAGCGCGACAAACGTGATTCATTGCATACCTAAAACATTGCAGGCGCCACTGGATACGCAACAACTTGCGCTCATTAGTTAGAAAAATTTTTCGGGGCGAAAGCACAACTTGAACTTTGCAGGCGCGCGGCAGTTGGAATGTAAACCTGCCCTTTGAGTAGACTCCGCAAGTGGGAGGTATACTTTAAAAAAAAAGATCGTTTATATATATATATATATATATTAAAAAAAAGATCGTATATATATATATATATATATGTATATTTATGTATGTTATACATATAAATTTATGTTTATTGAAAAAAAAAGATCGATAAACGTTAATATTTTAATCAGAATAATTTTTGGTGTACATCTTGCCATCAGAAAAACAAAATTCGTCAAAATGACGTCATACTGCAACACGCCCTCTACTATATAAGGTTATTTTTATATGCGGAAAAAGATCGTTAATTTATACATGTATATTTAAAAAAAGATCGTTTTTATGCATATATATATATATATATATATTACTTAGCCTACCCACTAAACGGAAATACACTTAGGTACATAATATATCGTAACAAATTAAAAAAGGAATTTTATATATATATATTTAAGGCTACCCACAAAACGTACATAATATATATCACAACAAATATAAAAAGTGAATTTTAAATAAGTGCCCGCGGCTGCATATTATATATATAAGGCTACATACGAAACGGAAATATACGTACGTACATAATATATCATAACGAATTAAAAAAGGAATTTTAAATAAGTACCCGCGGCAGCATATTTTATATATAGAAAATCAAATTTTCAATTCGCGATATCTCGCTACCCGTTAATTTTTAAAACATTCGCGTTATTACGTAAAATATAGATCTCGACGTGTATTTTCTTTTAAATCCAACCCGAACCCCTTAACTATCAGAGGGACCTCAAAAAGTGCCCAAAACCCCAAAATCTTTTAAGGCCAATTTTCTCGACGGTTATTACGTATAAAAATACCGGAATACCGTAGTTAGATGCGTATTTTAATCCTTAATAACTTTTATTTAAACACTTTTTCCAAATTTCGAATCGTTCGCGAATTATCGCGAAAAAATCGATGTTTTAAATGTGTATATATATATATATATATATATATATATATATATATATATATATATATATATATGTACATATAGCTACCAGCCGCTTAGCCAAATAGTATTTATAATTTTTTCCGCTGCCGCGCGCGAGCGCTAGTAGTCGAGTAATATCGTATATACCTATATATATACAGGTCATATAGCGATATATAGATATATAACTAACACTGGCCATGCTAAATGCATTGTAGTACCGGCCGACCGAAAATGACGTTGAAAATGATAAAAAATCAAAAATTAAATTTTCAATTCGCGATATCTCGTTATCGGTTAATTTTTAAAACATTTACGTTATTACATAAACGATAGATATCGACGTGTACTTTCGTTTAAGTCCAAACCGAACCTTTTAACTACCATAAGGGCCGTAAAAAGAGCCCAAAACCCCAAAATCTTTTAAGGCCGATTTTCTCGACGGTTATTACGTATAAAAATACCCGAATACCGTAGTTAGACGCCTATTTTAATCCTTAATAACTTTCGTTTAAACACTTTTTCCAAATTTCGAATCGTTCGCGAATTATCGCGAAAAAATCGATGTTTTTCTAAAAATATATATGTATATTAATATGTAGATATATAAGGCTACCAACCGGATGGCTAAATAGTGTTTATAGTTTTTGCCGTTATGGCGCGCTGGCGCAAGTCTAGAAATCGAAAATCATATTTTAAAACTCTCGATTTCTCGATACCGGTTGATTTTTAAAACATTCGCGTTATTACGTAAAATATAGATCTCGACGTGTATTTTCTTTTAAATCCAACCCGAATTCCTTAACTATCAGAGGGACCTCAAAAAGAGCCCAAAACCCCAAAATCTTTTAACGCCAATTTTCTCGACGGTTATAACGTATAAAAATACCGGAATACCGTAGTTAGACGCGTATTTTAATTCTTAATAACTTTCGTTCAAACACTTTTTCCACATTTCGAATCGTTCGCGAATTATCGCGAAAAAATCGATGTTTTAAATGTATATATATATATATATATATATATATATATATATGTACATATAGCTACCAGCCGCTTGGCGAAATAGTATTTATAATTTTTTCCGCTGCCGCGCGCGAGCGCTAGTAGTTGAGTAATATCGTATATACCTATATATATACACGTATATAGCGATATATAGATATATAATTAACACTGCCCATGCTAAATGCATTGTAGTACCGGCCGACCGAAAATGACGTTGAAAATGTTAAAAAATCAAAAATAAAATTTTAAACTCGCTATTTCTCGTTACCCGTTAATTTTTAAAACATTTACGTTATTACATAAACGATAGATCTCGGCGTCTACTTTCTTTTAAGATCAACCACAACCCGCAACCTATTACGGGGCGTTAACAAACAGCCCAAAACCCTAAAACCCTTTAACACCAATTTTCTCGACCTGTATTATGTATAAAAATACCGGAATACCACAATTAGACGCGTATTTTAATCCGTCGTAACTTTCGTTTAAACAATTTTTCCAAATTTTGAATCGTTTGCGAATTATCGCGAAAAAATCGATGTTTTAAAAAAAATATATATATATATATATATATTACTGTCTACCAACGGGATTTTGCCGCTATGGCGCGCGCGCCAGCGCTAGTAGTTTGGAAATATCAAATATTTATATATATATAAAATGTTTATAAATCGAAAATCACATTTTAAACTCGCCATTTCTCGTTACCGGTTAATTTTTAAAACATTTACGTTATTACATATACGATAGATCTCTACGTCTACTTTTTTTTAAGTCCGACCCGAACCCCCTATCTGTCATAGGGTCCTTAAAAACGTCCCATAACCCTAAACCCGTTTAACTCTAATTTTCTCGATGGGTATCGCGTATAAAAATAACGGAATAGCACAGTTAGACGCGTATTTTAATCCTTCGTAACTTTCGTTTAAAGCATTTTTCCAAATTTCGAATCGTTCGCGAATCATCGCGAAAAAATCGATGTTTAAAATATATATATATTAATATGTACGTATATAGGCTACCAACGTATAGGCTACCAGCCGCTTAGCTAAATAGTGTTTATAATTTTGTCCGCTACGGCGCGCGAGCGCTAGTAGTCGAAAAATATATATATATGTAAGCGATATATAGATATACGATTAGCATTACCCGTGCTAAATGCATTGTAGTATCGGCCGAACGAAAATCGCCGGCAGAATTTTTAAAAATCGAAAATGAAACTTTCAACACGCGATTTCTCGTTACCGATTAATTTTTAAAACATTTACGTAATTACATAAACGATAGAACTCCACGTCTACTTTCTGTAGAGCCCAACCCAAACCCCCAATGTATTATAGGGGCCGCAAGAAGGGCCCAAAACCCCAAAACCATTTAATCCCAATTTTCTCGGCGAGTATTCGATATAAAAGTACCGTAATACCATCGTTAGACGCGCATTTTAATGACGAATAACTTTCGCTCGAACTAATTTTCGAAATTTCGAATCGTTCGCGGATTAAAGCGAAAAAATCGATGTTTTAAAAAAATCGACAGGGGTACCCTTTTGGAAATTTTCGAGTCGGGTTTGAAAGTATTTTTCACGGTTTTTTCGCTTTATCCTATAGATCATGTATAGTAATGACTATTTGTAAAGTCGGAACCGTTTAAAAATTTTTACGACGCGCGCTTGCCCAGGCTTAGTTCAGACGGCTTAAAGTGTACGCCGCCATATACGAATTCGAATAACTGGGCGAATTTTTAACCGATTTAAGTCATCCGTACATCGTTGCAAATATTACGTAACGGTCTCGAATATTAGCTAATACGAATATATAAAACGTCGATATAGGCCGTGTTAATAGCGTACATTAAGAAAGCAACCCACTTCCGGTTCTATATAAGCCTGTAAAACTCGCGAAATTCGAAATTTTTTCAAATTTTTTTTTCATACTCGCGAATGTTTATTAATAGCCAGTCTACGTATAAATTTTCGCGAATTTCTAAATATTACGACGTTTTTTATTAAACTTTTTCGAATTCCAAGGTCATCGACCTCGTACGGCCGGAATATCGATCGGAATCGAATTTCGATTACCGCGTCGTAAAGTACGCGTCGATTAGCGTATTTAAGGTAATAACAATTTTTTTCCAAAAATTTATACCGACTCGACGAACGAAGCCGAAACATTCGAAAAAAATTTCTATACTTAAAAAAACCTCATTACGAATACTTTTTCGCTTATATTTCGAAATCGGCTACTAATTAAACGGAAAAAATTACATATTCGTAAACGGTAGAATGTGTAGATGGTAACTAAAAAAAAATTTTTATTCGTAGGACAATTTTAAAATTTTTTATAAAGGATCGAAAATCGAGGTAGCGTTTTGAAAAACGCGCCTAATTTCTAACGGCAATTTTCAATCGGGCGTAACTCGGCGAATTTTCGACGAAAATCGAAAATTTTTCTCGCGTTCGCTTTCGTAAAGTATCGTCTTTTCGAAGAAATTTAAAGTAAAATTCTACCATTTACCATTCCGGAGCTTTAAGCGAAAACGGCTAATTTTTTATTATCTCCGACGTCTGACCTCGCGTACGTAATCGACAACATCATCGTGCGAAATCGCTCGAATCGCAGCAAGCTGTACATTTTCGAAAAGCTCTTTAATAGGGCTAGAAAAAAGTCCGGGACACCCGGGGTCTAACTATAAAATCCGGGGCAGAAATTGAGCATTTTTCTCGATTTTTCGACAATTTGCGAAAAAGGGCAATTTGGGTTGTTTTTTTCGAAAATTTTTTAAAATTTCGAGTTTCGCGATTAAGCGAAAAAAAGTTGACAGTTACCGAGTAAAAAGAACGCTCTTTCGAACGGTGCAACTTTCGTTCGGATCAGATTAAACGTTCAAGTCGCAATTATCGAAAACTTTTTTTTTTCCTTCCCCGAAAATGGGCGTTTCCCCCCCTGGAAGGCGCAATTTTGGAAATTTCGAAACGGGGCCAACGGCATCGTATTCGGCGTGGTCGAATTAATCGGAATCGATACTAAACTCGAAAATTTCGGATCCGCCCCTCGGGGGGTGGGCCCCGACGTAAATCGATTTTCGTTTTCCGACGTTTTATATATATATATAGATTGGGGCGATTTTTTAAAAATATATTTCGAAAATTTCGTCGATATATCTTTAATAGCCGATTTTTTACGATTTTTTAAAAATTAATTAAAAACGACCCTATTTTTCGACCTTTCCAATTCGGTAGCATAACGAAAATCGGTCCGATTTCGAAAAACTCTATCTCGTTCGAAAGCTCTTTAGTTTCTCTCGAAAAACGTTTATATCGATAATTCGGAAATATTTCACATTTTGCGAGTTATTAAGCTTCGAAGACGACGTTATTTTAGAAATGTACTTAAAATTTCCAAAGTTCGGCAAACTTTCGAGAGGGATAACCGGGGAGCGGTTAAAGTTTTCGATTTAATTTTTACATAGAAAGGTAACGATAGGTACGTAGATGAAAAAGTATAATAACCGTATAAGGCCTAAAATCGTTTTAAAGTACGTCATTAGCCGTCCGAACGAAAACGCGCGCGATTTTCCGATAGATGAAAATATGATAAATTTTACCGATTTTTTCTAGGTTCGTTCGATTTTGGATTTCGTATGAAAAATCGAATTTTCGTCCGATTCGAAAACTTTCGGTATCGTTTTAAAGCTAATAGGTAGGCGCTTAAATAACGTAATAACTATTTAGGCGATATTTCGACTATACGATAGAGTAATAAGCGGCTAAACTTTATACTCGCGTCTGTTAAAATTTTCAAGTCGGACCATTCGAAAGCTTATAAAAGTTCGAATTTCGATTTTTCGGTTTCGGTCGAAATAACTCGAAAAGTAGAGAAATATTTCGAAAAAAAAAGATCGTAATTTTCGTTCGGATCGCACGGACGGTTCTTTAGTTACAACTTATAATATCTCGTAGGAATGAGTGTCGGACAATTTCACCACCTAAGAGGGCCCTGTATAACTCGATTTGTTTGGAAAGTTGGGGCCATCGTACGACTTTCGAAGAAGAGAGGTAAAAGATAGCTTATATAATTTACTTTAATTTAACTGGGCCGATTTTCGAGTTAGGTCCCGGTTTTTTTTTAAAGTCGTTTTTTGTAAAAATGAGGTTTTTCGGATCGCGAAATTTTCCAAATTTAAGCTTTTGTAAAAGCTCGAATTTCGTCTTTAGCGTACTTGCCGTAAGAATAAGTGTTATAGGGAATTTATTCTACTTTCCAACGATACCGAATTCGACCGATTTTACTTTTAATAAATATACGAAAAAGTCGATTTTAGAAAAAATGACGGAAATTTTCGAAAAACAAATTTCGTGTCCGAGGTTTTGGTACGGGTATTAGGGTGGGTCGTATCGAAAAATCGTCTTCTACAAAGTCGATAGATATATTATCGAAATTTCGAAAACCGCCGGCCGGAATTCGATAGCTATAATAGCCGATTTTATAGAGCCGATTACACGTAAAAAAGTGGATTTTCGGGCCGAATTTCGAACCCATTTTACGAGCCCATTATTCGAGATAGCCCAAAACGGACTTCACCACGCGAAAGAGCGTGCCCGAATTAGTAAAAGCCGCAAATCTCCGACGGTGGTCGTAACACTTTGGCGGAAAAACGCCTCCCTATATAGGCTTCTTATAGGCTTCGTAGGGGTCATACCTGCGAACTGACCGGCGATACTTTCCTCGCTAATACAACTCGACCCTTCGGGTCGCGTCAGGGCGCCCGTCGGGCGCCCGATATAGGAGATCTCGTCGTCGTTAGAGAACACGTTAAATTTCCTTAGAGTTATTTAATAATAATAAATTAGATTTTTTTGTATTAATTTTAAAGCGTATTTTTTAAACTTTGAATTAATATGTTATTTAATTGGTTTCTTTATATTAATTTTATGTTGTTTTTTTTTGTTTTTACATCGAGCACGGAGGATTATAATTAAAACGAGAAAATTGATTAATTAACCGTTTAAGTCAATGTGGTGCGTGCAAATGCTGACGACATTTTTTACTTTCTGGTTCAAGTGAAATGTCTCGATTTAAAAAGTATTTCTATAAATACGTTAAAAATTATCTACAGCATTTATGGAGCGGTATTGTATAATAAACACTGCTGTATAAAATTTATAATTTTTGTGTCAAAATTTTACTATGTACGACTGGGGTTAAAATCATTAATATGCCTTATATATTTTCGCGAATACGTTATAAAACGTTAAACACCGAACATAATTCATTTTTTATTTCGACGAAGATCAATTATTATCTAGACTAACCATGTAACGAATATTAGATGTTATTAAATCTGCAGCTGGGACAGTTTTTAAGCAATCCGCTAATTCGTTCGTATTTTCTTGAGTGCAGTTCAAGTACTTGGCGTATGACCGGGCACTTGAAACGGGATCTTTGTCAATGTACCAATCGCTCCATAACAGATTTCCACTCTGCATAATAACTTGTTGAAATAATCCTTTAATAAAAATAATAATAATAATAATAATAGTATAATTCAAAAATTCGAATTTATTTAATAATGGATAGAATGGAAAAATACAAGGTACTTAAATGCTACATATCTATACATACGTACACACAAACACATATATGCACGTACATACATTATACCTATATGTACACATAGAAATATAGCATATGCACACATATACTTATACATTCTTATACACGTATATACATAATACATATACCCACATGCCTATCCTGTCGTTTTCAGTATAATATCCGTCCATCTCATCGGTGTACGTCCGGGTGGTCGCTTTCCCTTAACTTTTCACATAATCATGACCTTCTTGGTTACGTATTAAATGACTGAAGAATTTCAGCACTCTATTTATAACAATCGCTGAGAGCCTTTCCGGAACGCTAATTTCTTTTAACACCGATTCGTTTGCACGCCGAATTCGGAGTCTTCGCCAGCACCATGTTTCGAAGCTGTCAATTCTTCTTCTGTTCATTTTCTTTATTGTCCACGTCTCCGCCGCATATAACATGATGGAAAATATAAGCGTTTGGACAAGCTGTATTTTCACGCTTTTCATAATGGAGTTATCCTTCCAGATGTTGTTCAGTTTCATCATGGCACTTTTGGCAATTTCGATCCGTCGTTTTATTTCGGCTTGAGAGCCACCTTTGTTCTCTATAAGTGACCCTAGATATACAAAGCTTTCAACAGTCTCATAGCCGGTTAATGTCATTTTATCGTATGTTATATTACGTTTACTCGGTCAATTATCGTTATTTTTATTTTATTTTTATTTATACTTAATCCGTATTCTGAGCTGATATCTTTCAGTTCATTCGGGAGTTTTTCCATTTCATTCATATTCGCAGCTACAAATGTTGTATCATCTGCAAATCTAATGTTTGTTATTCTTCGTCTTCCTACCAATATTCCACTATTCCATGTTTCTAGGACTAATCGCATTATATGTTCAGCGTACAGATTAAAGATGATAGGTGGCAAAACACAGCCTTGTCTGACTCCTTTCCGAAAATTGAAGACGCCAGATTTTTCAACTCCAATACGCACAATGTTGTTATTATTTTCGTATAGTTTCTTTATAAGATGTACAATGTGCTTTGGTGCGCCCATTTCAGTTAACACTGCCCAGATTTATTCCACTGGACATTATAAAAGGTCTTTTGGTAGTCAATAAAGCACAATATTACAGATACTTCATATTCTCGTGCTTTTTCTATTAGTAATCTTATGTTGAGAATCTGCTCCCGTATGCCCCGTCCTTTCATAAAGCCTGACTGTTCTGTGGATATTTCTTTAGCCATACACGCGTATATCCTATTGTACAGTATTCGTAGAGATATCTTACTCGCGTGTGATAAAAGGGGTATCGTTCGATAATTCTCACATCTTGATCTATTTCCTTTTTTTTTTGTATAAAGATATGTATACTGATTAGCACCAATCTGTTGGCCAGTCTCCAGTAATCCGTATAGTCTTGCATATCGAATGAATTCTGGCGATCCCTTCTTATCTAATTTGCTTATATATATATATTTGCAGGTATCTCATCCGTTCCTACGGCATTGTTATTTGTCGGATACCCAATAGCCTCTTCTACCTCGCTCATCAGGATTTCCGGTTCAGGTTCTTCAAGGGCTGTCGCCATTTCATGTTGTACCCTGTCCTCAATACTATTGGACTGAGCATCATTGTATAAAATTTGACAGTATTTTCTCCAAATTTCTGCGACCTCTTTTAATTCCGTTCTTATATTGCCGTTTCTATCTTCTGATGTCCAGTTCTTCATCCTAAAGTCTCTGGATAGTAATTTTACTTTCTTGTATAGATCATGCGATTCGTTCTTATTCGCATGTCTCTGTATCTCTTCACAAATGTTTCTTATATAATTATTTTTTTCTTTTCTAAAGATTTTTTTTTTATTTCTTTATTTATTTGTTTCCACTGCATTTCATCAAATGTTGCTCCGTGCTTCATTGTTCTTCTGTTATCAATTAAATTCATTGTTTCTCGTAAATAAAATAATGAAAATAATAAATATAAATAAAGTAAAAAAATAAGGCTCAATGAAATTCTTTATTTGTACTTTCGACTATACAAGTAGCCATATATACTAAAATGCACGAGTGTATATATTTAAACAGCACCATATTTCTTCCTGAATATCTTTCTGCAGATTAATGGAGTCAAACTTCCTAATTATACTAGACTTACACACTGATCATCTTGAGCCATACCGCGCACTTATGTAAGTTGTATTTCGAACACGCTGTATACCGCTACGAATCGTGCTTTAGGTTTTCCATAGTATGTTAGGGTGCTGGCCAAATCTGAATTAAATCATTGCATCCCTAGTAACGTCGACATTCCAAGACGGGAATATTTTTGGTACTACGTTCCTACTCAGAAAGTTGCGCCTAGTTTTCAGTCAAAACGTGTGTATACGTACTATGTCGACTAAACCAAAAAAAAAGATACCAAATCCGATATTAGCAAATCTACAAACCACAAAATGGCTAATAAATCTCCAGCAGGTAAACCAGCCTCCGTTAGTCCGGCTAAGCAGCTAAATAATGAGCCAACCACAAACATATATGCTCATCCTACACATGTCAATGTAACTGCGGATACAGGCACAATGTTAAACCAAATGGAACATCAGACACCTTCCATTTCCTACGCAACAGCTGTAAACAAAGAACCCGTGCTGGATAAGTAATACCTACGATAGACGGTGTTAAACAACTTGAATATGTAGAAAAAGTCGCTGAATTTGTCAACCTTCAACATATCAAAGCAGCATATCGCATGTCAAATCGAAGATTCTGTACCTCTTTCACTTAGAAGCAAATAGTAGACAAAATGATTCATCAAAACCGAGTTACTACAATTAGTAATCAAACCCTTAACATCCGCCGCTTAATCAATCCAGCTAAGCGCATTATTATTTCGCATGGTTTTTCTAGTATCTCGACTTCAGTAATGGAAGACGAATTAAAGAGACACAACATACCAGCCGTCGTCGCCTGTCACCATCTTGCGAGCAGGTTTTCCATCGTCGGTGTTAGCCCATATTCTAACGAACAAGAAACAGTTTTATGTCGCCCCAGGTTCAACCACCATTGTATCTGATACTTTAATCATCACGCATGACAACACCACCTATCTGTTCTTTTTAGCTGAAGAAGGCTCAATATGCTATCGATGTAAGCTCAAAAGTAGCCAATGTTCAGATCCATTAATGGCAAACAAGTCTTCTCCAGTTATAAATAGTGCGAATGTGTCCTCGGAAATGGGTGAGTCCAAAGAGGAAGAACTGATGGACTCCCAGAACATGGGCAATGATAAATCTACAGTGTTCCTTCAATTTCAGCTTTCAAACGAATGATTTCTTCTTCCGCTTCATCCACTGAAGTGACCAATGGTACAAATGTTGAGAAACATCCACCTAAACAAAAGAAATTGAAATCAACGAGTATAAAACCGATCGGCTTTTAGTCACAATCAAAGCAGCTAAAGAAGAAATGGAGCAAAATGCAGACCGTTATGAATTTACACCAGACGAGTTCGAAGATATGATATCAACGTCCAAATTTTCCAACAATGATATTAATTTATTTAAATTCAAACCATCGATCGTTTTAGTAATATTCACAGTTACAACTGCTACATTGTACATCTTACTTTTATATTTTTTAATCCTTTGCACTATCTCAAATACTGGCAATTCTGCTAGTCTTTAACGATATATTTTTTGTAACTTTGTGGGCTTCATCTTGGATCGTCACGCGTTTCGGGATTAATGAATTTTTAAATTAAAACTCAAAACGCTTACCAGGTTTAACAAACGGGCTAACTAAGAACAACGATGCAGATACGCTACCGGCTGACTCTCCGAATAAAGTAACGCGGTTTTTATCGCCTCCAAATTGCGCGATATTTTCATTAATCCACTCGAGTGCCATTATTTGATCCAGAAAACCAACGTTCCCAGGCGCGTTTTCTGTATGGAGACATAAAAATCCTGCGCGAAAAACGTTAGTATAAATTTTATTATAAATGCAATAAATAAAATAATTAAATAAATTAAATAAATTAAAAACAAATCGCATTAATTTATTAAAAGACTCCAAGATCGTCGTCCAGAAATGAACGAAGCGTAATAAAATAAATTCGACTAACAATACGTTTTCTTCGACTTTTCTTTCTTACCTTCATTGTGTAGACTTTGTTCTCAGGTGCTTTTGCACTTTAATGGGTGAAGCATATATACATACATACATACATACATATATATATATATACATACATACATACATACATATATATATATATATACATATTATTTGATACAAAAATTGTACTTTAATAATAAAGGTTTTATTAAACTAGAGAACGAAAAATCGAAAGAATTTTCAGCAAGAAAGGGAGTACGACAAGGTTGCTGTATTTCACCGATTCTCTTCAACATCTACGAGAGAATGGATTGTAAGAAAAACAATGGAAGGATGGCAAGGAGGAATATCTATCGGAGGGGAAAAAATTACAAATATTAGATTTGCAGACGACACTGTAAGTAGCCAGCACATAGCGAGAAATATTTGAATTACTATCAAGAATAGATGTGGTTGGTAAAGAGGCTGGCTCAATACTGAATAAACATAAATGTTCAATGCTTATCATTGATATAGAAAACAAAATCCAACAACTACTGACTCTGCTGCGAGATATTGAAATTAAAGATAAATTAATTTATTTGGGTGCGTGCATATCCAAAAATGGTGGATCAGAAGAATAAGGAGACGGTTAGCTCTTGAAAAATGTCGGGAAACTCAATTATATATGGAAAATCATAAGATCTCTAAAACAACAAAAATCTTACTGCTTAAAACGCTAATTTTCTCCATAGCGACATACGGCTCAGAAACCAGGACGATTAATAAATCGATGAGGAAGAAGCTCGAATCGTTAGAAATGAAGGGATACCGAAAAATCTTAAGGGTCCCATGGACAGCCCACAGAACAAATGATTCTGTTTTAAAAGAACTGAACATCGAACCCACTGAACAATTAGTATCATCCATTGAAAGACGCATGCTAGGCTTCTTTGGTCATCTAATACGAGCAAATGGGCCGGAGAAAACAATTCTGCAAGAAAAGTTAAATGGAAAAAGGAAGCAAGGTAGACTGGTGAGCCGTTACATTGATCAAATTACGTAGACACAGAGCAAATCATGAATCTAGAGCAGGATCGATATAAAAGGCGACGTCTTGTTACTTGCAAGTAAAGCATTCGACCACATCTAATGGGAACACCCATGGAAAATATTAAACGACCTCGGTGTACCGCGTCGTCTAATTGGTCTTGTTAAATCGTTATATACATCTAGCAAAGGTAGAGTTAAAGCAGGTGATAAACTGTCGGATGAATTCAAAGCAGTAAAATGTGTACGACAGGGCTGCGTACTAAGCCCGATATTGTTCAATATTTATAGCGAGTAGATAATGAGAAGCGTGTCCTACAAGAATGGGAAGATGGTGTAAAAATTGCGTGAAAAGCAATCAATAACCTGCGATATGCGGACCACACTGTAATAATCGCCTCATCGGAACAAAAACTGGTCAGTCTCCTTGGAAAATTGGAAAGCAAAGTAACGAACATGGATTATGCGTAAACAGAAAAAAGACCAAGATAAAAATGGCGCTATTAATATGGAAGAGCTATGAGATAACAATGCACACAAAAATGCGTCTTATGAACTCGCTGGTGTTCTCCGTATTCTTATATGGATCAGAATGCTGGACAATGAACAAGAGCGATACACAACGCATTAATGCATTTGAAATGCACTGCTATGCTAACGATATTATGGACTGCGAAAAAAAAACTAACTTGTCAATATTTCAAGAAATTAAGGTGGACCAGAGATTACAAACCGTGGCACAGAGACGAATAATATCGTACGCTGGACATATCGTACGACAGAATGGTTTGGAAAAAATGATTATGACGGGTATGGTAGAAGGTCGTCGAAAAAGAGGGAGACCACCAACAAGATATATAGATAGAATTAAAAGAATCGTTGGCACCGCATCAATACGAGAAATGATGGACCGGGCAGCAGATCGAACTACATGGTAGCCGAACATAGCTTATGAGGATTCATAGGGTCCCGATGCTCGAAACGAGCCCCCGATGATGATGATGATGATGATATATAAATTATCAAAAATATGGATTCATTATTTTAAACATATATATACATACATATATATAATTATCATTATCGTCGTATTATTAGTTATCGAACAGGTTGACTAGACCACTGTACGATATTTTGTTTACAAAGTGGACTGGTATTTGAGCTACTAATTATATGTGTAACGCCAAGGAAAAATAGTCGTTTATGTATCTCAAATTACTTTACGCATCTCGTGGTGGTCCTCCTTATAATGTAATGTCCCTTCTGCATGTTGAGAATCTAGATTTATTTCCGGACATAGCGACTTTTCTCGAGAAGTTGTCCGAGTTCATAAGAATATGAGTTAGTGATTATTACGGCTCCACGTTGGGTAAGCTGTAAAGGCATCCCCATTAAAAAAAAAAAAAAAAAAAAAAAAAAAAAATGTAATTTCGACGCGGGATAAAGAGTATTTTTATTTTATTTATTATTCCTTTTAATTAAATTATTTATTTCGCTACCAATATCAAATTTATACCTGAAAGAAAACACGACAGAATTTAATTTGAAATAGAAATTCTTATAAATACAAATTATCCTCATTTCGAGCTTAATTTAAATAATTATCTCGGGGATAAACAAGAATTAAATATTTTAAATATTTTTTTTTTTTTAAAAAAAAGCGAAAAATACGATTACCCAATGGTCCTAAACGGTATTGAAGGGTTACTAAGATGACGTCATAATCTAATAAATAATTTGGGCAAAAATTCACGGCTGATCCTTGAAGAAATGCTCCTCCATGTATAAAAACCATAACCGGTAACGGTTTCGTCATGGTCTACGTTGTTCATCGTTTATAATATGAAACAGATACAAAAAAAAATAATAATAATAATTAACATCGTACTCGTAAATTAATAATAAATCTTAAACAAAAAAAAAATTAGCTAAAACCACCAAAATTTTTTTTATGAAAAATCACATAGCTTTTCGCAGACTGTTAGACCATTATTAAGTAAGGAAAAAAATGAATTATAAAAATATATACGATTTGTAAAAATATAAAATGCAAAAAATATTAAAATTCAGTTATAAAATTTACAAAAATTAGCAAAGTTATAAATCGAGCTTATTTTAAAAGTACTGTTTACGCTTTGTTAAAATTTTTGTAAATTATATTTTATGTATCAAAATTAATATATAATTTTTTTTACATTTTATATTTTTATAAATTGTATATATATTTTTATATTTTATTTTTTGATGTTGATTTCACAATGGCTTAATAGCGAAAACACAGTATTTACAAATTGAAATAAACAAAAAAAAAAAGAAAAGTTAAACTTACTAAAAGTTTTTTCTTTATGAAAAATCACAAAGCTTTTCGGCTGTTAGGCCATTATCAAGTATATTAATTTAAGATTACAATTTACAAAAATCAGCAAAATCAAAAAACAGTATTAAACAAAATCAACTATCAATAATATAAAAATTTTTACATAGCAACTGTCAGTAAAGACTTATTGCACATTCGGTCGACCACCGTGGTACTAATTTTCTTTTAACCAATTTAGATGTTGGAGTATATAAACGAGTTCTATTGACTATATTTGAAGAAAACTTAATCAACGATGTTGTTGATGCTTTGAGATAAGTCTACTGCGATGTTTTGGCATTCAGATGCAAAGCGAGACCAGTCGGTTTTCTCGTAATTCCAGCGAGGAGGTTCTGGCTTAAATAATCTTGCGAGCTGGTTCATTATCATAGGCTTATTATCACCGTCTGCTAAATCCCCATGATGAAATAAACGCAACTCGCTTACTAATTGGGACGAAGAAATTACTAAATCGAGAGTTGACCATGTAGGGTGTGCAAAATTATCGTGCGTAGGTCCTCTTGTATTCAATAAGCAAATTATCTTTTTAAATATTCAATGGCTTAACAGCTGAAAAGCTTTGTGATTTTCCATAAGGAAAAATTTTAGTAACTTGTTTTTTGTTGTTTATTTTAATAAAAAAAACCCTATACATTCCACAATTCTTCAAATTTATAAATTGAAATTATTTTATTGTTTTTGCTGTGATAATTTTTGTAAATTGCGCATGTAAATTAATATTTTTTTTTTATATTTTATATTTTTATAAATTGTATATATTTTTATAAATTATTTATATTTTTATATTTTATTTTTTTGGCGTTCATTTAATAAATGGCTTAATAGCTTAAAATGTTTGCAATTTTTCAAATGTAAAATTCTAGCAATTTTAAAACTTGTATATTTTTGAAAAATCACCGCATTCTACATTTTTCAAATAATAATAACTCGCCTGTAATTATTTCGAACTTAATTATTTTGCCGTAAGAGGTTTCGTGAATTATTCTTGAAATGAAAGTATTAACGTAATTAACGAAGTTGTGAAAATGAACCGTCTTATATCGGTAGCGTGTCATTACTAAAACTAAACGCGATTTCCACCGGTATCAAAAAAAAAAAATTATTTTAATATATTTTTATTTCCAATCTTAGAGAACTAAATCTAAATAATATCATAATTCGCTAGATGCTCAAAACGAGGAGGAACACGTCAAATATGTCGGTTGATTAGATTTCATTCTAAAATATGGCAAGAAATAAAAACGAGAAAATTAAGCGAACACAATAATAGAGTGTGAACGAGAATCGAATGCACAACATACGCGTACAATGTTAATCATGTTAATCAGTTGACAACATGATTTATACGCGAAAGCAGAAAATGTTACTATCGACTCAACCAGTAGCTGGTGAAACGTTGGATTATCATACAACCAGTGGTCGATTTGTCAGAAGATTACTTAAATAATTTTAGTGCGTAATTATATATATATCCCCCTCGGGGGCACGTGTACTTGTACAGGTGATCTCAGGGATCTGGAGTTGTAACCGGAACGGGGTGCGTCCACAGGTGGCGGATAGTCGAACGGTCTACAGATATGTAGGTAAGCTGCGAATAAGACGTCAGTCGAATAAGCAGTCGCAGACCAACAGCGGCTACTGGCGGAAAGCATCATGTAGGTAATTACAGTAGTGACAGGGTAAGGAGACACGAGGATGCAGTGGGTTGAGATAAGCGTAACGTAATCACGTGATACGTATATATATATATTAGTAATTTATTAAATAAATTAATTTTTACCTGTGGTACCTGTGGTACGAAAACGTTTAGATATAAACAATCTTCGATGGGATCTTTCGTACGAGTTAAATGATAATAGTCTTCGGGATTGGCTAATTGCGGACATTTTCGTTGAAACATTTTAGCATCGTAGTACGATTCATCTTCTTGAGTTTCTTTTTTTCTTCGAGGTGGCTGTAACATTTTTTAACGCGATATTACAATTAAAAAATTTTACTTTTTAAACGAGAAATTCTTGTATATATGACACACACACACACACACACACATATATTATATAATATTAATAGCTCAAAGAGCTATATGAAAGGAAAATGATCGGCATAACAAGGATGGACAAAATCAGTAATAAAGTAGTACGGGGTAAGTGAAAAACAGAAGATACTCTTCGCAAAATACTGAAAATGAAGTGGAATTGGGCTGGACATGTAGTGCGAACGGCCACAAGCAGATGGGCAAAGAAATGTACTGAATGGTTACCAATCAATAGGAAAATATTGAGGCCAAGACTAAAAATGAGATGGAGGGACGATATTAATACGCAAATACAGTCTGGATGCGTAAAGCACTTAATCGGATAGACTGGAAACAGCTAAGAGAAAAATATGTAAACGCTCAATAAATTGAAATGCTCGATTACGGGCTTAATTTTCTTAATACAGTTATACATCGAACTTGATTCATGAAGCTATTTCCCTTTCTGTTCCTATTAACCAGAATGTTTCCCCTATATCTTCGATCCTTTCGTATATAACTTCCATAATTAAAATCAAAAATATTGTCAGAAGATCCTATACTAAAAGTCGTTCACGTACTGATTCACAAAATATTAAGAAATTATTGAATCAACTTTCAATTTTAGTTCGATATTTACTAAATAAACATAATAACGAAAAATTTAGTAAAATGATTTCTAATCTTTCTGTTAAAAATAATAGCCTTTGGAAGGTATGTAAACAATATACACAACACCATGAAGCACTTCCCCCAATTCATGACCCTCATACTAACACATATGCATATAATAATACCCATAAAGCAGAATTTCTTGCTGCACGCTACCTTGAGGTTCACAGCAGAAATATCAGCTTCAAGCTATCAGAAGAACAAAGTACATAAAGTTGTCAGCAGATTTATCGCATTACCTCAGATAACAACTAATATTAAATTAACTTCTCCCAAAGAAGTTTTTACACATGTAAAATCAACAAAGAAGAAAAACTCGGTAGGTCACGATGGTATCCAATCTGCTGTCATTAAAATGCTACCTCAAAAAGCCATCGTCCAGTTAACTAATTTGATTAACGCAATGTTTAAATTTGGGTATTCCCTTCTAGTTGGAAAGTGGCTAAAATAATTCCAGTACCAAAACACGGTAAAGATTGCTCTCAGATAGACAATATCCGTCCAATCAGCTTGCTTAGCAATCTTAGTAAAATCGCTGAAAAAATTATTCTGAAAAGATTATGTGACTTCACTAACTCTAATAATATAATACCTAGTAGTCAATTTGGATTTCAACCAAAGCATTCCACAACACAACAGATAGCAAGAGTTGCCGACTCTATCACAGATAATTTTAACTTCAATAAACATACTGGGATGGTATTATTTGATGTGGCAAAAGCTTTCGACACAACCTGGCACGACGGTATTATCTATAAAATGATTGTTACCAGGTTTCCCAATTATCTAATTAAACTGATTAATAGTTACTTAAGTAATCGATCATTTTATACCATTATAAATAATGCGAAATCAAGTAGCAAATTCTGTTCTGCCGGCGTGCCTCAAGGTAGCGTGCTGGGGCCATTCTTATTTACATTTTTCATGCATGATTTCCCGCATATAAATAACATTGAGGTTGCCTTATACGTTGATGACACAGCGTTGTACTGCAGTTCCTACAGGCCAAGTACTATCAGCAATAGGTTACAATCCGGTGTTGATCGTGTAATTAAGTATTTTTCTAAATGGCAAATTGCTCTTAATCCTTCCAAAACGAAAGCAATTTTCTTCACTCGTCGAAGACCATTTTTACCAACCAGACTTCATGTCAGTGGCATTGATATAGAATGGTCTGACCAGATACGCTATCTTGGTGTCATTTTAGACAAGAGACTAACGTTTTCTAAGCATATTGACCATGCATCATTGAAGACAAACAGAGCAATCTGTTCAATTTATCCCATTTTCAAACGTAAATCTCACTTAAATATTAATAATAAATTAACAATCTACAAGTCAATCATTAGTCCTATTTTAACATATTCTTGTCCAGTTTGGTCTTCAGTCTCAAATGCTAGTTTTAATAGACTGCAATTATTCCAAAATCGATGGCTTAGATGTATCCTCAATGTCCCCGTATACACTAAAATTTCATATATGCATAGTGCTCTGCAGATACCATATGTAAAAGACTATACCCTCAAACTATCCCAAAAATTTTTTCTCAGTTGTAGTGTGCACCGTAATAATTTACTTCCAGCAATAGGAAATTAACCTTATATTTATTATTTTTTAAATTACCGCTTTTCATTTGTGATGGTTTTTTGTCTGATTTTTCCATCAATACTATTTTCATCTTGTATATTTATTATTTACCAGTTTATATTATTAGTTACTTTCATAAATGGAGAGGGCATTTGTTCCGGTACATTTATTAAATATTATTATAACTTTTTAATATAATGCCAAATATACGCGTTTTACATTTACATTTATACATATTAATATTGTATTAAGGAAAGTTATACATAATAATATTAGTTTAGTATTAAGAAAAGTTGTACATATTAGTATTAGTTTAGTATTAAGAAAGTTATAAATATTAATACTAGTTTAGCATTAAAAAAATAATATTTGTAAATTTTAATTTAAAATGGGAAATATACAGGCTTTTGAAATTGTTTATATATATATATATATATATATATATATATATATATATATATATATATATATAATTGAAAATAGTCTACATGAAAATTATAAAATTTCGAAATTTTGGGCCCCGACCGACTCCGAATGCATGGCTGATCAAATTTTTGGAAATTTTCATTTTTCCGTCGCCTTTTTCTCGATACTTAAATGTACGTTGTAAATTTCAGCTCGACCGCGTTAACCGTTTGAATTTGGTGTTTATAAGCTTAGAAATTTCCTTTTTACCGCATATGTATTAGTAAGTATAATTAAAATTTTATATCTCGGGTATTGTTTTGATTTATCGGATCTTCCGGGAATATTTTTTAATTGACGAAATAATTATTTTAAAGAAAAAATCAGGTTGTTAGATGCCTGTTTCTCCATGCTAATCCTCGATTTGATTTCCTGTTATCAGCAGTGATAAGACTAAATGCATAATTTCATTTACGCTTTCTATCTTCACCGATTTTTATTTTTAATTTTTCCGAATGTAATTATTTTGGTTTTTTATAGTATTAATTTATTTACGTATTTCGAACCGGTTTTATTTATTTTGTCGAAAATCACCATCTACCGAGTCGAAAACTTTCCCGAGGTTGATAAAAGCAAAAAATATTTTTATTTCGCCTTTTCTGTTAACTGATGTACTCTAATTTAGCTCCGAGACACAGATGTTTTTTTTTTTAAAAAGATGTTGTACTTTGTATAATATAATTTACGAAAAATATAATTAAAATGCACTTATTTTGTTTAATCTCCATAAAGTAATTAGTACTTTTCATTATTTTATTACATTATCAATTTTTATGTTGCTCTGGATATATCTAGTGATTGTTCAACCATGCAACCTTTATGTACGAGCCGCCACTGATATATATATATATATATATATAAGCCGATGGGCATAGCGCGTTGAGTATGGCGGCTTTCCGTCTAATTGCCGAAGTTAAGGAACGGTACTTGGATGGGTGACCGCCGGCTCAGTGTGTTGTGTGTTGTTGGAATTTCCCAATTTTCCTGGCCCGCACGGGAGATTAGGCTATTTTCTACCCAATTTATTGATTGGGGAGACCTACGTCCAGCAGTGGACCGATATAAATTTTAAAAAAATATATATATTATCGGAGCTATAAGGTGGATTTGAAGAAGCAGAATAACTTTTTGATATTAATGTAAAATTATAAACGCATAAACAGTTAAATTAACTGGAACAAATTTCATAAATTTACTTTTAATTTTCAAATGTTCCATAGAACGACGATGACATTATTGTTTTGTAAACCCCTTTCAGTGAATCTGTCCGAAATATCGTACATGAACTTTAATGTTAATAAATATAATATGTTCGAGTTTTTTTAACATAAAATGATTTTTAACGATATTTCGCACATTTTACAAATACACATAGACCATAAATTATGTGTTAGATACTATACAAAAAGCTAAAAAAAAATTCATTGTTTGTATACAGTTTTGATGAATTTCAGGAAGTACATTTTGGCACATGTTTAAATGTAAATTACTTAGTGTTTTAATTATCATTTGAAGAAGAAATTTATTTATTTGGTAAGTAAAAGTCCTATATTATTTAATTATAAATTATTTTTATACATATTTTATTATGAACGGAATATGATTTTTTTAAAAACTCGTGTCCGAAATTTCGCACAATAACTCGTGGAATGAAAATAGAAAAACATATCACATTTTGATTGAAATAATAATTGCATATTTTACATATAAAAAAATGTTTTCACTAATTTATTTGTAAGATTTTTTAACTTTCACTTTTATATATATATATATATATATATATATATATATATATATATATATATATATATATATATATATATATGTGTGTGTACCTGTTTTATCCTTATTTTTTTATATATTTAGTTTATAACAATAAAAATGACAGTGTATTATATATTGTATCTTATTCTTTATCCTCATATGTAGTTTGTAAAGTGATGTTTGTTATTATAAATTATATAATATACATTTCATTTACATATTTATTTTTCTTTATATACATATATCCAATATATTTGTAGAGAGATAGAGAACGATAAACGTTTGTATGTTGTGCAAGTTTATGTATATATTTATATATATATGTGTGTTGTTTATGAAATATGTGTGTGTATATATATATGAGAATATGTATGTACGTATGTACATAATAATAAATTGTTTTAACAGATCGAAAAGTATCACTTTAAAAAAAAAATGTTAAACTTTTATCTTCATATTTACTCCATACAATGATATTGTGCGATATGTCGGACATGATGTAATTTGAGAACGATGATACATTACAAAATTCTGTAAAGTGCAAATTGTTTAGGATGAAATCATTATCTCGTATACAAAAATTCAGAATTTTACATCAAAAATTGAAAAAGATTCACCGAAAGGATAGAATTATAAACGCATAAACAGTTAAATTAACTGGAACAAATTTCATAAATTTACTTTTAATTTTCAAATGTTCCATAGAACGGCGATGACATTATTGTTTTGTAAATTTGTAGTTTTTAAATAATTCCGTCATTTCGGGTTTTTGCGGTTACGTTTAGGCGTATTTAATTATATCCGGAGATATTAATATAGTATAGGAGGTTTAATATCAAATAACGACCAAGCTAAGCTAATATACGAGGATTTGTTATCTAATTATAGTTGCCACATGTGACGTTTAACTTTAAAATAACCGGTATTCTGCGGAACACTCAGGACGACGTTGTTGGTAATTTTAAATAATTACATCGTAGTTTATTGTTTTCAACCGAAATTACTGTTTCATATTTCTGAGGTTATATCTCTATACATACCTAATTATACTAAACGGTATTATTAGCACCGCAATAAAGCACGGACGAAATAAATACATTTACGTACATATTTACCTAATGATTATTTTTTCATCCTACTACCCTATAAATAACGGTGTGACGAAGACGTAAAATAAAATTGCGATTAATGTCTTCAATGAGACAATTAGTGTTCAAAGAGTGACGGTTGAAACTCAGAATTAAATAATTAAGGAATTTATCGATACCCGTAGTCGTGAGCAGAAGTTTGTTATCGACATTTTAACAGATATTTCGAATTATTATAAACGTTTGCCGTTGTAATTGAAACTATTTAATTCTCAATTTATTGGAATAGCATCTCTACACCCCATATTCTCTTTTTTAATCGTCTTGTTTTGAATGCGATTCGTAGGTTGTTTATACTAAATTGAAATTGATCAAAGAACGAAGAATACAACATTCTAGCTTCGGTACCACAAGCTAGTCCGCTTGGTCGGATAATGTATAACATTTATACTGCGGAGATATCTATCACGAATCAGACAATATTAGCGACATTTGCATATTATTATTATTATTATCGTATCAATTACGCGCTTATTTAGAGATATCCTGCATTATAAATTTACGTTCGACAGCCAGTCTTCTGCGTCTTCCTCTAGTGAATGTAATCCAATCAGACCTTTATTAAAGCTATTTACTTTACACGAATTGATAAAGTGCGACATCGTTTGGATCTCGCCACAGCTGCACAGCTCCGTTTTCGACAGTTTCCATTTGTTCATTAAATATTTGCAAATGACATAGCAATGCTAGCTGATAATCCAAATCCAATATATACAAGTATGGCTGTTCAGAATCGCGTACATCAAATTTGACACATAAATGGCGTATAATCGATTCAAGTGTCAATGTGCCACTTTTACAAAACAGACAAATAGCGTGTCCTGTAGTATATATCGATGACAATGAAGTTCCACAGACGAACTGCGTAAAGTATCTCGGAATGCACGACACCGACAGCTTAAACTTATTCTTAGACGAATCAGTTTTGTTGTATCCTCTTCTTGGCAGGAAAACATCTTTAAACCTAACTTCGAAAAGAAACATCTATTTAACCACGATAGCGCAATCTAGAAATATAGAATTGAATTATACGGAACCGCATGTAAAAGCAACTTATTGAAACAATCAAAAATACTTCGTATTATTAGATCTGCACCAAAGTACGTATCTAATTTAACTCACCGTAATTACCTAATACTATAAGAATGTTGTATTCTTTGGAAAAAGCATAATTTATTCTCACGACAAACATTCTGACAGTTAAATGGTAGGAACAATTTATGAAGGTTGTTTCAGTTTAAATAACAGTCCCTGATGACAGAATCGATTAGTAACATGCGGGAAAACAGCTAAGCAGGCGTCACCTTTTATCGGCGTCGATAATATCGCATTAACTAATGATACTATTTTAATGTCGAATGATCAATTCGAAAGCCAAACTGATGGTTTGGAATTGTGTTTTACGTTTTTATAATCGAATCTTCTTCTTCTTTTTTAATTTGTCACCGTATCGTATCCTGCAACTTAGGCCAGAGGCACGGAAGGAAAGGAGTTAAGAACTATATTAGAGGAAGCATGTTTTTGATTTGGAGGAAAAGGATAAAGTCTCGGCGGAAGAAGTGCGTTGTAATATTTTCAGAAGGTTGTGAGGAAGGCCAGCAAGCTGACGTTGAAAGGTATATACAGGAAACTAGGACGTGAGTGATTGTAAGAGGAGTATTGCATGCAGGACAGGTAGGCCGATCTTCCCTGGTGAACAGGAACTGGTGCGTAAGACGTGTGTGTCCGGACCGAACGCGAAAGAGGACCAACACATCTTTCCGTCTGGATATTGACATTATCGGGTTTGCGATGCTACGATCGAAATAAGGAAGGATGGGAGAATCGTTCCATTGCTATCGACTTCATCTTGTTCCAAATATGGATCGTCATATCTTTACATGCCGTTGATATGGCCGGAACCGGCGTTATATTACTTGAATCTGCTGCAAGCAGGTACAAATTGTCGCTTATAGGTAAACAATTTTTCTAGTATAGTATTCGCAAACGGATGCTGATGTTCGTATCTATTCTGTATGTTTGTAACTGAACTAAGAGAATCTGTGCAAATTAATATGCCATACTTTAGCTCTGATTCTGCAATAACAATTAGGAGATTGCACATAACTCTGTCGACAATCGGATTGTCCTATAATTGTATATGATGGCGCAACCAGTAGATTTTCCTTTTTTGGCTCCATCCGTGTCATGGTCGCCATATATTTTTAGTAGATTTTGGAACGAGTCCTCGATAGTGGATTGAGGCAATGAGAGGCAGTTTAGGAGAGACGTGTCAAAGATAATGGTGAATAGACAGATGGTTGGATTTGCACAGTAGGGGCAGGTTGATGTCAAGATTATGGAGGATGTTTGTAATTTTATTGCGGACAAACAAGTTTGAATAAGGAATGGTTTGGTGGTTGTGGTGGAAGATCAGGAGTCGAGAGTAAAGGTGGAATTTGAGTAGGATGTAAGAACGACAAAGATCAGTGGGTAGTTTTCCAGAATCATATAGCACATGGTCTATTGGTGTTGATCTTATTGCACCAAATGTTAGAGTGTGGTGGACTGAGTTTAATCGTTTCAGGACTGTTGGTGTAGCGGACGCGTAGGCAGGAAAGCCATAGTCACATTTTGCTTTTATTAGGGCTTTGTATATTCGGAGAAGAGAAATGTTGTCTGCACCATAAGTGGTATGTGAGAACTTTTTCATCAGATTTAGTCTTTGCGTACAAGCCGCTCGGAGGTAATTTATATGATCCAACCAAGTCAACCTTCTGTCAAAGACCAGTCAAATAATTCGAGAAACAGTTTCTATAGCCTCAGATCCCAAGGTGATGGCCACCTGGTGCTGGCAGTGATTTCTACAGAAGTGTATGATTTTTGTTTTTTTAGGTGAGAAAGAATTGCGGACCATTGAGTAAGCTTCTGTGTAGCTTCTTGAAGCATGGTTTCACCAAGCTTATAATCACGATAGCGGGCAAAAATTACCAACTCGTCAGTGAAGAGTGCACTTTTGGATTTATTTCCGCCAGTATTGAGTTTCTAGCAATGATAAGGAGCGTCGGACTTAAAATTGAACCCTGCGGTACATCATTTTTTAATTCAAGAGGCTTTGAGCTAGTGTCACCAAGTACCATCTGAAACTGATGCTGATCCAAGAATACCCTAATGAATGCCAATAATCGACAATATTCCACTGGTGTATGGTGAAGTCAAAGAAAACGGCGAGCAGATGTTGGTGTATGGTGAAGGATTCTAAAATATTACTCTGAAGGTAATAAAGAAGATTAGTTTTGGATTTTTTAGAGCGAAATCCGCACTGTTTGTTTGATAGAAAATTCTTGTTGTTCACTATCCGTAGGAAACGACGGTTGACTATTTTTTCCATTACTTTGCCGAGAACAAATGTGAGGGCATCTGTAACTGTCTAGTTCCGCTGGTTTTTTGTTCTTTTTTAAGATCGGAATGATCTCAGCCAGACGCTAAGAGAGGTGGGAAAAGAACAGGATGTCTAGAATTGGTTAAATATATTTAATAGATGAGTTATAATACTTTGGGGGGGCATATTTGAGCATATTGGCGTGAAATGTATCATGACCAGCGGCAGTGGAGTTTATCGTACAGTCGAATTAAGTTCTCGAGTTTATGCCGAATTTAAAACAATAACTTAAAATAGTAATAATAAAAAATAATAAAGGAGGAAAAAAATTAACAATCAAAACATTTCTACAAGTGGTATAACTGCACCGCGATTAAAATAATAATTACCTTCAAGATGAGTTTTTCCTTAAAAAAAAAATGCAATCTAGCTGGTGTAGCCAAAAAACAATGGGGATATGGTTCATGACAGGATGGCAGATGTCATTCAGCAATAACACTCCGAATTACCTCTCCAATCATTCAAACCGATGGAGAAGTTGTAGGTGTGTGTGCAGTAGTTTAATCTACGAGATTCATCGACATGATCTAATAAATTTACCGCCAGCTGGTTAGGGTGGCCCTCTAACCTGTGCAAGTAACCTTTACTACTATCCCGAACTACTTCACGCACATTTGGTACTTTTAGGTCTTGATGAAAATTATGCTTCGTATATACCAGGAAGCACCGGCTATTATGCTTAATATTTTTCATTAAGATCGCTGCATCATTTTGATATTCGATATTAACGCTGCCCCCTCCCCGCAAAGTGATATACCATATGTCAACACAGGCTTCATAACTGTATAGCAGTAATTTCGATTTTAGAGATAATTCGGAAGTTTTAGGAGCCAGTACATATTCCGCAGTTTAAGTTTTATTTTTTAAACTTTTTGATTTCAAGATGAAATAGAAAATATAAATAAAAAGAAAAAAAATAATAAAATAATAGAAAAATGGTATCATCTTATACCGATCGAAAAATAAAGTTAAGTACATTATAAATCGGCATTACTACTACCTATATAAAACACAACAAACTTTTTATGAAAAGAATTAAGTATAATCTCATACTTCTAAATACCGAACCCACGCATTATAATTTCAGCTATAAATCATGGTCCACATTGGATCTAATCCTTGCTTCGCCATCTTTGGCTAACTCTACACAAGTTTACTATCACTCGGACTATAACAGGGCTAATAAAACACCTTAGACATACACCCAAAGTCAAATTTGACCATAACTACAGAAAAACACAAACTGTTGATCTTGCAACGTTCGCACCCGATTTACAATCCTTCACTGTTCAGTTAGTGGATCTTGCAGATGAGTGCACTACCCACAGTTCTCGCAATCAGCTGGGGGGGGGATTAATCCGTTTCCTCGTGGAATCATGCATTCAGATATTGAAATTTTCAAGTGAGTTCAATCTCTATACCTTCGACAATTAATTTTCTTCTTCTTTAATTTTTTATCCTCTATCTTACGATGTAGTGCCAACTATTTGGTTTTAGTGACATTTATGTGTAGTCCGTTGCGTTATGCGGTTTAACATATCCTGTAAATTCTCAAAGCTGTCTGCAACTAAAACGGTATCGTCAGCATAACGGATATTTGACAAGAGCTTTGTTGTCCCTATTGTTATACCATCGCCCTGGTTTAAAGCACGTTTGAAAATCGACTCTGAATAGATGTTAGAATTGGAGACTCTCCTTGACGGACACCTTTTTTAATTGAAATTTCTTCTAATTCTTCATTTTCATTTCTTATTATTGCAATTATAAAAATCTTCGAATTTCCTGACTAATGCCAATTTGTTCAAGTATTTCCATAGTTTATCATGTAGCAGCACAAATAGAGATTTCTTAACGTGAGAAACTTGATGACGCGAAAGTATTTGAAGTTACAACTCTCGGTCAATACTATTATACAGTGTGGAAAGCTTCAGACAAACTTTGTATATCGAAGCTTTTGAGATGTACGTTTATCGCAGAATGCTAAAATATCGTACTTAGATCACGTGACCGACAGAGAAGTGCCGCCGAATAAATTGTCAAATCCAGCTGAGGTTCTTTATAAGATCCGAACACCGGAAAGTTAAAATACTCATCTCGTACAATATGGTAAAATTATTGCCCATAGAAAAAACCTGGTAGGCGAACACTTTCTCGGGAAGCAGATATGAGAAGACGGTATCAGCACCTTAACTGCAAGAGGTGTCCAGAGATATTTAGTAGCTCTGACGATAGCCGACCATCGACTAGAGATGGCGTAACAGGAAGAAGAAATACGCTACGATAATAATGAAATTTCGATACTACCTGAAATCTTAAATTTCCGATTGGCGGTTCGGCGAACGGGATAGCTAAATATTGGAAAATCGGACGTTTTTTCCAATAGGAGACGGTAGTCGAACCGTGTAGCGTACCGAAGTTCGGAATACGTATCGAAGGAGTTTCGACGTCTGACAACAACGGTAGACACATCGTTCGCGTCTTATTAACGGACGTTCCTCGCGTAAAATAGACCGATAATAAGTAAACGAACACGTAACGAAGAAAACCGCAATTTTTCGTTACCGACATTATTTGATTTATTTCGTTTGATTTATCTCCAAAAATCTGTTATAAATTTTTACTTATTTAATATAAAAAATAATTACATATAAAAATATGACAGGAAAAAACGTTTTTAAGCTAATCACTCGACCGAATCGATTAAACGCACGATGATTAGTCGCAATTAATTAATAAATTAATTAATTAATAATAGTTCGGTATTTGCTTTTTACGATCGTAAGTATATTCTATAAATCAGGAGTCAAACGAGTGTCTTATCGTTAATCTTGTGCAAATAGAAATCATCCTGTGAATTCTCGGTAAAAGTTAATTACAGCCGACGAACGCACCACTCGAGAACGATAATGTTAGGCGAAAATAAAGATTACAGCTATAATTTAGACGCACAATTTTATTTCGTAATAATACTCTTTCATTAGCTTCGCGTTAAAACAGTAGTAATGACGACGATAATAGTAACAATAATAGTAATTATAACTACGTAAACAACAGCACAATAAACATTATAATTATAATAATTATTTAAATTTTTTTTCCTCAAATACTTATTTTCATTTTAATTGTAAAATCGTGTTTTTTTTTTATAAAAATTTTGTGTCTGTATATTTTTATATTTATATTTTACTTTTAGACATCATACATCGCAACAGTAAATGAAAATTTAAAATTCCACCACTATACAACTTTTTCAGAATTCAGAAAATAATATTGAAGAAAAAATAAATATAAAAAAACAAAAAATCATTAAACAAATATATTGATGTTAAATTTCGACAATTCAAAAAATAAACAGAAGCAGAACAACATTTTATTGAATATATTTTCACCATCGCCATCAAATATTCTTAAGTAATTATTTTTAATCTATATTTTTAAAATTATGATTTTATAAAAAAAAATTTTGTTTACTTGATAATGGCGTAAATGCCTAAAAGCTTTTTGTTTTTCCATAAGAAAATAAATATTAGTGATTTAACTAATTTTCAATTGATTTTTTATAATAATTATAGTGATTTCTAAAATGAAGAAGAATAGCGATGAAGGAATATAATTTGAAGTTATACGCGTATTTCGTTGTGTCCGTAGTTCAATAAATGAGAAGAAAAGGAAAAATAATAGTAATAATAATAATATGAATAATTTAAATTAGAATTAATTTTTTTTTTAAGAAAAAAAAACATCTAACTGCTTTTTTATTACAATCCGTTCAATATTTAAACATTCAGGTAATACTCTAAAGTAATTATATTAATTATATATATTTCAGGCTTATATTCCGGTATTATTCTATACGATTTGCTCAATTTATAATGTTATTATTATTTCTTAAAATCGTCCGATATTTCTCCTACATACTCGAGATTAATTTATAAATTTTGTGCTTCATTCCCTAACGCTTTTATAAGCTCGATGCGGATGTTATCGTATATCATGCTTATGATTCTTATTTTAGTTCTTTTAGGGTCTTGTCAAATTTATCTCTCGTTATAAGTGGACCTATGCGATCTTATTGTACTGTTTCATTTATGATAATTTCTTGTTGTAGCTATTCTTTAACGCTATCCGTTTGTGTATAGCTTACATATCTCTTCCATCTTTCAGTTATTTCTTCGGCTTCTATTACCTTTTTTTTTTACATTCTCCGTGCCATTTGTTGTATTTTTGAAGTCCTTGAAGTATATTCCGACTTGTTTGTACGCTTTATTGCCTTTTTAAAAATTTTCTTCTACTTCTTTTTAACACAAGGTGTTCTGTGTTTAGCTCTTTTGGCTTCTCAATATTTTCTATATTTATTCGGTCCTATTTGTGCTCTTGAATTCCTTTCTTCTATTAATTTTACTATATCCTTCGTAATGCGTGGTTTATTGTGCGTTCTATTTCTCTTGGTGGTGAATATTTTTATGTCGCGGCATTTAATTCTTTCGTGTTATTTCATTTTTCATTCACACTGTTTCCTCTATTTCTAGGTTTGTCTCGATTAGCTTCTGATACTTGTCCTTTATTTCGGTGTATTCTTTATTTCTTTTTAATTTTCCATTTCCTTTTTTGTTAACTTTATACGAACTTTTTATATTGTAGTCTCGATGTGTCCTTAAGAATAACATTTTTACTTACTGTTAACGATAGAATAAAGTTCAATCATCAAACAAAAGGACAGAGTGTACATTAATTCTACCGTCGAACAATTCGGAGAATTTTTCATTTCTAAATCTGAACCGATTATAGCCAACTATTTCGATTCGTTTTATAACCTTCATCTATTAACATACTCCGCCGTTATTATGTACATTTTTACGAGATGTTATTATTATTTAATAGGGCATAGGAAGCGACTAAGTTAAAAAGTCAACTGTCGTTACAGTATCTGATAGGATTGTCGACAGATATATAGTTTGGAATGGGTTGATATTGGCTGCCTATCATGGTGGCCTAATGTTTCGTATATTATTCTGTTACAAATACTAAATTCTTACGTCAACTTTGATAGATACCGCGCAAGAAGACGCAACGATGGATATTAGATTGCGCGATTTGACCCATCCGACAGACTTTTTCTTGTGTAGGTTTCCCTACGTCAATAAGTCGAAATTGACCGATGCCTTTAAAATCAAATTCAGCCATATCTATGCGATGGGGATCGTTGAAAAACGAACTACTAGGATTCGTGTTGCTAAATTCAGCACGGTAGACATTTAAACGATGTTTCCGCGTATACGCGGGATTTTGGAATAATAAAAAAAAAAATGATTTTCGTTAACACCTCGTACAGACTATATTCCATTTCAAAATCTCCATCGGCCCTTATTGGCGATCTCTATATAATGAAATTGTAAAAAAAAAAACACGATTTTTTCGTATGGAAATATGAATTATTTCAATTATGTCAATAAAAACGGATTTTTTTCTAGGTTTTTTCTAATAATCCAGCGTTAAATTCTTAGATTTAATCGGTATCATCTAAAATAATTTGCTACTAAACGATTTCATTAAAACGTTTATTAAATTTTCTATCGCGTAATAACGAGATATAATAATAATAATAATAATAATAATAATAAATAAAAAAATAGCGACATATTTTAAATATTCATTTTAACTGGGTATGGAATTCGATCGTTAAATCGTCCTTAATGCGAACGTTTTTATCGATAATTACGTACGGACCATATCGATTCGATACACGTGGCCAACTGGTACCGTTTGTAGAACCGGTTTCGATTTTCGGTTTGCTAAAATTAAAGGATAAGCTAACGAATTAAAATAATTTATTACGTAAACTAAATTAAATAATTATCGTTAAAAAGAACGAGTATTTTTAAAAACAAACAAAATTTTATTGGCTTATACGCTATTTAATTACGAAAAAAAAATTCGAAATATTTTTTTATTTATTAAATTGATAATTTACATCTAGCTCTAATGCTATTTAGTAAGTTTTATGATTATTTATGCATCATGAGAAGCATCCCATCCAGTGATCGGTGCTTAATTTTACATATTAATAGTATTCATATTAAATCCAGTGGCTTCGTTCTGTTGAGTCTGCGGATAACGAGTGAGTTGTCTAGTAAGTTAATTGCCATATGATTAGTATTTCGAAATCATCATCATCATCATCTGGTGCAACTGGTTCGCCCCTATGCTTGTCTTTTTCCACTCGTATCGGTTATTGGCCATTCTTTTCATTTCGGAGAATCCGGAATCCCTCTTCAGATTGTCTATGCAGCTTAATCGTGATCTACCTCTTATTCGTTTTCTTGGTATACATCCTTCAATTGCATCTCGCAGCAATCCTCCATGTCGTAATGCGCCATCTAACATAGTTTCCGTTTTTTAATCTGGTTCAGCATTTGCCGCCTTTCATTGACCCGTTTTAAAACTTCTTGGTTTTTTGTTTTCTTCCAGCACCACATTTTAAATGCTTCTATCCTATCCTCTTCTCGTTTTGTGCACGTCCACGTTTTCGATCCATAAAATGCTACTAGCCACACGTATGTTTTTATAATGCGTTTTATTTCGAAATACGAGTAAAAATTAATATCGGTAAGAGGAAAATATACAATGAGAAGGACACATTAAATAGGGAACTACCAACGGTGTAAAGTAATATGATAGAAGGATAATTCCAGTATTAATATTATGTTTTGTTTTTTTTTTTTAATCTCCTCCACATCTAGAACTAGTGTAGTCGTTTATTAGATATTTACGATGACGTGATCATGACGTTTAAGATCTACTCATCACCACGATCTCGATTTTATTTATTGAACCTTCACACTAGATCAACAACGTTTCTTCTTTTCAACGTGTTACGACCTACTGGTTGTTTTCAGTTCAAGAACGTTTCCATGTCCTTGAAATCTCGACCAGTGATCGGAGACAGCTAGTTTTTATTTCTTCTGTAACGTACTTTACTTGTAGATCTCGATGTATGGTTTGATAAATATCACGAAGCTCGCACTAGCGCCCTCAGGATCTTGTTTTGACAGCATTGTAATTAATGTTACTTTTGGACGGCGCACATCCCCATAACTCGGCTTCATACAACCATATTGGCAACAATTTGTTTGCAACCTGTAAATGAGAGGTAAAGTTGCTTTGTTTTTAAATTAAGTTCCGTTATTATACGCTGAAGCCGTAGTGTTTCATCTAGGTGTGTACTCCAAATTATTTTACGGATGAGTATGTGTGTGTATTTTATTGTTTATTTTTGTATCTAACGTCTTCTCGGCTGTCTTTTAATTGTTACTCGTTCACGCACACAGTCTGGATAGGTCGAAGATTGTGAAGATACGTTTTTTTTTAATACGCTATTTGTGTTGTGATCTCGTGGACAGCGCCATCTATATTTTCTGTAGTTTTTAGTGTAATTGAGAGATTTATAAATCCTGCAAGTTTCTATAAATACATCGCAATTTGTGTATTTATTACATAGTACTAATCTATGTTCATTGAGACACGTTCGTACATTCAGCATTATTAGGACAATCGAGTGGGCAGCTGACATAGATACTGATCATCAGTTTCATTTTTTACGTGGGGAGCTTCGATTTTCATATTTAGTAAGTATTTTTGTAGATTTCTTTGTTATTAGGATTTGGTTCGAAGTATTATTGCGAGGAAATAAGTAGGATATATAAAATTGTATCCGCCGACCGATTTAAAGTGGACAGCAGAGTAAGACAGGGCTGTCCCTCTCTGCTTTATTATTTAATATATATGCGGAATTTATTATGGGAAAAATATTTAACGACCGGGAAGGCGGAATTTCGATGGGAGCAGAAGCAATTAATAATCTAACGTATGCGGACGATAAACGTTATAATATAAGCAGCTCGAAGAAAAAACTAGAGAATATCATGCGAAGTAATTGGAGTAAAACAAAGGTCATGATAATTGATAGGAATGAGAAGCAAGCATATGAAGAAGTTGGTTTTGAGGTAGTGTACATAGTTTTTCATCTATCTCGGGTCAGGGATCACTAACAGTGGAAACTGTTCTACGGATATCAAACGCATGTTAGCTGTGGCACGTAACGCAGTTAGTAGATTAACAAGAATCTGTAATGACACACGAGCCTTTCAATACGAAATTAAATCCGCTGAAAAGCTTAGTCTTCTCAATCGCCAGCTACGCAGATGAAACAACGAAATAAATGCGTTTGAAATCTGAACTTAAGCTTCTTCGGACATATATGGTGCGAGATATAGATTCACCTGAATGCCGTATTAGACAAAATCAATGGAAAACAAGAGAAAGATCACGGACACGCTTAGTTGATCAACTAAAAGCAATAACCAGATTGAGTCTGCACGAGGCGATATTGGTTGCCTACGATAGAACAAGCTGCAGAACTATAGTTAGTATGTCGTTTTCATATCACCACGTCCTCTAGAGGGGAAAAGGAATAAAAATAAGTAGGATATATTGAAAAATATGTAGGGGAAATCGACCGTTTGTAAAGCTCGATATGTTGAAGACGGTAGTACGAACGTTCGAAAAAGACATTCTCGGCATCGGCTACTCTGTCTGTCGACATCGAATGAATAAGAGCGAAATGGAAAAAGAAGAATATATGCACATTTAAGCTTACGTATTATTATATTCCGTTTAATTGCGAGTTTATAAAACCACGGTGTTGAGATTTAAACTTGTACTCACCATATAAGAAACTGACCACAATGCTTCCCAATGTTCTTTACGAGCAGTTTTGATAAAGGGAAGTATAGAGCAGGCAATGGATTACCTATAATGCCCGAGCGAGTATAAATCCGTGCGACAATATTATACGTAACTGAACTAACGGATTACGTATTTTAAGTACAATCGGAGGAGAACACGGATTGAACGATAGTTCGGAGCTCATCTTCTAGAGTTTGAAAGGATATATTTCTAGAAGAACGGTTTTGTACCGTATTTAAGAGGTTGAAAAATCGCCGTAGATTCAGCGGTAAAAATTGAACAGAAACGAATTAATAAACATTTCTAGGAACTAAAGAAAGGACATTTTGACTGGTGTCAAAAATTAGGTAAAAAAATTTTTCGCCAACTGCAGCTCATCTGATAATGTAGTAATACATTCGGTTGGAGACTACGACTACCAGTCTCTGCGACACAGATATAAGAGGTACAAGCACCGACGTATAAAACATATCTGTTTATAGTAAGCCGGCTATTAAATTCTAGTTCTAGTATCAGCAAATAGACTAAGATATTTTTAAGATATTATATTGTGATAGAGTAAGTTATAATTTTTTTATTCTAATATATTGGAACAGGTTTTTTATACAAATTTTTCCTGTAAATTATACATTTGATATTTATAAGCCTATCATATAAGCTTTTATATTTTTTGTTTGCCTGGGAAGAATTTTCGTTTTATATTTCGGTACGGGTAAATTGTTCATTTTTAAAATTTAATATGCTTATGTGCATGTTAATAATAAGAAATACAGTGCTTCTTCTTCTTCTTCTAAATCTTTCGTTAATCACGGAACTGAATAAAGCATTTGTAATTGAGCGACGGACACACCCTGCTTAATGAAAATTGACATTTTGTAGACATTTACAAAGATAATGAGAAAAGTATGAGAAAGAGAAAGAGGAAAGAAAATTAAACACGGGTACTTTACAAAATGAAGAATTTTGTATGAAACCTCGATTGTATATCAAAAAGTATAGTTTACTACCGGGTGACCCAGAGGAGACGGACGATTTTGTTTATTGAATAGTGCACATTTTTGTCTAGTGCCAGTTATCATAGCATCCTTTTGCGTGGAACATTATTTTCGGCGTGAATCAATCACGAAAATTCTCTGATTTTTTTTCGTTTACAAAACATGTCCACAATATCTGGAATACCTGAAAACTCGGATTTCTGAAGAAATTTCAAAAATTCAGCGACGTATGCTCGAAAAAGTCTTCGAAAATTTTATAAACACTGAATGAATGTATCGTTGCAAATTTATGTGAACGATATCGTGTAAGCTAATCTCTCGTTTTCCTATTTTTAAATAAAATTTCATTCGAAAATTTTGGTCGACTAGTTTTTGAGTTATTCAAAAAACAACAATTTTCTCTGGGCCACCCTATAATTTCACTACAACATCATCAGGACTTGTCCTTAAATACCGTTAAATTCATTTTTTTTTTTTTTTACTGTTATGTATGCCCAAAAATTTTGTTATCAGCATAGTAGCAGATTTTTTCGTCTGTCTCGAGCGATCAGTTCGCTGTTGATAATCGCAGTCACCGATATTTCAGATGATGTAACATCCGACTTGAAGAAAAAAATGGTCGCGATATTCGTAGATAATTTTTCGACTAATTTTCTTACACGATTAGTTAACGAGATGATTTAAAAAAAAAAATTATACTAAAAGCTTCACGCGAGCGTTAAAGATTAATATTTGTTCGGAAATTTGCGTTTCTCGGTAATAAATTAATTTTTACGTACCCGTTATTAATAGCGAAACTCGTCCATAAGGATGATATAATTTTTGCAACTTTAATATCTTCATCGTTCAAGGTTCTGTTTTTAAGTTGAAACAGATACATCAAATCGTCACTGTGAGCAACGCCTAATTATTAAAAAAAAAATTAAATCGATCTAAGATTGAACATTTCCAATTAACCTTTTCGATATGTTAGATAACTTTAATATATTTTTAGAATTGAAACATTCCATTCCAACTAAATGTCGTTTATTTTAAAAATGGGCACTTTTTAGCATTAAAAGTTTGTAACGGAAACCTAAAAAAGAAACGAAACAACTCGAAACGAGATAATTTGTTTCATATTTAGTAATGAGAATTTTGTTTCAGCTCATATAACTTGTATACACCATTGTTTTCGTATTGTTCGTTACCGAACGTCGTTATTAGCCTATTGACGTTGTTTTTTTGCGTACAAAATGGACACAATTACAGTTGCACGCGCATATGATGTTAGATGGAGGGAGAGTGCCACACTTATATCTTATCACGTTACGCATAATGAGGATATTAACGTTCTAAATTTCTAGAATTATGCAATATAAAAATTTTCTTTTTTAAACTAATTTTTAACTTAGTAATAACGTTAATTGAACACACAGATTGTGAGCTATATTAATATATTTAGCAACTATCTCTCAGCTGCATGTATTCAGCAACCATCGGCATTCTATAGCCAAAGAAGTGACACGGCTAAACCGAGCCAATTAGTCTCGTTCCTGCACATACCACCTCATACCGCGATTCGAGGGAATGAACTGGTAGATAGAATACCAAAGGAGTCTGCTAAAACTTCGCTTCCAAATCGCAGATGACGTTGTTCTCAGCAGACTGCGGCTGTGCTATAGACACTCGCATTTATACAGAACTCCGGCTCTTCAGTTCACGGTGTGTAGTGTCACGCTTTCCGTCTCTGCAATATCCTCATTTACTATGGTTGTCTCTCAACCTTCTCTCCTCACTTTCTCTTCTCTTCAAAGATAAATACTAACTTAAACATGTTCCTCGTGTCTCGTCTGTACTCCTTTATTTAACTTCCTCTCCTTGTGCCTCTAGCCGTAGCTGCTGCACACGGCACGTTAATTCGGATTAATAATAATGATAGGATTTCAACTTTTAACTTGGTCGTGTTTAGGTGTGATCAGCATTAATAAACGATCGCTATCCGCCTTAATAGATGGTTAACCGTAAAGTTCCGATGTTTACACTTAGACTCGTATTACGAAATATAAGTATCAATTTAATTTTTACGCGTCTCTTTGAAATATTTTTAAAAATATATTTAATTACGTCATAATATAGTTGAAGCTTTTACACCTTTAGTAATTTGGAATCAAAATTAGTATAGAATTAATTTCATTTAATTCATATTTAGAACTCACCAATATATATATATATATATATATATATATATATATATATATATTTCACTGATATCGGTTGTTTCAAAATCCAGATTGCGATATAATATATATTTGACGCGTGATGCTGGATGCTAAAACTAAAATGGACCGACAAAATACCGAACCGCGAAGTATTGTCCAGAGGAAATATTAAGGACAATAGAAAGTAGAAGAAATTCCGCAAGAGGACATATTATACGCCATTCACAATGGATTACCAGCGTACTAGAAGGAAAATGTAAAGAGGAATGCTACAAAGGAGGTTCATTCATGAAATCAAAGGAATAGGGTCGTGTGCGGACATTAAAGAATTAACATCTTACACGTTGGCATGTTACCCATCAACCTTCGGGTTGAAGATATATATATATATATATATACCGTACCAGTTGCAAATGGATAAGAATCAATTTCACTGTGTTGTCTTTTATAATTGAACGTGTATAAATACGTAGACATCTTCCGGTACGTTTCTCTGGCAAATTCTAGTGCTGTCGTTTTTTCCATTACGTTACTGGCTAGCTGCAAATAAAATACACGAATTTGTTGAGAACAATAAAAACCCTTAAAGAATATTAAAATAACAACGACGAATTCAATTAATTCGAAATAGAATTTTAGTTAACATTTCCTGAAAATATAACGTTCATTATTGAAAAATTTATGAACGAATATTTAAGTAAGAACAAAAGTGGGAATTAATCCGTTCGGTTACAATGCCCTCTATCTTTTTTTTCTACTTCTTTAAATGTCGTATTCGTTAGTGGACACATCACAGTAATCTTGATTGGGCGGCATAGAACAGCTGTTATGCTGAGTGAACTCCAGTGTGCTCTTTTATGTTGTCTATACATTCAATTTTCTTCCTACCCGGTGGTTCACTTTTACCATTAATCTTCCCTTAGAGCGTGTAACTTTTAATATCTCATATTCTTGTCCTCTAACCAAGTGCCCGAAATATTTTATTTTCCTACTCCAATGCCCCGTAGCGTACAGAATTTGTCATAATATTTTTTGATACCTTTCATGATATTCGCATCATTCTTCTGTGAATCTACAATAGCTTGTAATTTCTTTCACTGTTTTATGTTCAGTGTTGATATTTCTGCACCATATATTAGTATATTGTAAATCTAACATTGGACGAGCTTCTGTCGAGTTTTTAAGTTAAGGCTTCTATCGCATAGTAAGTTTTTCATTTTGTTAAAGATCGTTTTCGTGTAGTTTAGTTTTTATTTCCGTATCTGCATCCAAGTCGTCACTTATCAGACATCCAAGGTATTTGAACTTAACAAGCTTATCTATTTTTCCACCGTCAATTTTGATGGGTTTATTTCGAATGTCATTTCTGCTTACGCGCATCCGTTTAGTCTTTTTCCATTTATTTTAAGATTGTACTTTCTACCAAATTTGTTCAGTATATTTCTATAGATCATCGGCGTTTTTAGCAAAGATTACACCATCATCAGCGTGTCGAATGTTGTTTATTGTTCTTCCATTCACCTTTATCCCAAGCCTACTTTCTGCTAACGCATCATTTATAAATTAAAAAGCACGACAAGATGCAATACCCCTCTTCTAACTTTAAAATCAATTTTTTTGTCACCTTCTACAAGTAACTCTACTGTTTGTTTCCGATACAAGTTCTCAATTATTCTCCGGTCGCTTTTATCTATTTCTATGTCTTGTAGTATCTTCATTAGTTTATCATGATCGAAAGCTTTTTAGTAATCTAATGTCCTCTGTACGGTACATAAAATTTTAATGTATATTTTCGTAATAAGAGACATTCGATTAACGTTAAATATTTCGACTCAAAACAAAGTATTTATTCTTTAATTAAAAATTGACTAAAGTTATCTGAAAATAGGGTATTACATTTGTGATATTATATTAGTTGAATGATGTATTATCGTAAACATCTTGAATTAAACACACACGCGTAAGTTAATGTGAGCCGAATAACGGATGTACTTGAACGTTGCATATGTAAATAATGTCTATATATGGAACAATACCGCCGGTTCTATGAGAAACTTCAGTTCAACCAAAATCCGCTGGTACACCGAATGTTCACTATAGATTTTCCAGCCAGATCTGGCAGACGACTGAAAAGGAAGAAGCGGTGCCGCGATGCACTTCCAATTACACGAGTGGGCTGAGCTATTCTCAGAGTTTAGATTATGGAATGTAGTGATTTTTTATACTTGATTACAAAAAACAGTTAAAATCACTAAACTTTATTCATTAAGCAAAGCTTTTCGGCAACTACGCCATTATCAAGCTATATATAAATAAAATTAAATATATAAAAACATAAAATATTAATTTAAATCTAAGTACACAATTTTTACATAATAAATAAATTATAAATACTTAAAACTATCTGACAGTGACTGTGCGAAACAACACAATCAAATATCAGTAATATAAAATTTACAGAACAGTAGCCAGAAAATAATTATTTTATAAAAATATGTATTTGAACAATGAAAAATATATTTTATGTAATCAAAAATCAATATCTAGGAATAATATAATTTAAAAAAAAATAAAAAAAAAAAAACTACTTGAAAAAATGGAAATAATAAAAGAAAGGGATAAAAATTATTTATTAAATTCAATGGTAAATTTTGAGGAAGAATTAATTTTAAAAAGTATATTGTAAAAATTATATTATTTCTAGATATTGATTTTTGATTACATAAAGTATATTTTTCATTGTTCAAATACATATTTTTATAAAATAATTATTTTCTGGCTACTGTTCTGTAAATTTTATATTACTGATATTTGATTGTGTTGTTTCGCACAGTCACTGTCAGATAGTTTTAAGTATTTATAATTTATTTATTGTGTAAAAACGGTGAACTTAGGTTTAAATTAATATTTTATGTTTTTATATATTTAATTTTATTTATATATAGCTTGATAATGGCGTAGTTGCCGAGCTTTGCTTAATGAATAAAGTTTAGTGATTTTAACTGTTTTTTGTAATCAAGTATTCTCAGAGGATTCTTATGTACTGCCGAGGAAGAAAGAATAAAAAGATAAATCAACCGTTTTCTTCTTGAAGACCAAAATTAGGCAATTCGTTGGAATTGTCCGATTAATATACATTTTCATTTCTATTCTACTCTAATCTTCTCTCTGCTTTCTTTCATTCCTTCCTTTTTATGATCGACATTGTTTTTGATAAGGAAACTGTCGGTTTAATATACATATGTGTATATATATGTATATATAATAATTTCTAATTAATCGTCGATAAATATGATCTGCGATTAAATATTGCCGAAGGCATACGAATAATTTTGCGCATATTATCGATTGCATTACTATTATTATTAGAGTGGAATGCGAGGATTTTTGTATAGTTGGTTTAAATCTTATCCGAGTAATAGATCCTACACAACGATGTTGAATAAATATATGTAAATTTCATAATATGGTGGTCCCTCGGGGTAGTGTTATTAACTTTTAATTTATATTAATGATGTTTGAAACTCTATGGTAGAATTTTCAGTTATGCGAATGATACCGCGTTAGTGGCGGATTCCGGTTATGCACATATTTTAGTAGAACGTTTTATTCGAAAATATATTTATTGTAAACGCAAAATATGTAGTTGAATAATAATAGATTAGTTTTAAATAGAAGTAAGACTAAATATATTATTTACACATTTCAGCCTTATTACGCTGATAATATTTTTTATCTATATATTTATAAATAATAATCCTGAAGGAAGGGTTGGTGAAATAAAGTATCTTGGATTGGTTTTTGATAGTAAATTGACGTGACATGCTGCGCACTGTAGTTGAAAGTCGAGAAAGTTAAATTATTATTTAAACCGGTATTTTTCTAATAAACATTTATATCGCTCGTATCTTACATTATATTAACCAGTCATTATTTATGGAATATGCATTGGGGAAATAGATTATGTACGCGTTACTCGTTGTTAGTGCGACAAAATGCTATATTTGAATTAATATGCCGAGTTTATAATAGATTTCCTCGCAATTTAACACAATGTTAAGTATTCGAGCGCTGTATGAAGTGTGGTTGTTGGATTTTGTTTTCTAGTCTCGTTCTAGATTTTCAATTGGTGCCAAGACAGGTGGATGTACTCATCAGAACCACGCACAACACCGTATACCCACTAGTAACAATATAGTACATTACGAAAACACGGGTGGAGGGTCTGCAGTTGTGTCGCCGACAACAAAGCGATTCAAACAGTTCTCTAAGTGTCTATCTGCATTAACGCTATATTACGATTGCCTCGTACGCTACTAAACAAATTATATATAGGTAAACAGTCGCCTACCTCCGATACGGAGACGGTAATTAATGATGATGGTCTTTACAGTATATTATACGCGGTCAATATTTTTCTAAAGGAATTGCACTTTTCTTTTGTATGCGTTTTTTATGCAATACGTTCGGTTATGCCGTTTTGAGAGTATCCAGTACGTATAATCTCGATTTTGTGGAGCTTCCCCAAGTTAGTGTTGTAGGTCCCCTACATATTGTAGACCATTTATAAATAAATGTATAATAATCAATGGTAATCGTACAGCATCTGAACGGCATATTAAATAAGCGCTAACGTCAAGGACGACGCTTTTTTTACCCAGAAAGTTGCACCGCTATGTACACACACACATATATATATATTTATATATATATATATTTATATATATATATTTATATATATATTTATATATATATATTTATATATATTTATCATGTACATTATTTCGGTTAAATTTTCGCTGCACAAAGGATGTATAAACGAAAACATTCGACGAGTCATCGCTGCGTCAAGTTAAAAACAGCGGAAATCGCGAATTTATTAAATAAACCAAACGACAAAGAAGAGGTTAAAGTCGCTAAAAGTTTTTTCTTTACGAATAAAAACAAAAAGCTTTTCGGCTGTTAGGCCATTATCGAGCGAATATTTTAAAAAAATCAAAAATATAAAAAGGGAAAAATATGAATTTAAGATTATAGAAAAAAAATCAGCAAAACGAACAGTGTCGAATAAAACCTTTTAACTTCTTTTTTGTTGTTTATTTTAATAAAAATCATTCTATATTTATTAAATGTCTTTTTTGGCAAACAGTCTCCTTCTCTGCGCCCCGAGGCACAGTTGTTCTTTTTTGAACTATTACAAAAACGAAAATTTAAATTAAAAACGAAAATTTAAATTAAAAACGAAAACTGAAAGAAGAAAAATCTAGAAAGTGCATATGGTACATTTGGAATATAATTTGGAATATATCATATAAATAGATGATGTAGTTACGATACATTATAATATAAAAATGAAAACAAAGTAATACTTACATCTATAAAACCGGGCGCTATGGCCGATAAATGACCACGCACGTTTTTGGGAAAATATATGTCTTTTACTAGTTCTAAAAGATTCGCCTCATTCCGCGCTACAACAATGCGATTAGTATTTTTAATATATTCATACATTCAATATACTTTTTTTCAACGGATTAAAATAAAAATAATACCGATATTAACGATTGAAAACGAAAGAGAAATTTACCTATAAATTTTAGGTAATCGTAAAAGATATCGTCTTTCGCGTATTCTTCCGATATACAGTTATTATTTTGAAAACAATTACCGTTCACTCCTTCCGGATTTAGAATAAAATCGTAAAGTACTGAACCGGTAAAAAATAAAAGAAATTAATAAATTAATAATAAATCGCGATAATCGTCACGTTTTGTAATTTAAAGAAAAATGTTAGGAGTTACGAAATTTGATAAAATGAATAATTAAGAGCACAGTCAAGAATAGATATGGCCTAATGGAGGTAGCGAGAAAACTAAAATCGACGTGTTATGGTCATGTTATGGTGAAACAAGCAGATAGCTGGGCCAGAAAATCTATAGAATGGATTCAATCGAATAGGAAAAAGGAAAATCAAAAGATCAAAAAGAGGGCAATGATATCGTCAAATATGTGGGAAACAGTTGGATGCGGAAATCAGGAGATGGAATGATTTGGAAGTAAAGAGGAGACTGAATATATATCTCAAAGTTAAAAAAACAAACAACTGAAGAGGCTTTTGCTCAAGTTGGGCCTTCATTATTATTTAATTTGTACTTATTCAAATGAAATAGTAATGTTAATAATTCACGCATCACATACGGAACATTGTGATTGAAAAAGGTTAAGCGTTAAGGTATCGGGGGATACCAGCTTGTTATAATTTATCATGATGCCGGTTTTTTTCTGCTCATTTTTTCCGGAGTCGAATGAATAATTTATTATTTACTTTATAGTTACGCCAAATTTGTCATGTAATTGTTTAGGCTTTATTTATACTCCAAGTGATGAATGTTATACGTTGTTTTACGTACCAAATAATTAAGAAAATAAATGTCACGATGAATTGTGAAATGTAAGGATTTTTTTCAAAAATAAATAACAAGAAACGAGTTTTACAAAAAATTAACAAAATGAAGAATAGTCTATTTACCTATCAGAAATGTAAAATGTAACACATATATAAAAATCGAAAAAACGAAAAAAATAATATTTACAAAATAATCTAATAGCTAACACCTTTGTATCGTAAATATTTATGTATTTTTATATTTTATTTTACATTCGCTCGATAATGGCTTATATAGCAGAAAAGCTTTGTGATTTTTCAATAAAGAAAGTTGAGACTAATTTCTTGTTAGTTTATTTTATTTATTCATTTTTATTTAATACGTGTTTGTTGTTGTTCAGCGTACTTTTCATCTTCTTCTACTTATTCTATATGGGGGTTAAAAAAAAAAAAATCAGGTACATGACAGGTGTGTATGGAGTCGCCGATGGTAAATTTCTTTCTAAAATTATAACTTACGATTCAGTTATTTCGCGAGAATTACACTTTGGCCAAATTAAAATGTTTAAAACTGTGCGATTTTCGAATATTTATCGAAGTGGTGCGGCTGATTGTAAATAAATGAGAATTAACCTGCGAATGCGAACGAGCCCTCGTGCTCGGTAAAACCGATAATCGCCGGTAATTTCGAAAAATTTCCCTTTCGGAACGTGTCGACAGGATATTCGACTAAAAATTTCTTGCGACCCGCTTTCTGAATGACGGCTCCTCCAATTCCGATATTCTTAGCCATAGTTCTTTCACTCGTTACGATATCGTTCTGTAACGGAATAATATACCTACTTTTATTCAACGCGTTAATTACGTTGGTAGAAAAGAAATGAAAAAGTAAAATTTTTTTATACTCATCGTTCATAATTGTTACTCAGTTCACACTTGTCTTCTCTTCAAAGATGAATATTTCTCTCTAACGTAATATCATCTTCTTAAGCATGTCTCGAGTCCTTGATTTAACTTTCTCTCCCTAGTGCCTCTAATTTTAATTTCTGCACACGGCAAGTTAATTTAAATTAATAATAATAATAATTTCCTTTTATAGAGAAACTTTCGTTCGGTCAACAAAAAGAACATCCTTTCTAAAGTCGAACACACACGACGCTAAATAATAGACGTTTTACTTGCGTGCTGACGAAAAGCTTTCTTAAAAGATAAATAAATTTTGGAAATCTTTCGTAAAAATGAAAAACTTCTATTCTCGTTTATATAGCAATTTTTCTAGTCATAAAGAATGAATTTAAAAAGTATGTTTTTTTTTTATATATGAAACATAGTTCTTAATGAAGAAAATGGTAAACATTTCGAAGGAGTAACAATAATAATAATATAATTATAAATAAGGACAATCAATTTTCGATAATCGTGTAATATCGTTGAAATACTACAGAAATCAGCGTCATCGAGAGTTGGAAATTGTTCAAACGTGCAATCCATCTTCCACAGGGCATCGACATATTCCACCCCGGTGGTACATTTGTACCTTTCGGGATCCGGAGCTGCAACCCGAATGGGACGCGTCCACAGGTGACGGATAGTGGAATGACCTACAGAAATGTAGGTTAGCTGTGAATAAGACACCAGTCGAATAAACAGTCGCGGACCAACAACGACTACTGGCTGAAAGTCTTTAGCAGACGATTCCAGTAGTGACAGAGCAAAGAGATACGAGGATGTAGATGGACAGCTTGAGAACCTGCCCACTAAAAGTCTGTATAAATCCTATGTCCTATGACTGTTACTCCATCGGCGGGGATTAGGTCACCGTAAGAAGCTTAAATCGTTACCACCTCAGTAACGACCCGCTGCCTTGCGGTTAGGATGTTTATCCAAAGGCTAAGGGAGTAAACCCTAACAGAAAATCCTGCAGCAAGCAAGGGGAAACCACCGCAGTAACTCTTCCCAAGAAAATACCGTGATATGTAAAGTAAACGGATAGATTTTGTGCCATGCGATCCGGCTAGCACCCGGCGTTCTGACGTCCGGGGTCCGAATGTGAAATATGTAAATATCGCACGCGACCGTATTTGTTGGCGCAGCCTGGTCAGCCGTGTGACAGATCATGGTCACGATACCTCTGCATGGGCTGACACGACTCACTGATGATGAGAGTACTCATTAATTCACAAGTCATTGTGTGTTAACGTGTGTGTGTGTATGTCGTTACCTATATATTTTATTTATTTATTCATTTCAAATTACACTTCCGTTACAAGCGTATATATAAATGATATAAAGTGTGTATATATCGGTAATTAATGGCTATGCGCATGTATTAATTATAAATAACGATAAAATAAATCTTATTGTTACCGTTTGACATTTAATTCGATCTTTAATATAATTAAAATCTAATTTCTTATCTTAAATTATCCGCAATCCGATTAATGAAAATTTAAAGAATAATTAACTGAAACATAAAATAAATATTTTTAATATCTGCAAATCTCCCCTTGAAACAGATCTCTGAAATAAGTTTAAAATTTGCAGGCATTTATGAATAAATATTTTTAACACTTGCAAATCTCCCTTTCCAACAACTACACACTTTCGGATAACTGCACATCTAAATTTGAAGATAAATAGATGATTACGTAATTTTACATCTGTGAATCGTAAATCTCTCGTGGTGATATCGTGATTATGAAAAATCCATCTGCTCTACACGATGTTGCCATGAATCCCTGTTGCGAGCTATTTGCACGCATTCTGCAAAGTTCCTTCTACTACCTTCCGTACCCTACCATCTTGTGGGAACGCCATCACGTTCCTTCTCCACTTCTCTCAAGAATTCTCGCCTGAAATCTGTACGGTCTCATTATATGGCCGAAATATTTTAATATTCTTCTAATTACTACCGAGGACAATGTTCTGTTTGTTGCGCCAACTTCCTGTAATATCGAGTAATTCGTTTTCTTGTCTGTCTACAGGATTCTTAACATCCGCCTTCAAAAATACATTTCCAGCGCATTTATCTTTTGTTTATCACATTTCCATAGTGTCCACATTTCTGCACCGTAGAGAAACACCGAGAAAACCAAACTATTGACCATTTTTATTTTCACTTTTTTCGATACAGCGGGATCAACCCATATACACTTTAGACGCACCATCACACTTTTAGTTATGTTTACTCTATGTCTAATTTCTTCTTCAGAGCTCCCTCGATTTTCCGCTATCGAACCTCGATATCCAAATTGTTTCACAATTTTCACACCATTAACAGCGTTTAATCCCGGGCAATTATCGTTCTGTGTATCAATAATCATGATATTTATTTTTATTAATTATTAGTCCATATTCTGCGCTATATTTTTCCAGACGACTTAGAGTTTGCGTCATACTGACTAGGCTATTAATTATCAGCGTAGTGTCATCTGTATACCGGAGATTTGATAACTTAATTCCTCCAAATCCGCTATCATGAGTCTGTAAAAACTTGCGCATGATGTACTCACCATAGAGGTTGTACAAGAGTGGGGACAGAATACAGCCTTGCGGTACGCCGCGGATGTGTAAAAATCTTCCGAGTGTACATCTTTGCTTATTCTGACTTTAGCCGCACTTTGTTTATATAAATTTATAATTAAACGTACTAAATGTCTTGATATTCCCATTTCAACTAAAATTGGCCAAAGTTTGCTCCATTGAACACAGTCGAAAACCTGTTTGTAGTGCACAAAGCAGAGTACCATTTTGACATTGTACTCTCGTGCTTTTTCTATTAGCAGTCGAATATTCAAGATCTGCTCTCTTGTTGCTATACCTTTTATAAAGACCGCTCGTTCCCATGGAATTATAACCGTTCATATATGATGTTTAACATCACCTTGCTAGCGTGTGGAATTAAAGGTATTGTCCTGCAGTTTTCACATTTTTTGTAGCAACCTTTCTTATGTAAGGGAATATATGTAGATCGGCACCAATCCTTTGGCCGAAAACCGGATTTCCAAATATTATTGCTAATCGTATATATAGCATGTTCTGTCTTTTCACCCGCTATTTCGAAAATTTCTGCAGGAATGTAATCACGCCATGGAGCTTTGTTCCGTTTTAAATTGGCTACAGAATTTTGAACATCTGAGAACAGAATAGAAGGATGCATCTCATCAGTTGGGATGTTATCATAAGCAACCGCATCCGTCCTTAATGAACCATTCTCATTTTTAATTACTTGTATTTTAATTTTGAATTCTCCTGCCAAAAGTTATAGTGATCTTTTGTCCATTCTATTCGCACTTTTTTTAGATCTCGTCACGTACAGAGGAGATGTAGTCATTTTTATCTTTTCGGCACAATTTTTTGATCTGTTTGCTTAACAACTTTTGTTTTTTCCTATATAATTTTCGACGCCGTGACTTAGAATTCTTCGTTCTTCTATAACCGCAGTTGTTTCATTTGAAAACCAATGTTTCCATTTCTTTATTTTATCTGGCGGTTGTAAATCTTTATATGCGTTTTTAATGTGTCCTTTCAACTGGTTACAACTTTGTTCCGGTGATACGTTCATGTTCTCCTGTGTGTAGTTACCAGAAGTTTACTGTCGCGCTGTGATGTTCGCATTAAGGTACAATGCGAAGGTTATCTAGGAGAGGGAAGTATTCTGCGTACACGATGATTTATCGTCGGTAAGTATAAATATAACCCTTGACGATCGGGATAACGGTTCGTGGCTCGAGAGCTTACACGGTTAGTAGCTTGATATGCGCATCGATAACCGAGTTTGCTACAGCGGACGTCTTTACAAAGGGCCGAAAAATAAGCATGTCCCTGCGTAATAAAGTATACGACGTCGCTCTCGCGAGATGGCAAAGGGCTTGGGTGGAATATGACGGTGCCGTCAAGACCTTACTGCTTAGCGTAATCGACCGGGAAACAAACGAATGGTTTGCGCCCTCGAGGGCGCTAACATGTTTCGGTACGCGGCACGGTCCGTTCGCATGCTACGAGCAACGTTTTCGGGAAACGCCTCGGCAGTGTGTGTGCGGTGCCGGTGCGTGCACAGTCGCTCACCTGTTGAACGCACAAACAGATGTGCCTAGAGGAACTTGCCGCCGAGCAACTTCGGCCGGGGAAACTGCATTCGGTCGGTACCGTCAAATTATTGGCGCACCGGCCGAGAGCTGGACAGATTTCTTCCATCAGAAATCTACCTGGTCCACCGGCCTAGATCTCCTGCACACTCTTTATAGCATCGCGCTCGAAAGTGGAGAGGAAGTTTGCGCTATACAGGCCGCAAGTAGGGCCGCAAACTCTTCACCCGAGACCAACTCATCTAGTACCTGACAAGTCGCGCTTGCGCCTCTTGTTGGGGGCAGTGGCTCGGTCTCTCGAGTTTCACTATATCATAGTAGTCGTTTTTACCGGCCCGGACTTCGCACCCGGAAAATAATGCCGGTAGGTGAATAGTTAGACGGTTGACGGCTGCCGCGACTCCTCAATCGCGCCACCAGATCATCTGGCTGGAAGCCGTCTAGGTCTTTGGAATTAACGGGTCGGTGGTATAAACATAATGGGACATTCTCCCGCGTTGAGGAACACCGGCTGGGGGAAGGTGGAGGGCCTTGTGAAACAAAATTCACCGTAGTTACCAAGTCTAATTGTCATGGTTGCTTTAAACCCTTTTGGATTTAAAATTTTCATGTTTGTTAATGGCGACCTTTTTATTTCGAACCTTTAGTTTTAACCTGATTTCCATCATTAATAATCTGCGATCTGAGTCGCATTCTGGTAATGTTTTCGTGTTTTTGCACGCTGAAAACCAACGCCTATTGATATGAAATCAATCTGATTACGAACTCGATCTCCCAGCGATATCCATATTATTAGTATGTGGACGTGGTTTTTGAACATTGTGTCATTACTGACATATGTTGATTAATAAAAAATTGTATTAATCTATCTCCCTTGCATTTCGGGGTCGCCGACCGTATATGTTTATATCCGTCATTATGCATTTTGCCAATTTTGGCATTAAAATCTCCCATAACAATCTTGATTTTACGTCGTAGAAGTGATCCATTGGTCATAAAATAGCTGTTACTCTTCATCTGGCGCATCCGACATCGGTGCATATACTTAAATTAGATTAATTCCAACTGGTCTGGTTCATAGTCTTATCAAGATTATTCATTGATGGCACGATAGTGTTTGGCTATATTGAAAATTTCTTTATGTATCATAAATGTTACAAATGCCCTGCTCGATGCACTGTTATCTGAGCTATATATTCTGTAGAAAAATTTCTACCTTTAATTCCGCTTTCAATTTTTCAAACTAGGTGGTATACTAATCCCCACTCGAAGGAAAATTTACATGTTTCGCCCTAGCATTAGTTATCGAGTAAAACTCATAAAGCTAAATTTAAATGTTTATCGCGCTCATGTTCTCTCGGGGATATGAAAAGTTTGGGTCCTATTTATATAGGTTTCGGTTTGCCGATAGACCGAGATGTTTCATCTGCAACACGAATGAAGTAGATGTCATTGAACATATGATGTTTCACTGTCCCGCGTCCTAGATCTTCGTTTGAAATATAAAATTAAACCTAGCCGATCCCTTATTATAACTAAGGGGGCTAATTCACACAGTATGCTGCTGTTTATGGTGTCTTATATGGTCATGAAATTCAAGAGTAATTTAATTTTTAATTTTCACACTACTCACTCAGTACTCAAGGTTTTCACTTCCCATGTGCTGCTCGAATCGATTAGACAAATTCACATAGTTACATTTATAATTTTCATATTACCTGTACGCATTAATATAAATAATAAAAAAATTATTTACGTTTTAATTAAATTAAGCATACTTTTAGTTTTTAATGTGGCTCATTTAGATAATGTTCAAGCTTGTTCATTATACACACATATACACATGATGACTGAGGGACCTCTAACTTTAAGCACACTTGACAAGGAACCATCGCATACGATTTCCTTATATGCGTATATGTACGTATATTCTAATGGATTCCTTTCCCCATTATATGCACATGAATATCAAATAATTAAATAAATTTTAAAAAATAAAAAGAGAATTATGAAAAAGAACTGCAATGTTTTTCATAATAATACATAGTGTGTCATCACGTTCTTTCGTAGAACAATTTACAGAGACGATGATGATTATGATTATTATTATTATATACGGATGGTCCCTCATATACAAGATTTTTTTTTTAATATCTATATAAATTGCAATCTGGCTAATGTAGCCAATAAGCAAATGGAATCTAGGCTATGACAGGATGGGAGATGGCATTCAACAACTAAACTCCGAACTACCTCTCCAATCATTCAAACCGGTGGGGAAGATCTAGAGGTGTGCGATAGTTCAATCTGCGCGGCCCATTGGCATGATTTAATAAATCTACCGCTAGCTAGTTAGAGTGACCCTCTAATCTGTGCAAGTAATTTCTGCTGCAAACCCAAACTACTTCGTGCACTTTTCGTATTTTTAAGTCTTTATGTAAATTTTCATTTCGTATATACCAGGGTGCACCGGCTATTAATCTTAGTATTTTTGATTGGGATCGCTGCACCATTTTGATATTCGATATTGATGCTGTTCCCCAGAGTGATATGTCATATGTCCACACCGGCTTAATAACTGCTCTGTAAAGCAATAATTTCGATTTTAAAGGTAATTCGAAAGTTCTACCTAGGAGCCAGTACATGTTCCGCAGCCTAAGTTTCATCTCCTTAACTTTAATCCTGATGTGTTCCTTCCAGGTCAAGCGGCGATCAAGCCACATCCCCAGATACCGGACTTTATTTTCCTGTGGGATCCTACCATTAAGATCAACAGGGGGGCATGTGTCCCGCCTAGTTGTAAATGTAACATGTACTGACTTGGTTGGGTTAATTTTAACCCTCCACTGTCGTGCCCAGATGTTCAGGTCGTTTAGACCGCGCTGTAATTTTTCCGACGCCACCACCGGATCATTATCTCCCGCGAATAATGCTGTATCATCGGCAAATGCCGCCATCTCCACATTTGTATTTACGGGAAGGTCAGACATATATATGAGAAAAAGGATTGGCCCCAAAACAGATCTCTGTGGAACTCCAACATTGACCGGATAAAATGTTGATATATCGCTACCGAATTTGACTTGAAAAAATCTATGTGACAGGTATGAGGATAGTAGTGTGTAGTATAGGGATGTAGCAGGGTGCGTTTTATTTTTGAAAGTAACCCTTCATACCATACACGATCGAAAGCCTGACTGACATCAAGAAAGGCTGCAGAACAATACTGCTGCTTTTCGAAACAATTACGGATGTATTTTTGCACCCTATGAACTTGCTCTATTGTAGACTGGCCAGGACGAAACCTAAACTGGTAGTTTGGAATCGTAACCTGTAGCTGTTAAGATCGCTACGTGCCCATTCGCCATTATGTTTCCGCAGGGGTGGAATCACTTTCTGCGGCCTGTTAAGAGCTTTAGTGGCCTTCCACAATGAATGATCGTCATTTTTAGTGCCCATGTTGGAAATAATTGATCTTAAAGTGTCATTTTTACGTATTTTCAGTAATGCGCTTAATTCTTTGGTTATTTTATTAAGATAACTTTTGTGAGCCGGATGCCTTGATATCTGCCACAGTTTTCTAATTTTTCTTTTGGCATTGATTTTTTCTCTAATAATGATGAAAAATTAATAGTTTGTACTTTTTATAAAAATACTTACCATGTAACGAATATTAGACCTAATCAATTCGGATGCAGGTAGCTTCATCAGACAATCTAATAAATCGTTTACGTTTTGTTGCGTGCAATTTAAATATTTAGCATACGCTCGGGCATTTGCAATTGGATCTAAATCCATATACCAATCTTTTGAAAATATGGTACCGCTTTGAAGGATAACTTGTTGAAATAGTCCTATGTTCAAAAAAACAATAAAAGAAATTCGATAAAAATACCGTTGGTTTTTTTTAAATATAACTAAATGTATCGGATGACCCAGAGAAGACGGACATTTTTGTTTTTTGAATAGCGCAGCTGGTAACACTGCTACAACGTAAACCGCTTGCTTCATGTTTAGTGTACACACGAGAGATTCGTTTTTATCCAGTTTTAGTCTTTTAGTTATCATGTTGGTATCGCTATAACGAGAAGGAGTGCGCGTTTTGCGTGGAACGTTATTTTCGGCGTGAATCGAATATCGATCATAACAGCGCAAAGAGTTTGGAAAGGAATATAAAATTATGCGGTGTAAACCTGTTTTCAACACGATGGTGCGACGTGCTATTGTTGTATTCGTTCACACTAGTTCGTACTGGCAGAATAAAATAATACTGGTAGATTCAGTAGATCAAATAAACTTTATATCTTTGCCTAAATAAGTATATACAAAATCTATAAATTTTAATTAATATTTAATAAATTGGCGATCAACCAGTGGAAATATTCCAAAGATTGATATTCACTCAACGTACAGTGGTTATCGATATAGTTAAAACACTCGAAAATAAAATAATTCATAACTAAAGTTTAATAGTAACGAATTTTCAACAACTCAGCTGGTAGGGCGTAATAAAATTAACCATAAATAAATAAAATATAAATTAAATTAATAAACACCAAATAAATTTACATTATATATATATATATATATATATATATATATATATATATATATATATATATGTATATATATGTGTGTGTGTGTGTGTATGCATGCATATAAGTAGGTGAAAAAATAATAGTTAATAGCAGTCGATATATCATTTTAATGAAATTTTGTTGTTGTTTTTTTTATTACAACTCTTGTCTATTCAAAATTTTATGTACCGATGTTTAAATGAAGTAAATTATATATGACAGCAAGCTTTAAAGAAATTTTTAAGACATCAGCTGGAATTGTATGGCGGGAAGTTGCATGAAATACAGATAGAAATAGGCAAATAGATGAAAAAACATACCCCATCCGAAAGCTATTAAATGCAGACTTAAATCACGAAAAAGCTTTCTGAAACGTGCAGAAAGATTACGAAGAGAACACCAAAAGAAGTAAAACTGTACAAATGGCGAATGACAATGAGTAACATTAGTCCTCCACACGAAAAACTAGACAACGGAGTAGATCCCACCGGGGAACAAATCTTGGATAGTATAAGGACTAATGTAGGACGATGCAAAGTTAACCTGCAAAGATGGGGATATTCTAATAACGATAGATGCGAATGCGTTACAGCGCAGAATATAGTCCATCTTCTAGAATGCCCTGCAGGTCTGCGACAAGTTGTAATGAGACCGATTGATACTTTGACAATGCTCGACTTATCGGTGTGGAACAAGTTAATTTCGTTTTTGTGCCGGATACGAGGAAAAAGAGAAACTTTTCGCGAATAAATTCGTCGCCGCACTTTTTTGCCAACATCGAGATCAAATAAAATCCAATCGCCATCTTAATTTTGCAAAAAAAAAGCATATTTCTTTTTTTGAAACTAATCTTTATAGATGAAAAATGAATGATTTAACGCTTTCAGTCGTACACATTATAAAATTATGACTCAAAATTATAAATTTTATACAAAGGTTTTTATCAAACATTGCTATTTTTTACGACTAGATCATTTTCAATGCGTTTATATAAATATATATGTATATATATATTTTTTATCTTAATCAAAATATGTACAATTTAAAATTTCGCGTACCATTTGTGGAACGCAGTCGTTGAAATAATTAAGAAAAAAATGAATCAGTCTTTTTGGTCAACGTAATTAAATTCATTACGATATACTTCGGAACTGAACAAAGTGCATTTAATATATTAAAATAAATTAACGGCGTTATAATTGAATTATTTTCTTCGAATAAAATTCTAGAAATTATAACATTTAGTGCTTTTTCATTTTCAAGTTTGATGTAAAATTACGCGTCGAATTATTCCGCTATTATTGGCGAGTATTGCGAGAAAATTAAAGTTAAAATGTAATATATTTATTTTAAAACATGAAAATGTAAATGATCGTCATTACCGTGGATGTGTGTTTTTTCTTTTTTTGACTTTATGTCACGTAAATCTTACCAGCTTTGACGACGGGACTAAGTAAAAACAGATTTATAGACAACGATCCGGCCGACTGTCCGAATAATGTAACGCGATTTTTATCGCCGCCAAAATACACGATATTTTCATTTACCCATTCAATCGCCATTATTTGATCTAAAAATCCGACATTCCCGGGAACGTTGTCCGTATGTAAACATAAAAATCCTTTTCGAAAAATGAAAATATACGTCATATCGATTAGTACGTCTCGAATAAATCGTAAATGTTATCATTTATAAACGTTTGAAATAATAATAAATTATTTCTAAAATAAATAAATAAAACAAAAATTATCGAAATAAATTAATAAGTTATTTCATAATGATGCATACATAAACAAGGTTCATATAAGTACCTTATAAGTATTACAAAGAAATTTAGAAAATTAACGAAACAAATATTAACAGGAAAAAAAGCAAAAACGAAAACCTGCGAGAAAATAAAAAAAAAACTATTCATATATGCGCACATAAATATACATACACATGCACACACACGGTATTAACAACACAAAGTAAATATTTGACGTAGACACGGAATTAAATAAGTAATGTTCAATTCCACGATGTTTGTATATAACGCATGCTGAGGTTTAAGCGTAATATATGAAATTGATTTATTTCGACGTATTCTACACGCCTAAAACTTTTTCTCGATAATTTACTAATATAAGAAGATAAGATGTTTAATTCTGATCGCGTCTCGGTAATTTTTTTTGCTATACTTACGACGATTTAGTATAACTTTGCAACGGTGATCTTGAATCAGTTGTAATTTTTTAAATGTACCGTTTGAAACTGATAGCCGAAAACAATGCGTAAGTTATAATCTGGCCGGGGAATAATATGTGTATATAATAATTTCTTATTAACGACAGAAATAGACGATCGTCGATTAAAGATTAAGTATATACTGATTGCTTTATTATCGATTAAGTAATTAATATTATTATTAAAGGTGGAACTCGGTTTATACTTTTGCCATCAATCTTAATTTCCGCTTAATTCACGTCGCCTTGTAAAGATTATAGCTTCAGTTTTATCAACGTTTATTTTTAAGTCTCACCTCTATAAAACTTAAAAATAAAGCTATTTTGTAATCTGTTACTTATGGCATTTAGCCTGTAAGATTTACACAATATAATGCTAATTGTAACTTAGGTACATTATTTATTAATATTAAAAATAGATAGCCTAATACACTGCCCTACATGAACGATAAGTTTTGACAGAGGAATTATATATATACATATGATGAGTAACATAGAACATTCTATTGCTTACATAAGATTTAATTAGCTTGATTAAGTATCAAGGAAATTTAAGTAATTAAAAATAGTCCCTAATACCGCAATTACAGCGGATAATCGAAAATCGATACAACACGAATTCTGTCCACCTCGACGGGTAAACTAATGAAAATGAAAAATACACACATATGGAGCACGTACCCCAAAGTTATTTTTCGAAGAAGACGTTCGTAACGTTCACTTTAGACATTACTTTTTAATTTATATGCAAAGTATATCATTGGGAAGAGTGCTGGAATGATGGAACAGGGATAAAAGAATGAAAAGATGGATTATCCATTGAGGGATGGAAAAAAAACCTTCGATGACGTCGTCATATTGATTTCCACTAGCACTGGAAATATCACGCGGATTGCTTACAAATAGGAAGCAAACTAAAATGATGGTGATCGACGAGACGAACAATAATCAAACTAGTATGAAAGAAACGGATGGCACCGAAGTAGTTAGTAACTTCATATATCTAGTGTCAGTTGTTGAAAATTAGACAGGATGCAGAATGGAAATCCGTTTAATATGACCGAAGAACAAATTAAAAAGTAAAAATCGGACAAAAACGTTAATATTTTCAATCTTTCTAAACGGTACAGAAACGTGGATTATTCACTGTGGGGAACGCATTGAAATTCTGGAACCACGGTGTTAGAGAAGAACGTTACACGCTTCACGGATCGCCAAGAAAACGAAAGAGTCAACCCTGAAACTGGGGAATCGAGGCATACTAACATAAGTATTTATTAAGTATTTATACGTTTGTTCGGTTGTCTAGTTCGCGAAAATACGAGTAAAAGTGTCGATCATCGAAACTGGAAGGAAAACCGGTACGTAAAATAGTTGGAGCTATACTTACACAACATTATAGAACAGTTCAAAACGTTTGTACATTCGTCTCACATTTCAGTTTTTAGAAAGTGAGAAGAGAATAAAAATAAAACTTACACTTTTTTTTTGAAGTTATAAAGCTAAATTTAAATTTTTATTGCGCCGAGGTTCTCCCCCAAAACGCGACAACTATCGGTCCTACTTATAGAGGTTCCAGCTCACCGACAGGCCAGCGTACTCTTATACTCTATATATGCGACACAAATGAAGTGGACAATATGGAATATATAATATTTCACTGTTCCGTTTTTAATACGTTGCTGTTTATACTAGTGTCAAGTATTCCAATAAATACCATTCACTCGGTAACCAAATGTGAACTAGTATTGCATCTACCATATGCTTCTCGACTAGGTTAGACAACTGCTCGTATATATTTACGATATAATTATTTATTTATTGTTTTAACTAATATTTAAGCATACACTTTCCTTATAAATTTTCATTTTCTTACGATTTATTTAGATAATATTTAACCATACTTATTGTACACACTACACGCAGACATGGTGACTTACGGTGACTAAGGGGAATTTTTTTGTCTTTTAGCCACAAATGTAAGTACACTTTGCGAATTTGCGACGAACTGTCACAGATAATTTTATCGACACTCGATATACGTGTAGTTTTTTTTTTTTGTAACCACTAATTTAATGATAAAGTATATTTGCTCCGTCTACTTGTTGGAATTGTAGATAGCCTAAATAACAAAAACAATTAATAATAGATTCAATTAAATTAGAAAATTATTAAAGACAAAACGAGAAAATGATACTCACCTAAGGGACCTAAACGGTAGTTGATGGAGACGAAAATCACGTCGAAATCTAACAGGTAATTCGGACACAAGCCGATCGCAGAGTCTTGATAAAGCCCTCCACCGTGAATAAAAATCATTACCGGTAATAACTTTTTGGTTTCATTCTGCTTACGCTGTGTGACGTAATAATTCAATTATATTACATCTAAATGGTAAAAAAATTTCCGTTCGCCGATAATTTATTTTATTCTTATTTATATATATATATATATATATATATATATATATATATATATATATATATATATATATATATATATATATATATATATATATATATAGGGTGACCTAGAGAAGACGGACAGTTTTGTTTTTCGAATAGCGCAATTGATAACACTGCTACAACGCAAAACCGCGTGCTCCACGTTTAGTGTACACAGGAGATATTCGTTTTTGCCCAATTCCAGTTATCACGGTATTTTATAACGAGAAAGAGCGCACGTTTTGCGTGAAACGTTATTTTCGACATGAATCGATCGCAACAATGCAAGGAGAGTTTTGAAAAGAATTCAAAGTTACGCGGTGTAAACCTGCACCATGTCGAAATTCAATTTTAAGGTTGGTAGAAAACTTTCGAGAGACAGCTTTTGCAACGTATAAAAAACGCATTGGACGAAAAAAACCGGCTCGTACCGGTAGGGCCTTATTTTTTCACTGCTACCGTCAACGGAACGCGCTATATCGAGATGATACACTCGTTTTGCTTCCCTCACTTTTTTTTTGTCGTCGTCGTCGTCTGGGTCGTACTTGATGTCAACAAGACGGTGCGACATGTCACTGTTCGGTAGAAACGCTCTCTGCACCGAAAAAAGCGTTTGGTAAACGCATATTTTCGCGTCGCACGGATTTCGCTCGGCAGATTTGACCGCTCCAGATTTTTTTTTGTGAGATAACTTTAATAGCCGCATTTACAAAACACGTTCACGAGATCTGGAACACCTGAAAGATCGGATTTCTGACGAAATTTCAAAAATTCAGCGACCTATGCTCGGAAAAATGTTTTGTAAAAAGACTAAATAAATGTATTGTTGCAAATGATATTGTGTTTAGCAAATGACGGTTATTCAAATGATGTTGTGTTTAATAAATGACTGCAAGCTAATCCTTTGTTTTTCTAATTTTAAATCAAAATTTTATTTTAAAAGTTTCTGAGTTATTCAAAAAACAAAACCGTCCGTATTCTCTGGGTCACCATATATAATATAATATATATATATATATATATATATATATAAACGCTGAATTTAAGATTCCTCCGAAAAATGTTGATATGGCTACATGGAAGGGTGGTCTCTCAAATGAATACATATTGAATACAACATGATCTAGTCAAAAAACTAGCGAAATGAATAGGACACGTGATGACAAGAATCGGATACCGAAAAAGATACTACAAGACGTTTTAAAAAATGGAAACAGATCGGTGGGTCGCCCTGGTTTTGTTGAAAATTCAAAAACAGCAGGAATTATACCAGCTAATGACCGTTGGGAAAAGTTGGCATTGGATCGTAAGCAATCAATGGATGTCGGTTTTTGTTACCAGCGCAGCGAATTTTAACTGTATTATCGCCTGAAAAATTAATATTTGGTAGAAATATTTACGATCAAGTAATTTAAAACAACTTTATAGGCGAATAGGAGAAAATTTTTCGTAAAGATGCACTGGCAAAAGATCAAAGGAAATACGTGGATAGGCGACTGCATGCAGTGAGAAAGGCGGTTAACATCGGAGTGAAAGTGTTGGTTCCAGCCATTTAAACCGAAAAATTGTCACTAACATTCAATACGGTTCCACATGAAGTTGGAGATAAAGAAAAAACAGAAATACTGCTAAAGACTGATACGAGAATACAAGTCCGACGAAAAGTATCAACTATCAAAAAAGTAGTCGACTAATCAAATGAGTCGAAAGATCCCAATGGGTACGAGAAGCGACTCCATTTGATTTAATTTATAACTCTATAATCGTAATAATTTCATTTTGTTTATAGTGTCGGAGTTTTCAATTCGATAAAACAAAGGAGAATATTATGTAGAGATATAATGGAGTAGCATAAGGCGGCAAGCAGCGCATTATATTATTATTATTATTATTATTATTATATATATATATATATATATTCATTAGATATGTTATTAAATATATCTCCGTTGTTTAATTTGTGAAGCTAAATATGCGATACATTTAAGATAGTTTAATGACGAAAATGTTAGAAATTCGTTATTCTGATTAAATCGAACAGATTGCGTTTTGTTACCTCGGGTGTAAAAACGTTTAAATGCAGACAATCTTCTATAGGTTCCGTTGCATGGGACAAATAGTAATCATCCTCTTCGTTGGCCAATTGCGGACATTTTCGTTTATACGAACTGGCATCGTAGCGCGTATAATGCGTCTTTTTAAGCTTTTCCGGCGGCTTCAAAAGAAAAACAGGTAACACGTTAGATTGGTGTATTATCGTTAGGGACGCGGTATTTCTGCAACTGAGTATATTAAATCTCACGGACGTCTCGTGAAACGAAATATCCAGAACGGGAGAAAAATATAAAAATTAAACAACCGAAAATCGAAAGAAAAAAATACCAACTCATAGGCAGTAGAAACTTCTGAAGAAGTAGCGGGAAACGGATTGTGCCTAAACAATTATAAAAATCAATTATGACTAATAAAACAATACTCCGAACCTAACACTGCTTTATTCTCTCAAACTTATCGCGCCCTTTTTTGATATATGTAGATCTAAAAATATAGGTCCAGTATTAATAGCAAAAGAATTCGCGACGAGTTTAAACGGATTAATCGATCTGGTTCAAGATTGCCACTCGTTGCAGACCCAATATGTAAATTAACATTAATAAATTTTATAATGACGGTTAAATTAGATATCATTTATTGGAATTGCCGTGAATTTAACAAACACCATAAGAAGATATCTAAAATGGCGCAGTACATTCAGTCAGTAATTTATATTCAAAAAGCACACGCATTCGAAGACACGAACTCAGTAATTTTTTTATATTAAAAAAAAATGATAAATTTATTAGTAAAAAAAACATTACCATTAGTATTACAAATATCACATACACATATACGTACACATAAATAAATATATATATATATATATATATATATAGATATATATACACATCCTCAGACACACATATGTGTATACATATACATTTATCGATATACATATATCAATCCACATTGTTGCAGGCATTCTCAAAACTTTTCTAATAACTCCTATCTTGTGCGGGTCGGATCCGATTGATTCCTTCCCATTTAACAATATCATCTCGTTACCTAGTCACACCTCTGTAATATCCGCTTAGTTCATTTGTCATCCTCTGGTCATGCCAAATGTCCGCCACATTTCTATTTTAGACTGGCGATCCGCTCCACTGTGTCTACCAATTTCGTCTGTTCCCTAATCCATGTAACCGTCTTGCGATCTGAGCAGTTTTTTTTTTTAATTCTTTTAGCTGTCCCTTTAGTAAGGCTCAATGTTTTACCGGCTCACACATTGAGACTACTCCACGTTTCCTAATTTTTAAAACCGTTTCCTAATTTCCAAGTGCACCCGGGTGAGCGATATTCTTCTTTTAGTTTCCAGCGATATTATATTATTCGTATCCTTAGTAATTTCCTGTCCTAGGTATGCATATCGACTTGCGTTCAATTTTTTCGCTGTTTTGTGTTACTGCCGTATATATATATATATTTTAAACCTATATCGGTCCACTACTGAACCTTAATCTCCCGTGCGGGCCAGGCAAATTGGGAAATACCAACAACACACAACACATTGACCCGGCGGTCACCCATCCAAGTCCGTTGCTTAACTTTAGTCGAAAGCCGCCGTACTCAACGTGCTATGCCCGTCGGCATATATATATATATATATATATATATATATATATATATATATATATATGTATGTATGTCTGAATATGCAGTTTATATGCATGGATACTTGTGGGTTTTCCTGAACTTTCCAAAATGAATTACAAGTCGTTACGAAACTAAGCAATCATCACTTTACAGTATTTAGTTTCATGAATGCTGTCTAGTTATTTGCTTAATTGTTAAATTATGTCATGAATACTTATAAAAATAGTTTAATAATTTGCTATTTAAATAAAACCCGTCCGAACATGGCGCTAATAAAAATGATTAAATCAGTAATGTGGTTTATTTAATATTATTATATCATTCTCGTTATCCTATATTAATATTACGATTATTTTTATAATTACCGTTACTATTAAAAACATATAAATATGTATATAGATGTACACGTATACATTATACATATACAACACATACATGTACATATATATATATATATATATATATATATACATATATATGTTTTGTGTTGTAAATGTATTTGGTGTACACCTACTCGCATAACGACTGCGCGCGTTCCATTTCATCGTCTAGTTAGATAAAATCTAAAATAAATTCCGAGCTAATGATTTAAATTCACGGACGAATTTTTCAAATTCGAATTTTTTTTAAAACTTTTAAAATCCTTTTACCAGAAATTACCATCTGGAAACTGTTTTTTTTTTTTTTAAAGTGCCCTCTGTCAGTAGAAATGCTGTGTTGGTGGCTACTTTCTTTTTAAAGCTTTTCAATAGTACGCATTTAATTATTTATTTTAGAAAATAATATCTCCAACTCGCTTACCCGAAATCTTAGATTTCCTAGAGGCGGTTCTGCGAACGGAATACCTAGATACTGGAAAATGTTACGTTTCTTCCAGTAAGAAGCGGTTGTAGAACCGAATAAAGAACCGAATTCGGGTAGATCGATTACGGGTGTTTCGATTCCGCGAAGCGTAGGTTCGCAAGTGATTTTCGTCGAGACGTGAATATCCGGCAAATTGATTAATAATAACCAGAAAAAACGGAACGAAAATGAAAATGTCGACATTTTAAAAAAAATAAATCATATATAATAAATCAATAATAACGTTTTTTTTTTTAAACTATATAACGCACGACAATAGTTCTACCGTCCTTATATAACCTTACACGTAATAAAATAACTCGTTAAGATAAAAGAATGTAAAAAACAAACTGTTCTTCGATAATTGTAATTAATAATTTTATAAACCTAACTGATATAACTTATCAGCGACTAGATTGGCTTTATTACGCTCTGTAATAAGGAAAATACGCGTTCAATATTTCCGGGGAATAACCGACTGATACGAGGGCATCTACAGTTGCCGAGAAAAACAATTAGAAGCGTTTAAATGCATTTATGACGGGAAATAATAAAATATTCGCTCATAAAAACGGTGGCTACGAGCGCTGAATTTGTGCGCGAAAATTTATGCGGATCTAATTATATTAGACGCTTCAAATGTACTATTAATTGAAATGCGAACGTACATAATAATTGAGGACGTGATTGTCAAGTATGTGTAACATGTCTTACCACGAAATAGGTACATAATAATGTCAGAAAGTGTTGATAATACGACGATAAATTACCTAAAAAGAAACATCGATTATTACTGTTAGACAGCTGGTTTTACTTGTTTAGAAAAACATTACACATAATACATACATTATATATATATATATATATAGATAGATATATGTCGCTAAGGTTTCCACTTCCTAATGGATGTCTAAGATAACTAATTGGAACACAAAGTAAAAATAAAACAAGTAATTCTCAGAAAAAACGATCTACGTGCTCCGATTATTACAATTACACAATTCCTTGTACGATGTAAACGTCTAATTTAGAATAGTGTCTTATGCTATTCTCATTTATTATGAGTATTGTTTCTTTTTTAATAACATCGTATATATCTGAAAAATAATCACGACCCAGTTTTGAGGAATTTATTAATAAATAAAATAACAATATTTAAACCTATTATATTTCGAGGAAATATTTAAGTCAAAAAAGGGGTTTTATGCAGACTTGTCTGTAAATGGCAGAATATCGTTAGGTAGCTTCGGAAAACTAAGTTCTTCTTAAGCCCTTGACGCGTTGGCTGGTTTTAGTGATCGATTTCTCGCTGCTTCCATTAATTACCTAATTCCCTTTATCCAACCCTTTATGTTAATTATTCATCCGAACTTCCTTCTACCTTGTAATATAGTTTATAATATATGCGGTATTCTCCGCGAATTACGTGGCCGTCTTTTATGTACAATTTTTTATTTTTATTTTTTTAAGCGGGAGGTGGAAAATCTTCGAAAGACACTGATATAATAAAAAATTTAGTTTTTCATTAATGCAGCGCATATTATATATATATATACACTGCAAGGAAGCCAAAATCAGCGTGCGGGATTTTTACCTACTAAAAACCACCTCCCTCTTTAGAACAAAAGGGAGTTTTAATATATTGACGGAGTTCTCGGCACAAATACAGAGTCCTACACACTTACATATGAAAGAAGGGATGAGATTACATAGTCCCGTCTTCCATCAATTAGAATAATTAGTTTATGCCAAACTTAAAAAAATAACTTAAAATAATAGTAAAAAATAATAAAGAAAGAACGAAAAAATTAAACATCAAAACATTTTTATATAACTACAACTAAAATAGCAATTAGCTTCAAGATGAAATGGAAAAGTGAAAAAAGATTGAATTATAAAATAATAAGTAAATAGAAGAATAGTATATCATCTTAGGGCAAAAACACACTTAGCGGTTTGACCGCCGCGTTTATCGAGTCGGTTTTAAATGCGTAAAACACATTCGTCGGTTTTCTAGCGTTTTTAAAGCGGTAACCGCCTGTCGGTTTCTTGGCGTTTTATATATTTACCAGGAAAAACGGAATATAAAATGAACGAATACAGAAATAAAAACCGCTTTGAAAAACGCCGTGTTTGGTTTAATACATCTGAATGAATGCAAACGAGAAACGCTTCTAATGTATAAAACGCCGCGTTTCACGCCAGACAATCACAAAACGCGTCGGTTTTAAAACCGACAGGCGGTTTCGTCGCTGTGTGTGTTTACATCATAAGAAACGTATTTATCTGAAACCGACTCGGTTTTACTTTCGGGAAACGCTTCGGTCGAAACCGCTTAATGTGTTTTAGCCCTTATACCAATCGGAAAATAAAGTTGAGTTAAATCGATATTACTACTACCATTGCAAAACAAAATAATCTGTGTTTCCAGAGAAAAAAAGAACTTCGGTACAATCGACCGGAAAAAAGTAAAGTTAAAAATTAAATACTTAAACACTAATTAGAGCAAAGTTAAAGATTAGAGTTAATTAAAATAAAAAAATAAGAATAATTGACCACGCTATAAGAACTGCTTCTGGGGTCACGGTCGACTGAAAGGCGAATCGAAGACTAGGAAATTTTCTATTTAAATCGCATTACCTGCAGCAAGAGAAAGTCTTTCGTTTCCCTAGAGGACATATATCGGTAATGCCAAACTTGCGTCGCAGGACAGATAAACAGAGTATGTTGTATATCAACCTCACCTGTAGTACAACAGGCAAAAACAATATTTCAACAGTTATGTGATATGTTCTTTTGAAGATTTCCGCATTCGTTACTTTTTCCGTCCAAGGTATCTTCGGCAGACGTCTCAGGAACCATATTTCTATTGGCGAAACTGGCGAGTTACCGATACGATTAAAGCGGAAACCATCTTATAATGTGGTTTAATGGGTGTCCACGCGTGCATTTCGTGTTCATCTTTTCCGTAGTCATCATTAACGTATTATATCTCTCGTTTATTGGATAATTTTCGTAAGCTACCTTAATTTTCATAAGCTGCCTATTTAGTGTTACCCAGGTATTTATTTTTGTTTTACATTATTACGCGTGCGTATATATGTCAGTATTTTTCGCGGCAAGGACGGTCCTCCCTCACGCGATCATTCCCCGTTAGTAGGTAACAATCAAATCGATTAACGAAGTATGTACGTTGAAGAAACGAATAGCATGGAACAGGTAGCTACAGTCTTCTCCGATAGTGGAGAAGGTAATATAAATAATGAAATATTATCAGCTAGCACCACATGTCCACGGGTGGTGCCTGACAACCTCTATTAGTACTATTGACACTACTACAAACGTTCTGCCTGCTGGCGTCTCACAGGGTAGCATTCTCAGGCCCTTTCTCTATATTCTATACATTAATGATCTCCCACGATTACAAAATATCATCACTTCCCTCTATGCTGACGATACTGCAATTTACACATCCTCATATAGAGTTGATACCGTTAGCAACAGACTCACATACAGTTACAATAAAATACACAAATACTACGAAAAATAGAAAATTAAAATTAACTCACAAAAAACTGAAGTTATATTATTTTCCAGGCGCAGGCCTCAGGTCCCACAGTGTATTACAATAGGAAACACTCAATTGGAATGGAAATCCGATGTTAAATACCTAATTTCGAACCATAATTATTTCAATTTATGTGCCACCGATGTAAAAATATAGACATAAATTTTATAAATTTATTGACACTAACAGCATAAGAAATTGCGGCGTATAAAATGAAAATACGTGTAATATAAAATAAAATAATTAATGTTTAAATAAATGTTTAAATTTTTGTAAGAAGAAATTGTGGACATGTTAGTTGCTGTGAAAGCACAATTTATCTATTCTTTGTTTGTGTATACTCATTAAACTGAGATCGTTCAAACGATCCTCATTTGCAGTTGACCTAAGCCAGGTTTTTATCCTATGAAGTGTCGAAGAAGAACATTAAATAGTACAAGCTGTGTAATGGTAAGCGTTACTGCGATTTCTGTCACTCTCCTAATCGAGAGATAATACATTACTCCAGTAAATCGGTGAATGTGAATTCTCCAATATCCGAAGTGGATGGTGTAGGAATAATCTTCCAATGTACAATTTGTTGGACGGATTTTAAAAATCAGATTATTGCATTATCTTGCGAACACCTCTTTAATTTAAGGAATCGATTCATGAATCCAAGTATGGAGTGTAAACATTACGTCGAAAATACTCTTCCGTTGTTAAAGCTGGGAAATTAGCACGATCTAGTAGGCGTACACGTGGAATATTTAAATGAACACCGGATGAATTACATATTTTTTGTTACTTTTTTTTATAAACATTTATAAATTGTAATTGTGCATTCTCGCAATGGAATCTAAAGTGTACTATATTAGTGTATTAGTGATCCACTTGTGACACTTTTTTTTTAAGTGTAATTGAAACGGGTTCTAATATAGTTGAATATTGAGCAATTATGAATAAACAATAAATGCTGGTACGATGCATGCTGATAATAGTTGATTTGAAGTTTTTCCGATTATCGTCATTAATTGATAAATTATTCATATTAAGTATTTCAGAAAAATTTTCTTTAAATAAACAATCACTTTTATATCTATCTTATTTCGCACAATACAGGTATATTTGGCATTAAGCTTCTTCAAATTGTACTTTCTCTAAAAAAATTTAATCATTGTATTGTTCCCGTTGAATTTCACACAACAGTTAATTTATTTAAACCATTGACAACCAGATTTAATTTATGACTCGAACGAAAGCTTTAGTATATATATTTATCGCTGATCATAATCTTGTCCAATAAGTGCATTCATATCTAAACAAAATTCCTTCAGTTCATTATAATTAAATGGGCTATGTTCTATGCGTTCTGAATACACAGTATACCCAAAATAGAGTTTTTAAATATTTTGAATGCTAACCATAGTGAGTACTGTGTTAGACCGATTCTTATCTTGATTTCCTCGTCATCCTAAGTCTTCTGTTATGGCTACACCCAGATATTTAAATTTTGACATATGTTCTAATAGCACTCCATCTATTTTTAATAAACTGTTCTAAATCGTAAATCTGTAAAATTACTAGAATAAATAATAATGGATAGGCGTAAAAAATGATATATTTAAACATTGAATAATACTAACAACGTTGTAAATATAGGTAAGTATAGTAAAGTCGTTATTTTACAAGTATTCGATTGTGCTTGATAAACACCTTCGGCTCCCTTCAACTGAGTCTGAAACTCCGTCAGTAAGTTATCGTGAATACTGACGTCTTTGTCAATGACCAAGTACGGACCATACCTAGTAGATACAGGAGGCCAACTAATACCGTTTTGGTAGGCGAGCTTACTGAAATGAACGATTAAGTAAAGTAAGATAGCTCAAAATTGAAAAAATATATATATATAACTTAGTGGTGGTAATATTACCGTTGAAATTATGGATTAATAATTGGATTATTTAAAAAATGATCCTTAGGATCTTTAAATCAGAGTCATAATGCACATTTCGAACGATTTTTTAAACATTTTATATTAATAGTAAGCAACTTTAAATATATTATAGAATGAAATTAAAATCGCATATTTAAAAAAAATACAAATACCAAAATGAGCTCGCGTAAATATATTGTACGAACACAAATAATTGAAATTTTTTACATTTAATTAACATTAACTGTTTTATAATAAAATTGCCAGTAAAAAATTTAACTTACCCACTATTAATAGCGAAGTTTGTCCATAACGAGGATATCATTTTTGCAACTCCAACTTCTTCCTCATTTAACGTTTCATTCTCAAATTTAAATAGATATATTAAATCGTCACTGTGACCAACTCCTAAATATTAAAGACAAGGAAAAACAAAATTAAAAATGTAATTTTATATATATATATATATATATATATATATATATATATATATAGCTTTTCATTCTATTGCTATAACGTAACGGAAAATATTATTAAATTTCCACTATTTCACGTTTTGACATCGTCGAGTTTAACAATGTTTGTATAGGAACAACTATTTAATTCGAGGCTTTAGGTTATTTCATTTCATTCTGAATTAATCGCATTCAATTTCGACGAGATTTTCAAACGTGTTATCAAGGCCGAATCTTTGACTTGTACATCTATAACTTGAAGAAACATTCCAACACTGTTCAGGAAATTGTACGTTATTTCACGTACACTTCAATATACGTATGGTTCGAAATTCAAATCATTCTTTGGCTGTTCAAATTTTACATTTTATCGGCGTCGAACTATATGCGATATATCTGGAACTTGATCATGGTATAAATTTTATATTCGGGAATAATCTACTCCGATTCATTTATAGCACTGAATGCCACCTATGATGCCTACAATAACAATAGACATCCTATAGCGAAATCGGTTGCAAAACTAATCGTTACGTACCGAGGACATTTTATTACATTCCTCTGGATCCGAGCTCACGTTGGCATTGATAGAAATAAATTAACTGATAGGGCAGCACATGCAGCATATAAAATCTTCGTTATTATAATTACGACAGAAAAAATTATATTCGCATCAATAAAAAACAAGCCACGTTCCATCAAATAAAAATTGCAACACACATATACAGCTCTGGAGAGATGACGTAATTATCAGGTACTCCGGTTGAGGCATACCGGATAGACTCTTGCGCATCTTTTAAATAGATCATGGGCAATACAACCTATCCTTTTTTACTTGAACCATCTCTCGAACATTAACACTTTTACTTTATCCAAACTTATACGATTCCTACATGAAACTGCGCCATATAATTTCATTTAATCTACTCGTGTATTCACGTTATACATGGCACGTTAATTTAGATAATAATAATAATAATAATAATATTATTAATATTAATAAAATATCTAATTTTTGAAAGATTATAACTACGCGTATACCTGTTTGAAAAGGATAAGACACGATTCTACCATATCCAATTTTACTGTAACGTCCTTTGAACTTGAACGTATACAAATAAGTAGGTGTAATTCGGAATGTTTCTCTCGCGAATTCCAACGTAGGTATTTTGACAATTATATTACTGGCAAGCTAAAATAAGAATACAGATTGAGAACAAATTAAAAATAAAATCCTCGTTGACTGATTAAAATAAAATAGAAGAAAAGAACGTTGAAAAATCAAAATACATCTAAAGTGGATAGTTTCAAGGTGTCTTCTATGACAATCTAACACGAAACACAATAATTATGCTGATAAACAAATTATATTATAGACACAAGTATACATATGTAAACACACACATATATATATGTAAATATTTAAATTTATCAATTTTAGTTGAAAAATAAAACATTTTTGCTACCCGTAGTATAAAATATAATTTGGATAAAAAATTGTATGTTTTTAAAAATCATAAAGAGTACATAGTAAAAAAATTAATAAAATGATTAACTCTTTTGGTCATAATGTTCTCTATACGGTAAATAAAATTTTAATCTTTAAAAAAAGTGTGTATTTTTGTAATAAGAAGTATTTATTTGAGAAAGACCGTTTCAGTTATAAAAATATTTATACAACGGAGCAAAAATTATCTACAGTGTTTCAAAAAGCGATATTGTAAATAAAATATTACTTTAACTTCAATTTTTTTCAAGTCCTACCAAAATGTATAAATTTATGTTAAAAAACTCGATGAATGATTGAAAGGGTTATACTTCATTTATAATGGAAAATTAGGATGAAAGTATTATATAGCTTCGAGGAGATATCCGCTGGAGAAATGAAAGGAAAACGGTAGAGAAGTTGTGGAAAACGGTAGAGAAGTTGTGCGCAGGAATCGGAAGACCGACACCGCTGACTGACATCAAGCAATAATATGAAATTTTGATTATGATATACCTTATGGGATTACAAAAATAAGTATCTAGTTACCAAAAACCGATAATAAAGAGATTTTCATGCAAGTTATTGTATAATGAAAAAATTGTTGAAGTATGAAAATGTTGTAACCTGCTTAAACGCAAACTTTTATGGTTTAATTAAGAATCATGAACTAAAATATACGAACGAAATCATGAATTCTCCATTAACATAGTTTCCAAACAATAATAAAAGTAAAATAAACAACGAAAACCGAGTTAAAATCAATAAACTTTTTAATGAAAAATTACAAAGATTTTCGTCCGTTAAGCCATTATCAAGTGATGAAGTGCTAAAGAAATAAAAACAAATTAATGTTAAGTGTAACAAACTCTGCATACAAAAATAATTTTATGTATTAATAGTGGCGGCACTGTTTAGCTTATTACGTTGTAAGTCGTTCGATGATGTTATGTTAGATTAGATTAAGAGTTTACTTTCTAATAAAGCATGTGATACACGTTGTTACTCTTTTTCATTCATCATGGTAACAATCCGTGGTTATTTTTTAAGTTTTTAAATTTTATTTTATATATTATAATGTTAATTTTAATTAGTATTGTACATTAAATTTATCTTCGACGGTTTGCGTATTAATAACGAGATACGGCAGAATCATGATTTGAATTCAACTAGTGTTGAAAAGTTTGGTATTGTACCGTTTAATGGAAATAATTCTATGTTTAGTTCGTGGAAATTTAGAGTGCAGCTGGCGTTGAAATCCAAAACTGTACATGGCTATATAAAGAAGAAACCAGAAAAAATGGATAACAAAGAAGATATTTTGGCTCAAACGATAATAGTCGCCTGTTTGGCTGATAATGTGCTTGAAGACATAAAAGATTGTACAACTGCGTATGATATGTAGTTCACATTGAACACAAGGTATGAAAAAACGAATTTATGTAATAAATTGTTATTAGACAGAAAATACAGTGAGTTTAAAGTAAAACCTGATATGGATTTAGAAACTGAAATAACACGTTTTGATGAATTAATACGTCAAATGAAGATGGCTGTAAATGAACCAATTGAAGAAAGTAAATGTACAAAATTATTAAACAGCTTTCCTGAAAAATACGAATCTATTGTAACTGCTATCGAAGTATTAAACAAAAATTGTCATTAGTCGATATAAAGGCCTCGTTGGTAGATTTTGAAACCAAATTAAAATTGAAAAATAAAGACTCTCAGAATGAATTTGAGCATACGTCATTTATGGTGGTGCGTGGTGGCCGTGGTAGTAGAATAAATACAAATAGATATTCAGGCGGATATCGTGGTAATTCGTATCGATATAGTCAACAAGAAAATGATCTTCGGCGGCGAAATGATCATCGCAATGGTAATCAATATCAACAACAACAGTTCGATGATCGGAAGAATATTCAGTGCTATGGTTGCAGATCGTATGGGCATATCAGACGAGGATGTTACTCTAATAATGCAGCCAATGATCGAAATAATTTTTCAATCAGCCGAGGTCGTAGGATTAATCGAAATAATAGCGGTAATACTGGTAGTAATGCAAATTTAGGTATTCGTGAAGACGATAAAAAAGAATCTTTTTTGGTGTATGCAGGTAATACTGAGTTAAACGATGAAAATGATAAAAATTGTATAACTTTCATTCTTGATAGTGGATGTAATCAACATATGGTAAAAGATAGTGTTTTACATAATATTCGAATTTTAGATAATAATGTATCTGTTACTATTGCCGAAAATGGTAGAGAATTAGTAGGTGATTCTTACGGTGACATAGATATTAAATGTATTGAATCAGGGAAAGAAATGTTAATCAGTAATGTTTTATATCTAAACAATTTACGTCGTAATTTATTCTCCATGTCTCAAATTGAAAAAAAAAAGGGTTTAACATGAAAGTCGGGGATGGAAAAATTGATATTTGCAAAAACGATGAAATCTATGCAACTGCATATAGGAAAAATGATTTATATTTTATTAAATTTTTGTTGTTAAATCAACACGAATCGAATTACGGTAATTATCCGTCTACGGATAACAAAAATTTAGATTTATGGCATCGTAGGCTTGGTCATTTAAATTATAATACATTGAAAGAAGTTATTACTAAGGATGTTTTAGATGATTTAATAGTTGTAGGAAAGCTTGACAAGTGACACATGTGACGTTTGTGTTTTAGCAAAACATCGTAAACATCCGTATAATACAACTGTGAATTCTCGTAGCTCTCGTCCTCTAGAAATAATACATACAGATATTTGTGGTCCGATTAATCCAATTTCTAGAGATGAGTATAGATATTTTGTATTTTTCATTGATGATTATACAGGTTTTTTGGCTGAATGAGAAGATTTGTAAGGAGGAAAGTATCGTGATAAAGTTTTTTTGAAGTATTGTAGGAATAAAGGTATCAGCATATGAGCCTAAATGGTGTTGCGGAACGTTTTAATGGGACTATTCGTGAAAAGGTTCGTACTATGTTAATTGAGAGTGGATTACCTAAAGGATTTTGGAAGGAAGCGATAGAATATGCTATAGTGAATAGGAGTATTACACGAGGAACGAGTAGTAACAGAACTCCGGGTAAATTGTTTTATGGCGAACGTCCTAGTGCTAAGAAGATGAAAATATTTAGTTGTTTGGGATACAGTTTTGTTGATAAAAAATTTAATGGAAAGTTTAATGTAAAGAGTGAAAGAGGTTATTTCGTAGGGATTCGAGAAGGAGGTTGCCTGAGGAAAATAAAATTAAATTTACGAGTAACGTAGAATTTGATGAAGCAAAGATTTATAATGATATGAATGTTGGGTGTGCAAATAATTTGATAAATGATGAAAAAGAGAATGAGAAAGAGGTTAGTGAAAATGAAGAAAAGGAGTCAGAAGAGAGATCAGAAGGAAGAGGAAAGCGGCAGAGGTTTGTACCAATGAAATTTGATGATTATGAGTTGAAGATTAATTATGCGAGTTTAGATGAAGTACCACGAAGTTATGAAGAAGCCATGAACTCTAAGGAATGGGAAAAGTGGAATAAGGTCATGTTTGAGGAATTGGAGTTAATAGATGAAAATAATGTATGGAACTTAGAGGAGAGAAAAGAGGAAGATAAGGTAATAGAAACAAAGTGGGTATTTTCGATGAAGAACAATAAGAACGAGAAGGCAAGGTTGGTTGCTCAAGAGTATAATACTTCAAATAATGCTCCTTTAGAACAAACGTATGCACCTGTGGTACAAAAAACTACAATACGAAGTGTTCTATCTGTAGCAATGTGATATGCATATCCGTCAATTGGATTTTAAAACGGCATTCCTTAATGGTTTGATAAAGGATAGAGTTGTGATAAAACAACCACCCGGTTTTGAGATATGTAAGTTGAACAAGGCAATTTATGGTCTGCGGAGAGCATCAAAGTCGTGGAATGAGAGATTACATGAACTTTTGTCAAAATTAGGTTTTATTCAATCAGAAGCGGATAGATGTTTGTACGTACGAATTACAAATGGGAGATGTACTTATCTTCTAGTGTATGTAGACGATATTTTGCTAGTATCTGACAATTTGGGAGAAATGAACGTTATTATTAAGATGTTGGGTGATAGTTTTAAAATGATTGATCTAGGTACTGCCAGTAAATTTGTTGGTATTAATATTGTACGTGATGGATCGATGATGAAATTACATCAAATTGATTTTATTGAGAAGCTATTGATAGATTATCGTATGCTGGAATGTAGACCTATTACTACGCCAATGGAGGCGAATTTTTTATCGAATGAATGTACAAATGATGAAATATGTAAAGAACCTTACAGAGAATTAGTAGGTTCATTGTTATATTTAGCAGGTAGTACTCGACCAAATATAATGTTTTCTGTAAATTTTTTAAGTCGTTTCCAAGAAAATCCTACAAAGTCGAAATGGATAGCTTTAAAGAGAATTCTTCGACATCTAAAGGGTACTGTGAATGTTGGATTAATGTATACTTGTGGAAAAGGGAGTATATTGAATGGATATGCAGATGCCGATTATGCTGCAGATCGTTTCGATAGGAAATCAGTTAGTGGTTTTGTGATTGAAGTGTATGGTAATGTAGTAGGATGGGGAACGAGAAAGCAGAATGTTGTTGCTCTGAGTTCTACGGAAGCAGAATACATTGCAGTGTCTGTAACGATTAGTAAGTGTTTAGGAGTATTAAAGGTGTTAGAGAATCTCGGTGTGAAGACTAAATGTGTCGTTTACGAAGATAATGAGAGTGCTATACATATTAGTAAAGCGGTTGAAGGCACTAAGAGAACGAAACACATCGATATTCGCTATCATTTTATTCGTGATTATATCGAGAAAGGTATTATAGAAGTTAAATCTATTAATACTAAACAGCAAAAGGCTGATGGGTTAACGAAATCATTGCCAAAGTTGATATTTGTTCAAATTCGTGATTTAATGGGCTTAGGTGTATAAATATTTTATAATTTGTTATTGTTTATAATATATATAAATTATTGTGTGCAGAGTTTGAGGGAGGAGTGTTAAGTGTAACAAACTCTGCATACAAACATAATTTTATGTATTAATAGTGGCGGCACTGTTTAGCTTATTACGTTGTAAGTCGTTCGATGATGTTATGTTACATTAGATTAAGAGTTTACTTTCTAATAAACCACATACACGTTCTTACTCTTTTTTATTCATCAATTAAAAATATACACAATTTATCTTCTTCTTTTTCGTGTCCATGAAGCAATTTTATATTTTTTCCCTTCAAATAATCGATAAGTGCCACGATCTGTCCATTACGAGTGTAAATTATATATATATATATATATATATTAAAAACAGTAAAAATTGAAATTAAAGTGCATTATGTGGAACGACACATATGTAAAATTAGTTATAAAATAATAACGAATATATGTGCAAGTGCTTATGTTCTAAACTTGAACGATTAAAACAGCATATCGGAACCGGATAGATATAGGAATATACAGGGAAACGCTCCGGATTGTGTGACATAGAACTAAGTTAGGCAAATTCAAACTGACGAGAAAAATTTATTAACAGAGATAAACAAACATACAGTAAGATATTTGAGCATGTGACAAGAAATTGGAACTAGATGAAGAAAAACATTATGTAGTGCAAGATGAAGGTGTCCAATGCGTTAACGTTCGTCGGAGTAGACGTGCCGGAGGTATTAGCTTGGTGACTGCACACCTGTATATTTAATCCAGTTAGTTCTTGAATTCCATGAAAGTGCTGAGGACCGTCCTCTGGGATTTATGTTTTCCATTGTTGCCTGCGACAATAAGATGTCCAAAAAATTCTATCTTACGAATGCGCACTGTGTTAGACAATCGTTAGTGTGTCCAGACTTTTTTCAATACAGTAACATCAGATATGTGTCGTCTGCGGTATTCTAAGGATCTTTCTCCAGCATTACATTTCAGCGTTGTCAATTCGGTTCAGTGTTGTCTTTTTTAAAGTCCATGTCTCTCCTGCGTATAATAAAATCGAAAAAATAAGTGTATTGACTAACTTTATTTTGGTACATTTTTTTTTACAGAACTATCTTTCCATATCTTTTTTAGTTTAGACATGGTGTATCGACCGATTTATATACGGCGTTTCGCTTCTCCGTCTGAGCCACCCTTATTATCTATCAAGGATCCTAGATACAAAAATTTATCCACTATTTTATATCCACAAATTTCATCTCCTTCCACGCGCATTATATTTGCAAAATTAAAGCTTAGTTTCTCTACTGGTTCTCTCATTTCATAAAGGTTTTCGGCGATCAGTGTTATATATGAACTTTATAAACAGTACATATTGATTTGGAATCGAATTATCGACCATCGGTTTAACAGTCATAAACTTTCACATATAACTAGGACCTTGAACTCTAGCCCATTTTGTACGTAAAATTAACTTACTTACGATATAAGACAAAGAACAATATAACCACGACGATAATAACATCAAATGAACACTTACATCTGTAAAACCGGGAGTTATTGGCATTAAATCTCCGCGTACGTTTTCAGGAAAATATTTATCTTTAACCAGTTCCAAAATATTACCTTTATCCGAGCCTTAAACAATCGATAAAAAATGCATATCGATGTAATGAACATTTAACATACATTTGATACGTTACACTCCCTCTTTTACATATTATATATATATATATATATATATATATATATATATATATACATACACACATACATACATATATATGAATAAATATATATATATAATATCGTTATGTAGTGCTCTTATTTGTCGAGGATTTCCACTATATTTATTCATTTGAGTACTTGATTTTGCATTCTTCTGTTACTTGATGCATTAATTATACCTTTAGTTGTTTTTCGTCCAAGTCCTATTGCCATTTTTTCCAATCTTCATCTTCCTCACGGCGACTTCCAGATCATCCTTTTTATACCGAGCATAAATAACCCATTGAGCTATGTTTTTTCTCTGTCTCTGGATGTCATCTACGGCTTCTGAGGCATTTATTTATTCGTTTTATTTTATTTTACGGAATTCGTCACATTCGCCTAAGCGTCCACATTTCGAGCGGGTTTAACACTTGATATTTTCTTCGTGTATGTATGAATGTATATGTAAACGTTTAATAGTTCATAATTTGAACAGTGTGGAATGTAATGATTTTTAAAAAATAAATTAACAAAACAAAAAAAAAAAAAATAATTAAAATTACTAAATGTTTATAAGATCATAAAGCTATTCGTTTTGGTTGATTGCGTTGCTTACCACATTCACTATCAGATTATTTTATAATGAAATATGTTTTTCACTTTGCTATTTTCAGTAATATTGTACACAATCTATATTAAACGTTTTCTCACATTTTATTTAATTTTTTGTTTCCTTCCATTTATATTTTTTATAAGTTGTGTACGTTGTTATACGTTTTATTCGTTATGTCTTCCTTGATAATGGATTAATAGTCGAAAGGCTTTGTGTTTTTATATATATAAAAAAATTTAGTGATTTTAATTACTTTTTTTTTTGTTTACTTATTTAATAGTTTAACTTATAAAATACGCTTACTTATAAATTTTAGATAATCGTAAAAGATATCATCCTTGCCGTATTCGTCCGATATACAGTTATTATTTTCGAAGCAATTTCCGTTTCTTTTTCCCGGATTTAAAATAAATTCGTAGAATGCTGAAAGAAAAAAAAACGGACATGTCTTAATTTAAAAAAACAAAAACAAAAAAAACAGATGATTCATTTTTAAACTTTATCTATAACCCTTTCGATCACAGTGTCCACTATACGGTACATAAATTTTTAATGTTAAAACAATTGCCAATTTGTATAAGAAGTATTTACAATTATCGAGTCGTTTTCTTTAACTATTTCATTTCTGAAAAAATAATAATAATAATGTACGACTGAACGATTAAATAAAATGCATCAACTAAAATAAAGTTATACTATTTTCTTTTTCCGCCATCTTCGAAGTTTAGCGATCAACATACCTGTTCCATTCTTGTCCTTTGACATGGTCAAAATTATACTAACGTACCTCTATAAGCGAGCGGAGTAGAATATTTTTATAAATAAAATATAGAATTTAATTTCGAATATTAAAACTTTATTTAAAATCAACGAATATAATAATATTTCGCATCGAAATCGATCGAACGTATATGGAAAAACCATAAATGGCGTGAATGAACACCGTTATTTTGCATATATTAGCGTATCGTTAAAATACGTTTTTCTTGTTTTTTTTTTTTTTTTTTTAATTTTGTTTCGTGTTTTGTACAGTTTAATCGAATTTTTACAATTTCGAAAAAATTTTTATAGAATTTATAGTTTTGAAATTAGAATTTATCGATAAATAAAAATTAACCTGCAAACACGAATGAACCTTCGTGCTCGGTAAAACCGATCATCGTGGGTAACTTTAAAAAGTTTCCCCTTTTGAACGTGTCCACCGGATCTTCTACCAAGAACTTTTTATAGCCAGCCTTCTGAATAACGGCTTGCCCGATTCCGATGCTTCTAGATATAGTTTTTTCATTGACCACAATATCGTTCTATACGCGAAATAATATATTATTATTGACGAATACGATAAAAGTAAAGACTGTCGCGTCTTCTACCGCGGTTACAATAATGTTATCCGAACAAAAAGAAACGTACAAAATTTATTCGTGCGATATATATCGATATTTGTATTTACTTCAAATGGAACATTAAAAGCGAACCATATTTGATTTAAATTAAATACACATTTAAATTTTCACAGTCGATATCTAGGCATCCAAGATTCTTTTCAATGTAAACTATGTCAATTTTTATTATAATTTTCATTGTAATTGAAAGAAAAAAAAATTGCGTGGTTCGCGCCGATAAAAATCGTGAAATATTTAAATTTTTAACCTCTCGACTTTGGATATTACGGTTCAATTTGCCTAGTTGTTTGGTAATTTCAGTATTTAATGAAATTATCTTACAGACGCGACTTTGGTATCCTCTTAAAGTAACAGGATCTTCCTCCTCCGATTATATTAGCTTCTTTTATCTATTGTAAAAACCAAAAGCCCACACGGAATATCGGGATTCTTATTGGTTTAACCACTTTGGTTCCCCATTTTTTACAAACATTACCAACTAATAATTTACAATTTTATTTGGTTTACAAATATTCATCTCTCGAATAATTATTGCTATCACTAACACAAATCGCATTCTTTGGCTTCTTGCACGAGTTTTTGTATTAACCTCCTTGATGTTATCTAACCAGCATCTTTTCCGTCTTCCTCGACTTCTTTTCCATAGATAACATTACGTCGACGTATTCCTACCGATGATTTTTTAACTGGACATTAGATTTACATGTTTTTCTGCTTCGAAGCTCCAGATTATGAGTTACGTGAAATAATTTTTGTAAACATGTTTAAACAATTTTATTTAAATAAACTCTTTTCTATCACGCCTACCTATGTCCTCAACCCAGATGGTATTTACTTCACTTAAATCGAAGTCAAAAAATGTGCCGATAATATCGTTCCTACTTACGTATCATTCTTGACCAAATAATACTATGAGACCTCATATTAAAGTAATAAAGGAAATTCAAGTGGAACAATCAATATTGAAGGCACTATAAGGAGATCCACTTATTCATTCTTGATTAGAATATGATAACTACCTTTTCCATTCAGCTTATACTTTTTTATCTTAAAAAAAAAAAAAACATTCAAAAAACCTGGCTTAAGAAATATTTTTATCCGAGTCCTAAATTTAAATAGCAACCTTCGGTTTAATTTTTAATCATAGAGAATATATTGTATTAACAATCGAAGAATATCTGTATCAAATTCACACGGATTCCAGCTCATATTGAGTTCAAAGATAACGGAATTTGCGATCAAGCAGCCGAAGTCTTCCAGAGGCACTCTGATATGCTCGATTCTTTCTACATATTTAGCCGTTTCAGTGAATACTATCTTTCACCGTTGAAGCTTAATTCAATGTTATCCGAACAAACAATTTTCTTAGTTACGCCTCCACATTCATAAATTTTTCTTACATTTTAATTCGTATTAGGTCAGGACATAATCTGCCGCCGTCACCTCTATATAGTGCTCGTTAATAACGCTGGACTACAGCTTAACAGCAGACGTTAAATCTTTTCTTGTACTTTATATAGCGCTTATAAAAAAAATTTATTCGCAACATTACTAAAATTAGATATCTTCATATTCGTCTAATTACCTACTATCTTTAAATAACCCTCAGACATAAATCTAACATTATTTGTTGTAATTTTTACACCCACATATATCTTTGTATCATCTTTATATATTGCAGAGATATTCGCTATTTTATTTTATATTTCATTCGTACAGCGTTACAATTTTTATTTTCACATACAGCGAGTAACTATGGTATCTGTTATAACCTAAGCTCAGTTTTTATAAAATAAACAAAATAAATACAGCGGAAATAGAATAAAAATTTAAAAAAAAAAAATTACAAATATCAGATACTAACAATGAAACGGATGTTAGATTTAATCAATTCGGCTGCAGGTACCGATAATAGGCAATTTGATAAATCGTATACATTTTGTTGCGTACAATTTAAATATTTCGCGTACGTCTGCGCGCTTGCAATCGGATCCAGATCCATATACCAATCTCTCCAAAACAAATTTCCGCTTTGAATAATAGCTTGTTGGAACAACCCTTTTGGTTTAAATCACACGTGTAATTTCACATCATCCGGTATTTTTGAAATGAATTTTAAAACGTTACAATGTAATTAAAACGTTACCAGATTTAACTGCCGGGCTGACTAAGTGCAATGAAATTGATAAACCTCCAGCTGATTGACCGAATAATGTAACACGATTCTTGTCACCGCCAAAATACAAAATATTTTCATTTACCCATTCAAGCGCCATTACTTGATCTAGTAAACCGGCATTTCCCGGAATATTTTCGGTGTGAAGACATAAAAATCCTTTAAAAAATTAATATTTTTTTTTTTTAAAATACCGCGGTAAATTTTATTTTATTATCTTTTTTGTAATAATATTATGAAATTGGATCTAAGGTTATCCGACAATTTACATAAAATGATAGGTGACATCCTAAAAACTGTCACCGGTGTTTCCTAGTGATATTTGCCAAGCATGTTTGTAGTAAATCAAACGTCTGTGTTCGTTTTATGCTCTTTAGCTGTTATCCGGAAGATTTGTAGCCAAAATGTTTATAAGACTTTCCAATCTACCTACATTACGTACTGAGTAGCGTTTGACTTCATCCCTAATATAGGGGCATCTGAAAATCTGTGTATAACCTATGATTGGAGACATACAAGGGTGGACATACTATTTTGTTCTGAAAAAACTGTACCATATTTTTTACACGACTTCCTTTAGCACAACTCCACAACATGAGGTCATATATGTCCGTATAGTTTTAATTGTTACTTTATAAATTAGCGACTTATTTCGAGAGACAAGATTGAATGTTTTTTGCCGAGCGTCCAATGCGTCACAATGTCAAGTCCGGTTGTGTTTTTCGCCGCGTGTAGCCCATGTTAGTCTTCTATCGAGATGCGCGCCCAGATATTTATCAACGTCATTCTCGAAATTATTGTTCATTTAGTTTTATAACAGGGCCGACGTCTTAGTTTCTACTTCAGATAACGTCGCCTGTAGTTTATTTGAGGCCATTATTAACGTCTGGAATTTCAAGAAAGTTTGTAGAAAATAGAATGCATAGAATCGGACTCGATACATTACCTTGAGGTACGCCAGCGAATATTGAGCGAATATTTGAAAATTTATTGTAAAATTTGACTTGGTATGCATGATCATTAGGTATAATTTTATTAGAAGATAGAAATAATCAGGAATAAACGTTTTAATATAAACGACTCGGATGTCGAGTCTTATCAGACACCTACAATCTGATGTGCTCTGCCAAAAGCCAAACTGCTAATTCAGAATATGACTGGAAATGGAGGAATATAATAATCTTCTTAGGATAATTTTCTCCAAACCCTCAGAAGTAATAGGAAATAATGATATAAGTCGATACGATCCAAAATCTTCTGACTTTTATCGGGCTTATGAATAATTTTAATTTGTACCAATTTTAATTACAAAGAAAAATAATGCAGCCAAAACCCAGAATTAAATATATTTGCAAGGAATTGTCTTTCTTAGCTAATTCTTGCAGTAATTTACCAGTTATCAAGTCGAAACCACGAATTTTCTTAATTGCAAGTTTGTCTGTAATACGTCTAATTTCCGCCGGTGACGTTGACGCGATAAGTAAACTTAGTTGTAAGGGCAGCACATTTAAGAATTCTTTTATATCATCAAAATCTGAACTTTCCGGATTCGACTTAAATACGCTACAGAAATGCTCTGCAAACAGTTCAGCTTGCAAGCTCTGGTGTCCTACAGCATCTAATAGAACTGATTAAATCCTTATATAACAACACGAGCGGGAAGATGAAGATTAATAATAAACTGTCTGAGAAATTCATACCTGAAAAGGGATTAAGACAAGATTGTATACCGAGTTCCTTCTCGTTCGACGTATACAAGGATTGAATTATTAAAGAAGCACTGACCGTGTGGGAAGATGGAATAAAAATAGGAGGAAAACTTAATTGCCATATTTGCCTCATCGAGCGAAAATCTTAAAGCTCTGTTCCAGAGAAATTGTCAGCAAAACAGCAGGGTTAATAATAAACAGAGCTAAGATCGAGGTAATGGTCATCGACCGAAATAAATCTGACAACCTACATGTAGAAAACCTCCAAGTAGTTGACAGGTTCGTGTATCTAGGATCGATAATTACAACAGATGGAACCTCGACATAGGAAATTAAAATACGAATAAGAGTCGCTAACCTAGCATTAGTTCAACTCACCACGATATTACGATGGATACCAAAACACGTCTTATGAAAACACTGGTTTTCTCCGTCTTTCTATACGCATATGATGGACGTTAAAAGCAATAGATATCCAAAGAATAATGAAATGTTCTGCTGGAGAAGAATACTCAGAGTCCTATAGATCCCAAAAAGAACAAAAGTCTCAATTCTGAATAAAATCCGTCCGGAAATTATGTGATATAGCGATTAGACAAATAGCTACATACTTTGGCCACATTATACGGCAAGATAAAAACTACTTCCGGTAGGCGTGGTCGAAGAAAAAGGGAACAAGGAAGAGCGCCCATAAGATAGCGGATGTAATAAAAAAAATGACAAACGCCACGTTGATTCAGCGGATTATTCGATACGCGGAAAACAGAAACGCTTGACGACCCCAAAGTTTGGCAAATTACACGATTTCATGATGCTTGGATCGAGCCAACGATCATGAAGAAGAATATATATATATATATATATATCCACCCATCATTATTGCTCCGATCAGAGCGTCGTGATCTATAACATCTAATGTTATATATCATACGTCTCCAGACTTCACTATTTTCCATCGACTGCATTAGATCCTCGAAAGATCACCCATTTCCACCTCTTTATTTTAGTTCACGTATCGATTTAGATTACGTCCTCTTCTCCTTCTGCCGTCCATTTTACCTTGTATTATAATTTTCTCTACGAAGTAATCTCTAGTTACATGCTCGAAGAATCTTGTTATTTGTCTACGGATTGCTGGAAGTAGTTGTTCCCAGTCTTTAATATCAAATTCCTTTAACATAGATGTTTTGGTTCTTTTTGCCGTTCACGGTACACGTCCGTAGCATATAATTTCGTAGCCCTCTAGTAGTTTTTGGCGAGTGGCATTAATGGTCCACGATTCTGACCAATAGGTGATAATTGGAAATATCAGCGTTCGGATCACATACAGTTTCCAACCTTAATAAGTTATTTCCAATCTTACAACATGTACACATTCGTTATTACGAATTATTTAGAAAGAGATAACACATTCGCATATTTACTACATTTTTATTTATTCAAATTCGATAGTGGTATCTTTTTTTATTTAAATCGGAAATTAATATTTTCGAATTTCTTAATATTACTTTAATCTAACGATAAATATAAACCGAATTTATTTCCACGTGAAACATTTTACAAGCGAAATTCGTTCATTTAATTTTAGAACTTTACTGACGTATTTTCTTATTATGTAAAATTTAATTTACAAATAATACATTAAGCGAGCTTGTATTATAATGTAAAATATTTCTGATAAAATAATTTGAAAAATAATTTTTAAGAAATACATCATAAAAAAAAAATAGTTAAAATCATTCAAATTTTTAAATTAAAAATCACAAAGCTTTTCGAAGTCATTATCAAGCGTACATGAAAATAAAATATATAAATATATTCAATATCAAAAATATAAAATGTAAAAAAATATTTATAAAATAATCTGATAGGGAATGTGGTAAACAACATATTCTATAATCAACGATATAAAATTTATACATAAACATAAAAATAACGGTACAAAAGAATAAAAATAAATAAAAACTTCTGTATAATATAAAAATTTATGAATTTTATAATATACTTTTTAGAACTAATTTGTCGTGAAATTTTATCTTTGGATTTAATAAATTATTTCTATCTTTTTCTTTTATTATTTCCATAATTTCTAGTAATTTTCTTTTTATAAAAACGTTTTTCTGTATGTAAAATTTTATATAATTTCGGTTATATGGATTTTGTGTTTTAATTCTTTACAATGTTTCTCAAATAATGATGTTTCATCGTTGTTTTTGTACGAATTTAAATGTTCTCTAAATCTTATTGCGAAATGTCTGTTTCTCGTATGCAACATTTGTCAAGCCGAGTAAAATTTAAGTTATATATACTTCTGAATTTTGTAATATATTTCTATCTTCTATTTTTCTGTTACTAATTGTTTTTAATAATAATGTGTTCTTATTTCTTATTGAAATTTTATATCGCTAATTGTAGGTTGCGTTGTTTACTATGTTCACTATCATATTATTGTTAATAATCTTTGTAATAATGTATGTATACACTAGTATTCTTAAACATTTTATATTTTTATATTCGTGTATTTTTATATTTTATCTTTATGTTCACTTAGTAATGACTTAGCCGAAAAGCTTGGTGATTTTTTATTTTAGAAAAAGTTTAGTAATTTTAACTAGTTTTTTGTCGGTTATGTTATGGAATTCATTTATATAATTACCTAAAGGTCCTAAACGATACTGAATGGTAACTAAAATAACATCAGAATCCAGCAGGTAATTTGGACATAAACCAACGGACGAGCCTTGATAAAATCCTCCTCCGTGTATGTAAACCATTACCGGTAATAAATCCATAATTACGCCATTGTTTCGCTGCATTATGTAAATTATATTTCCCCGTCAATATATTTTTACGAAAGATTACACAAAATTAACAATACTATTATTTCAGAAAATCGTAACAATAATAATGAGTAACAAATAAATACAAATTTAGCAAAACATTTGCGTACTACGCGTAATTTTATATTTGTATATAGTAATTATATTCTTTGTATCTCCGAAGTAATAGGAGTATGTAATTAACGGAAGTACGCGATTAGATATTCGCCAAAACGTTTATTTTTAATACGAATTGAAATCGCTTCGTTTCTAAAAGAAAAATAATCTTCGCGTTTGAATTGGCTTTTTATTCATAAATTTATTACAGAGAATTTGCAAAACTGCCTGGTCATTTCGTACTGTATCAACAGTAATTAGATTAAACAAAAGTTAGCGTATAGGGTTTTTATACACAATGCTCGCAATCAAAATCAATAGTTTCAAAATGACACAAATCTAAAATTTTTAAACGTTTTCGTCCGGTTTTTTACCTTGAATCGCTGCTAGACGACGAGAATGATGTCAAACAACAACTTGAGTGCCATCAGATCCAATTCGGGAATTTTGCCAGATATATTTTTGTCAAATGTTCAATTGTTGCCGCGACAAAAAAGTTGTTACTTTTTTTTCTCAAATTTTACATAGGCCGTAATAGTAATAAAAATAACTGTTTTCATATATTTTTACTGATATTTGAAGTGAGACACAATTTGAAATCTCACGGCACCACAGGCTCGCTCACAACCCATAGAAACAAGATATTACATTAATGAGACACAAATCTAAATCTTAAAATTAGAATTAACATAACAAAGTTTTTATATGTTACGTGATTATGTTTTTAATAAGTATAATAAAAAAGAAAATTTTGTTAACGCAACTAAATATTTAATAACATAAATTGAGCATGAAACAGTCAACTCCCATCATTCTGCTCTCATTTGGAATAAAATCAGTATCTATGATCTATGTCAGAATCATCTAAATTTAGATCACTTTCAGAGAATTCATATTCCGAATTAAGTATTTCATTTATTATAGTATGCCTTGACATTTCTAATAATGAAATTAATTTTCTTTGCAAATGGAACTTCATACTCGTAGAAACTTCACACAATCAACACTACTATAAGATAATGATGTTGCTTTTAAAAGTCAAAAACAAAAACAGTAATGCACAATACACAATATCGTTATATCAATATCGATATTTTCACAGCAAAATTTTAAAAATGGTATAATTATTTATATAATCTTTAAAAAATGTCTCGTGAATGTGAATATATCTAAAATAATCATAGTTATAAATATCAAATTAAATATCTTGGGAATGAAAAGTAATTTAAATGGGCTAAAAATACCGTTTTTTAGTAAAAACGCTGGTGAATTTAAATATGCGCTTAAAATCTCAATATAATGAACCTATATTGAGATTTCATCAGTTTTATGCGAGATCCAGCTTTGAATCTTATGGCAGTCAATTAAACTTTTGTGGTGATTCGGAAATGGATCTCATGGCACTCAGTTGAACTTTTCATAAAAAATAGCGTGGCACTCAAGTTGCTAATATAGTTCATAATATGACGTTTCGTAATCTAAATTTCTTTTACCGTTTAATTTTTATTTCAAATTGGGATGCACTTTTTATAGTAGTATAAATGCGTCTATAAATCTCATTTAAATTATTAAAAAAAACACACACACACAAGAAAATAGATTATTAAAAATCATAGCAAACGCGTCAATACGCGCAACGACAAACTGCAAATAAATGATGAACTCTACATGTGTAGGCTAAAATACCATCCGAACTGGCTGACGGTTGGTTTGCAGGACAGTACCAACAGCGTCTATAGACTGAACCGTTGCATCATCTTACACCTTTCTCGTTAGTTTGATTAATTGGCGACGTAACTCAGAACATTATCGGTGAATGACATCGACCATGCTGTCAGGACCATCAATTGCTTATTGGCAACGTCCGCCAGATTGCAATTTAAAATATAAATAAAACCGTTTCACTAGAATTGGCGGTTAAACTTCTAAAATTTATTAATAATAATAAAAATTTACAGTCATTTTATTATTAAATTATAATACGAGATATAGCGAACTAATTTATAAAATCTTATACCTCGGGTGTGAACACATTTAAATATAAACAATCTTCTATCGGATCGGTAGTGTGAGACAAATAATAATTATCATCATTGTTAATTAGTTGTGGGCATCTTCTTTTAAATAAGGTAGCGTCATAGCGCGTATGTTGTGTTTTTCTTATCTTTTCTGGTGGCTGTAATTTAGAAAACAAAAATTAATAAATTAAATATTTTAAATTACAAAACATACAAACGTACTGAAATGATAAAAGCGAGTAAAAAAACAACCTTCATTTACGTTAATTTTCAATTTTTTATTTGTTACACATATTCAGGCTAAAACCATTTTACACGAAATAATACATCTAGCAAGTTGATATATAAAGAGTGGCGGGTGGTAATTAAATTAGAGAGGGAAGGAAACTGGGGAATGCCTACTTCATTAGTGGACTTTTGTAATGTAGCCCTCATTAAAGACACTTTCATCTGAACTTTTAGAACTAAATCTAAATACTCCTATTATATGTAATATGTACAGAGGTCCAGTGTCTAAGCTCCATTAACTATAGCACTCAGCAGCGACCAAGTCACGAGATTATAACGCTAAACCTCATATCTGTAAATAAAAGTGCCGAGGTTTCCGCATGATAGCCGTTTCTGATTTTGTCAAGCGGAATCACGTATTACTTTGTAACCTCCTTTGGTTTGCAAATTCGCGTTGAAAAGCATTTTAGTAACTAGTCGAAGAAACTTATACTGAATCGTTTGTATAATTTTTATATTCGATGATTTTTGTGCATCTCAATAGTTGTATAAGTTTACATTGGACGTCGGCTTTATATATCGGTAGTTTGTCATCCACCTTCTCTTTGGGATGATGCCAAATCAGCCAGTATTGTGATTTTTCTTGTATTTGAACAGGCCTCATAATGAATATGCGTTTTCAATGTTCAATCCACACGTATACCTAAGTACTTTGCAACTGGCACTAGATAGTTAATAAATAAAGACTATATAATACCGATCCCGAAAAAGCTAAGGTAACTATGGGAATGTAATTCGGAATGTACAAAAAATTTTAATTTAGTAGTCGACCCGAGGAAATAATGGAAGACCATTGATAGAATTAGAACTGAGCAGAGGAGATGCGGTTATTTAATAGATAAACGGTGTATGACGACGTCAGCTGCATGCGAGTGCATTTTTTGAAACAAGTTTCATTGCATTGTTAGATACTGGTCTTCGTGATCTCAGTCCCGGCGGCACATTCATATCAGTAGGTATTTTTAACATTCTGTTCTTCACATATTTAGTCTATTCGCTTGCAGCGGCTTGTTGTCGCGGGCTAACATTATCCAGGCTGTTGAAGTTACTTTCACTGTACCAATAATTACTCTCATAGCCGAGCTCAACTTTCACCATCATCGTATAAGAGCTACTTAGCCATACATGGGTGTTAAGGCTGCGATACGCAACATGGTTGTGATCGGCCCTACCAGTTATTTTGTATATGTTAGTTCCGCTATATAATCTTTTCAGCCGTGTTTTCGAGATGTTTACGTTATGTCAGTCTAGCATGATTCCCAAGTGTTTCGTTTTTGTTTTTTGTTTTTTTTTTTTAATGCCATACCTGCCTAATGTGGTTTTTAATTTTGCCATCCTGGTGTGAAAATAGAAAGAGGAAACTACAGCCTTATCCTTATTTAATTGTTGTTTTAACCCCTCAAAGTGTGTCGATATTCTCCTTAAGTGTTTTAATAATTTCAATCGTATTGTTCCGTGTTGTTACGGCCACATTGTCAGGGTATATAAATCTTTGAGATTCCGTTGTTGGCATATATATTAGGTTAAAAAGAGAGACAGAACACTGATCTTATGGAAGCTTCAAAAAAAAAAAAACTAATTTTGTTACTATTTGTATCTCCTAAATTGATAAAAAATGTTCGAATGCAGATCATTCGAGAAATTTAGTCATTAAACCAACTCGCCATACCGTACTGTATGCCGGTCATAAGTTGATAAAACTTCCGATGCCTTCTTATTTCGCTGGAAAAAAATAATTCAGCAGTCATCGGTGTTTTGATTTAAAAGTGACTCATTTATATTATTCGGTGCAAATTAAAGTTTGTTACATGAAAAGCTATAGTACAGCGGGAACTAGTAATTGTTGAAGCTGGCGGGCCCTATCCGATGGAGGTCGATTCTTCCCATACTCCATATTCTAGTACTGTGACTAACGATATCGCGATAGAAGAAATTAGTGGTCATAGTAGTTCATAGTTTAATTTAGACTGCACGAATTACTTAACATTAGTAGTTGATGTATAAAATTACGCACGGCATCAGCACACGCTTGTACGTTCGATAATAAAATTATATCAGTTATTACGACAAACAAATTTCTGAAATAACGGTCAATTACTGATAATACTAACAGCGCTGTTCCACTGTATTATTTCAACTAGGGGAAATAATCAAAGTTATAGAAGGAAGTAAAATATGAATAATAACATTCGATTTTGACCTTTGTATAAGTCATTAAACTAACGCATACCAAATCACACGCATGGGAATAATCCCGTAAGTACGATACGCTAGTGAAACGTAAGTGTAAAATTAAACAAGCGCATACTAAGAATTAGCTAGTTTACAAATACTATGCTAATTATGTATAAAACTATTAAAATTCGAAAAAACAGGAAAAAATAAATAAAACATAAATGCTGTACATGGTAGAAAATGTATGTGTTTATTTAGGACACGGATTGAAATTTTTCCTTAAAGAGGTTCGTTTGAAGAGTTTTTATTCGAGTTTTTTCGTAAATCTTTCTAGATGTTGCCGAAGTAATAGAATATTCGAGTAAAACAATACAGACGGCATCGAAATATTTATACTAATAAGTACATCGAAATATGATACTGCGCAAGAAATTAAGATTAGAATTCGAAGAAAAAGCATAACGAACAAGTGAAAAGAAATCATACTAATCGGATTCACCGACGTTCTTTCGATTACGTACGAAGAAAACAATTTCTTTAGACGTCAAACTTTCTCGAATTACAATTGTTGAATTGTTCCGTACGTCGTGTCCGTTGTTTAACGCGCAACCGTTGTTCTCAGCTAGTCGATTAGATTCGGTTTCGATTTTATTCTTAATGAACGAACAGGAGCGGAGGAGTACTGACAATATCATCTTCAGATAGTTTAACGTCAACAGCTTGGGTAATTTTTATAGCAGTATATTGTCATCTTTATTGTCGAGAGATTGAAAACTTCACGCCGGTCAACACTATATCATTAATTTTGTTATAATCCTAAGCGGAAGATGGCAAACCAGCACGATATGCGCGCTAGTAATAGTGTAGTACACTACAAAAACACGCGGGGCTTGCATTATTGTATCGTGACAACAAAGCGATTAAAATCAGTTCGTGTGTTTATCAACGCTAACGCGATGATTGCCTTGTAAGCTACTTACACTGTACAACGAAATTATAAGCAAGTAGTCGCCTACCTCCGATACGGAGATGGCGGTTAATGATAATAATGATGAAGCGGATGAAAGCCGTCTTATTTGTCGAACTGATAAACAAACGATAATGCGTAAGAAAATGTTAATGTATTTCGGAATAAAGCAAATAATAATCAAATCAACTTTCGGATATTATACAGAATGTACAATATTAGCAATTTATCAATACGTATATATGCACGCAAGTATGAAACACATACACCCACATACAGTTACATATAGAGACACATTCACACATATACATACGTACACACACAAACACGCATAAACGCAATAATAATCTGGCACAAATTTAATACTGCATGCACGCAACTAAAAGTACGAATAAAATCAAAATTTACATTCAAGCCTACATGTACACGTGCACACCTACGTATAGGAACATGAGCATTAAGATGTATATACATATTAATATATCCGAATAATAACAATAGCAATAATAATAATAAATTATTATTATAATGCTAACAACGTGATCTACGGAAAATCATGAATGCGCGACATGCGATAACAGCTTGAAATACACGGGATATAAAAATAAATAAAATAAGATGTAGTTATTGTTTTTAACCTCTTCGATGGACAAGGATCACGTTTATCAGCAATGTTGAAAAGATAACTCCTATCTACAGTAGAATACAAATAATAAAATACCTTAACCATACAGTAAAATCAACTTTCTCGATTTACCGGATTTGTTAGAATAAATTAATAATTGGAAAAAAAAACACACACACACTAAAATTAATTTTATTAAATTTTCTTTTTCCTAATAATAATCATCCAAACGGCGATTGTTATTATACATTTCGAACGGAATCAATTTTTCGAAATAAAAGTTATAAATTTTAATATTCTAACTGAAATCATTTCGACCTTTCCGAGGTACACTATATACGATGTTAGAAAACTACTCGAAGATAGCTTATGAGAAAAGTGGAGATATAGATTACAAAATGTCGCCATACGTATAAGTATTCCAAGTCAATGGTTGTAGAGCAAGGTATTTCGCACAATTTGCTATTGGAATTTGTTTATTGTTGAGATATATCGGATTAGCCGTCCGTTTTTCAATGTAAATAATACATTGAGGCGCTTATCTTCGTTAACTTTTACTCTCCACTGTTTGAACCAGTTTGCTTGGACGTACAATCGACGTCATTAGTGCTAAAATTGCGGTGTCGTCGGCAAATGAGGCGGTTGTAGTATTATTATTATTTACCGGAAAATACTAAAATACTTACCCGAAATCTTAGATTTCCTAACGGCGGCTCCGCAAATGGAATACCTAAGTATTGGAAAATTTTTCGCTTCTTCCAGTAAGAAACGGTTGTAGAACCGAATAAAGATCCGAATCCGGGAACGTGAATTACAGGTGCTTCGATTCCGTGAAGCGAAGGTTCGCATTTCGGCGAAGCGTATATTATGTCTAAAAAATTTATCGATAACCAAAAAAAACATCCGTACCAAAATGAAGACATTTTCATTACGTTCGTCAACGAATTTTAGATAACTTTAAAAACCAGAAAAAAAAAATTCTCGTAACTATTCGATCGTAAATTTATATTCGACGCAAAATATTATTCCAACTCGCGTGTCCTCGACACTAGAATTCATTAATTATCGGTGTATTATTTTTCGTCCGGCTACATAATAGAAAACGTTATGAAACTCGAATATATTCGTTAAGATAATAAACGCGTCATCTACGAACGTAGTAAATTGTTCGAATAATATTAAATATTATCCGAATTGCGCAACGGAAATTGTTTTCCTTTGTACGTTTACTAACGAACTAACTCATTTGTCTATTTTCGCACGATCGTTGCTCTAGAACGAGAATAAATTTTACTTATCAGCTGCGTCGACCTATTCGAGGCGAGGTGCTATATATACGCGTCGTAAATAAACTAATTAATTCAGACATCTTATCTAGAAATTGAGAATTACTTCCTTTATTTACGGACAGAAAGGTGAAAATTTGAACTGTCTCCTAAATACTCCTAATCGTATCAAATTTAAATAATTTTTAAATCTAAAAACAATTTTAGCGCGTCTTTTTTTTCTTTTTTTAATTATTTATTACTCGTTATGTTTTCCGGGCGTAAACAAATCGTTTTATTATATTTTGCGAAAACTCTTAATAATAATAATATTGTAACACAAGAAAATCGGTATGTGTACAGCACGAAGTATTTGGTATAATACTAGAAGAATCGAAACGATGTTTAACCGTAATAAAGTAAATTAATATAAACGAAACAAAGCATGAGAGCTTTTTCTTTTGATTACACGTCTAATTTAAGCCCTTCTGCAGAAAAAGATTATTCCGCGTGGAAAGCGACAACTGCCCTTTACTAGAATAACGTCTTTAAAGCGTCATGATGAAGAAAAGGCAGAATTATTCGCTCATCTTTCGTGCACATTCCAAACAACATTCCATCAAAAGTAGTATTGAATAGAGTAAAATTGCCTAAACGAATAATTAAATTTGTCACTCCGCTCGACAGCACGAAGTATTTGGTATAATACTAGAAGAATCGAAGATAAAACGATGTTTTACCGTAATAAACTAAATTAATATACGAAACAAAGCATGAGAGCTTTTTTTTTTGATTAAACGTCTAATTTAAGCCCTTCTGCAGAAAAAGATTATTCCACGTGGAAAGCGACAACTGCCCTTTACTGGAATAACGTCTTTAAAGCGTCATGATGAAGAAAAGGCAGAATTATTCGCTCTTTCGTGCACATTCCAAACAACATTCCATCAAAAGTAGTATTGAATAGAGTAAAATTGCCTAAACGAATAATTAAATTTGTCACTCCGCTCGAGGGAGCAGTAGAGATTGATAACATCAATCCTAAAAAGTCACCGGGAATTGATGACATTTCACCACCAGTGCTTTTAAAAAGCAACTGTCAAAGAAGAGTATCATACTTCTTGCATATATATATATTTATTGCTTTGGAATATGTGCTAAAGTCTATTAAAGTAGCCAAAATTATTACGATTAAAAAGCCGGACAAAAGAAGTCAATTCGTACAGATCAATTTCACCGTTGCCGGCTATATCAAAGCTATTCGCAACGATACATTCATTCAGTCTTTTTTTACAACATTTTCAAACATTTTTCGAGAATAGATCGCTTAATTTCTGAAATTTATTCAGAAATCGTAGTTTTTACACATCTCGTGGTTGCGTTAAAAAAATCTGGAGCGGCCAAAAATCAAGCGAGCGCAGAGGCCAAGTAAAATCCGTGTGACGACAATACGAGGTTACCTAAAGCTTCTTTCAGTACTGCGAGCGTTTCTGACAATTAAGCATGTACGACCCAGACGACGACGAAGTGAAGGAAAGAAACGAGTTTATCATCTGGATATAGCGCGTTCCGTTAACAGTGAAAAAATAAGGCTCCACTATTCCCCACTTTAGCACAGACGGTTGCAGAAGTTGTCTCTCGAAAGTGTCCAACCCACCTTAAAATTAAATTACGACATGACACAGGTTTACACCGTGTAACTTTGAACTCTTTTTGAAACTCTGTTTGCTGTGTAATGATCGATTCACGCCGAAAATAACGTTTCACGCAAAACGCTCTTTCTCGTTATAGGATGCCCCATGATAACTGAATAAATACCGTCAAATGCGGAACCTACGCTTAAATTAACTGTAGCAAAAACGGAATTCGCTTAGACGGAGAGAGACTTCAAATGAAATCATTTGCAGATGAAATCATTTGCAGATGATCAGGCTATAATTGTCGAGTTTCCAAAAATACTGCATAAAATGGTACGAACCTTAAACGATACAGGGAAGCAGTTTGGGTTAGAAACAAATGCTGATAAAATTAGAATCATGATGTTTGGTAAACATCCCAATCGTTTTCAACTGGAAATTAATGGTCAGAAAGTTCAACAAAAACAAAAAGATTCAAATATCTCTGTCAAATAATAACGTAAGACCTGTACTGCGATATAGAAATAAACTCAATAATTGGATTAGCTAAGATAGCCTGAGGAAATATATTATGCCGAAATACCATTATTACTGCGTACACGTATGGTTAAAGCGTACGTGTAGTCTCGATCAAAACGTGAAGACTGAACAAAGGAAATGTTAACAAAATTGTAGGCTTTTGAAATGTGACGTTGGAGTAAAAAGAATAAGTTGAATTGAAAAAGTTACGAATGAAGCAGTTCTTCAAAGAATTGACGAAAAACGGACCTTATTGCATTCGATAAAGATTAACCTGGATGGGACATGTGCTCCGACATGGTGGTTAGGCGATGTAATAAAAGAACATATTCCATGGAAAAGAGATTGTGTGTACAAACACTTTCGTGGAAACATTGTTGCACGATGCACAAATCAAGAGGAAAAAGAAAAAAGCTGCAGGGAATCGTTCTAGAAGTTAGTTGCTGTGAAATAAAATCAGTCCTAGTACTGCCAAACTTACGACGATGATGACCGTCGTGTTGAAAATTAAAGTAACAGATAGTTCGAACACCATAGGTAAAAATCATTAACGTAAAACGTTTAAAACGTATTATGATTTCAATGAATTAGATAATTTTTTTTTTTTTAAAAACTTTAAACGCACACATCATGTGGAAGTTTCGTAATGTTCCGAGCGAAAATAAAAATTAGTTGCATCTGTAAAGCTTAATTTCTAGATTTGCTATTAAAAAAATTATTTCAACGAAATTTACGATTATTTATGAAAAAAAAAATACAAATTCAAGATATATTCGTAAATAGAAAAAAATAACGTTTTAAAGAATTCCTGATGATGGTATCGATCGTTACGTACTCCAATACATGTAAAATAAATTCACAGATATAATTTATGATTTTTCGGAATGATTCGTCAATAATATAACACGCACATCGTTTGCTTAAATCCAATAATAATTAACTAAAATTATTTAGAGTACTCTGAATAAAATGCATCGTGTAAATTCGTATAATATTTTTTTAATATAGAGAACGCAAATTATACTGTTAAATCTAAAAGTTATTCATACCTGAAATTAGTCATACCGAAGATAAAAATAATTCCATTTTGAGAGATGTCTAGAAAAAAAAAAGAAAAACGATTTTCACATATTTATCATGATATGTGAAAATCGATGACACCTATACAAATAAGTTCTACCGATCATCAACATCGTTGAATAAATAAAAAAAAAACTAAAAATTAAAAACACAAGTATTGCAACCCGTCCGAGATACACAGAGTACATACTGAAACCGATAAAACGGCGGATATATTTATATAGCAAAGAAAAAAATCATAAAATTTTTGTCAGATTTGTCTTTTATATTATTTTCTAGATTCAAATAAATTCCTCTATAACCTAAGCTTTCGTTGTTTATATTGTATAAGAAATTTCCTTTCCAATTTTGCCTCTATTATCGAACACGTTCCAGCGAGTAAGTATAACCGAATGGATGACTGCAGCAGTTCTCGCAATTAAACGGAATTGAGCCGTTCGACATTCATTTCCGAAATTTGACGAGGCACTTCTAATTTTCATCCATTATTATAAGAACGACATTTCTCTAAAAATGCATCGTAAGAATCACACGCATCTCAGATGACATAAACTATTAACTTATTATATACCAGGATATGCAGAAATCATGCATGTACGTTATACTCGATGATAACTCCTGCATTTACAAGAATCATTCAAACGACTTATATTCATATAAGTACTGATATACTTATATTTATATATATATATATATATATATATATATTTACAGTCATCAATTCAATACAACGGATATATTATTCGAGAAATACATAAAGCTGTTGTGAAGACGAGAACAAATTCGGCAATGATGTCAACCAACAAACATTCACGAAGTAAAATAATTTACGGTCAAATGAGAAAATCACGAATAAAACTTTTTTTTTTTACAAAGAAAAATTCGTTCGGAGTCAAATCTTATACGGCCGTAAGAAAATAATTTCCATCATCTATTCAATCATTATACAAGGTGTATATTACGACGGAATTGCGCTGACCAATATTAGAAGTGTATTTGTGGACTGAATTGAGACAATTAACAACCATAACATGCAGTTGCAGTAGATGATCGGTCTGTTCAAGGAAGCAGATAGCAATTTCATCCACCTAATATAAAAGAACTGAATTAAAACATACGTCGAGTGCTAAAAAGAAGTTATACACCAAACAAAATATAACACAGTTTAATCGCTAGTAAGTTTTTTATTGCGCAAAGCTTTTCGACAATTATGTAATTTTCAAGCGTAAACAATAAACATTTAATGTAATGTTTATTGTGTACGTTTGAAAATGACGTAATTGTCGAGAAGCCTTTTAATTTTACTCATCCCTACATTACTTCTTAATCTGCCTAATTTATAATTAGCCCTTTCTTATTCATTCCGTAATATGCAGATATGGGTAAACTGTACGGAAGCCCCACTAACCCCCCCCCCCAAAAAAAAACAACTTACTAGTGATTAAACTGTGTTATATTTTGTTTGGTGTATAATTTATAAAATCACTACTCTCCAATATGTGAAACGCTAAAAAGAAGTGCTAATGGAATAGTATAGAAACTAATAACGGGAAATTGAAATAATGTACTATATGATTGAGATTTTAAAACATTATTTTCTCATGAAATTCATACATATATATATATATAAATGTATCTGCGTATTATCAACGTTTCCGAAACTTACATAATTCATATAAAATTATTTATTCATTTGTTTAATATGTTACATAGATTAATAATTTTTTTTTTTTTAATAATTTTATTACCGAAATAAATTGTACATATTAATATAAAAAAAGTTGATTGGAAATAATTACTGCTAAAATTAATTTAAAAATTAAATAAAATAAAAATTCTTGTTCACAATATATATCTGTGACGCGGTATAAAAATATTTTTATTTTATTGAATTTTTAAATTAAAAATATGTATCACCGAGCAAGTATTATAGAAATGCATTTAAATACTAAAATTATTGGTAAAAGTATTCATCGGGCAATACAAATATGTAAGATTTTCTAACAAAAAACAACTGACAAAACACAAAATATTCGAAGAAAATATGTATTAGACAAATTTTTTTAACTTATTATATAAAACTAAATATGTTCTTTATAATTTGTCATTCGAGTACGTTCCGCGTCCTCTTATTCAATTCTTAATACTCTAAATACGACCGATTTTGACATGTGTAAATTCATTTATTATATTATGCTAAATAAATAACGGAACATACTTTAAAAAATAAGAATTAATTAAACTGACTAGAAATAAATTTGGTCAAGTAACGTGTGCACCAAATGTAGCCTATATTATACAAAACAATCGAGCACTATACGTTTAAAATATCATATAATGATATCAGATAAAATTATACAAAATTCGTTTGGTCCATTCGTAACTTAAAAATAACGCCGCGGAAGCTGGTATTGTACGTATGAGTGTAGGCTGCAAACCATTATATAATATTAATACGCCTTCCTGTTTTATTATGTTCATGGCGTGTTTCGACATACTTTGATTTATAGTACCTTGATCAATTTGAACTCGCGATTTAATAACATCAATCGGATATACTACCAACCATAAAGCAATTCCGGCTAAACCACCGGCAAAAATTGTAACTAACGGGCCGCATTCGTTTTTTGATTTTCCGATAGGAGCAAAAAATTCTCGAGTACCTTCGTAAGCACCGAAAAATACGAAATATCCCGGCATTTCTCTAATAATAGTCGGTTGCAATCCTCGGAATAAACCAATCATACCTTCAGTATGAACTATATGTTGAATTAATTGAAATGCAGTCGCCTTTTTCTTTTCATTCGACAAAGACGTAACTTCGCGAGCGCACTGTAGTTTTATTTTAATTAGTTCAGTAGGACAAAGCGTAAACGCTGAAAAAAAGGAAGCAAGCGATCCGGCGGTAGCGTTAGATACAAAATTTAATTCTTCCACGGTGGGTACATTTATAGTTTGAGCAACGACTTTTTGGCACATACCGTAACAAGCGAATAGTACAGAATTTTCCGCTACATTGGCAGTAATCGCTGGCATCGTTCCAGCGTATAAACCACGAAATAATCCTTCTATTTTATAAGTTTTCATAAAACAATCTAACATACCGTTATATAAATGAGGAAATGTTTGCATTTTCACTTTAACAGTATCTAACGGCTGTCCAACCAAAACAGTGGCAATACCGCCTACTGTTCCTCCACAAAAATCAATAATTCCATTCATAAATTTAGATGTATTTACATTATCGGTTTTCATATTTTGGTGAACGACAATTAACTTAAAGACGCATTTAAACTAATGTTAAACCGGCTAATACTTGCACGTTAAAAAAAAACTATACGTACACTGATAAATGAATTAACTTACTCGTAGTTGTTGGTACGATTGATATTAATTTTTTGACAATACGATAAAATTATTTCTTAACAAATTATATTTATAAAACACTAACGCCGATTACTGTTATCTAATCTGCAAATTAATTTTTTTCGGGTTTTCGAATTCAATATCTAACCATAAGAAACAGGAATTGTAGTTACACAAACAATATTAGTATACAATTTCAAGTTTATCATTATTACATTTTCTGTTACAAAATATAATATTTCATATGTAAATTCATTGATTTTTTTATAATATCGTGTTTAAAATGTTAATGAATATGTTATAGTCTAATATTAATAATTATGATCCACTTTTCAAAAATATAATAAAGCAGCCGACACAAGTGCGCGCGGTGGCTGTTTCTTTTCTGATAATCAAAACGTAAATACCGTCTTTTTTTTATGTAATATTTTCGTTTTTAATTTATTATGTAATAGAAACAGTAGTTATTAAAAATGATAACTGCAGTTTATTATCTAACTATTTCAATAAACAATCATTACAATGACGATAATAATGACATTTGATAAAATGTAACAAAAAGTATCGGCAATATGTTTCAGTCATAAATAATCACGCGTACGCCAATGCTAATCCTCTATTCGTCTATAACATGCAATGACAACAATATTAAAATACAGTTGACTGATATTGATCACAATTTGTACTTTATAAATCGTGATTTATATAAAATCACCACGTACAACTTGTAAAAATATTGTAAATTATTTCTGATTTGTCAATAAAATTGATTATATAATTATTGAATCAAATTAGAAATATACCCAATTAAACCTGCTTCATCTTCGCACTTTATCAAAATTAATTTTTTAAGAGACTACAACCGTTGTGGTTACAGAATGGAAACAGAAAAAATGTAAACAGCAGAATTATCGAGATATTCATAATTATTCTGAGCCTTCTTCTAGAAAAGACGTCGAGTGTTATCAAATCTTATTAGCATTTTGGTTCGAAAATAAAATAAATCAACTTCTACAATTATCACAAAAAATAAAATTCGAATAAATCTGTTTTCCATAAAGAATTATGAAATATTGTTACAATTAAAATGTTACACATGGCTTAGACTCATGAGGCCCGGACCTAGGGCGGCACAATTTGAGAGGCGGCAAAATTTGGAGGCATCAAACAATTTTAAAAGCAACTTAAATTTTATAGATGGAAAAAAAAAGGTGTTAAAAATTCAAAATTACACGAGTATTTCGTCGAATCCCGAAAACAAATTTTATTGCTTTTGCTCTGGCTATTACTATTCACAAATGCTAATATTTTGAAAATATCGTTTACTATGTTAAAAAAATGCGTGCAGCTTTTTGAGATAAAAAAACGTATAAAGTTCTATGTTTAATCACACTTTTATAAGGTGACCTAAAAATCCGATTTATGTTTTTTCATAAAAGTCCGATTTTTACACTAATTATTGTGATGTATATTTGTATAAATATATTTTAAAAAGGGCGGCATCGCACTTAATTTCGCCACTGCACACACACATACTAATTATATAAATAATTTTTATACCAGGTACATAAACACGTTCTACATAAACTCTACTATGGAGTTAAAAGATAAATTAAATCATATTTTTAGATGTCGATCAAAATAATTAGTTCGGAAAAGTTACACTCTATTTTTTTTGTTTTAAATGGCATACATGTTGATCGCTACCTGATCAATCAGTTTTATTATGTGCTTAGTCGAAAATTGAGAGTATTTAGAACGCTATATTCATGTTGATGAATGAGTAGGTTAAAGCATATAATAGTTTAAAGAAATTGTAACAGTAAAAAGACGAACTGTTTTATTTAGCGTTTAATAACGAAAATGTAGTAAAACGTGAGGATACAAAAATAAATTTTATCAACCCCCCCATTTATTAATAATGTCTACTAAAAAATAATACACTAATCTTCAGCATTATTTCTTTGCACGCTTTTAAAATTATGGGTCAACTTTGAAGAGTATTCAACATAATAATTATGGGCTTGGAGGAAAATCTTCATACATAAGAAATAAACCACAGCACTTGAATATAAGGTAGACACTAGTTATTACTAAAATATTTAATCATGTTCTATCAACAAATCGTTAGAAAGAAAAGATCGTCAAATCAGAAATTTAAACCGAGAGGAATGCTTTTATTGAATTTGAAAATTTATAGTAGATCGATTGAAAACTAATCGAAATTAAAATTGGCGCAGTATAAAATTCGGGAAGCCAGTCGTACTTTGAAGGCAAACATCGTAATTTGTTTTAAACATTATGTTTTGTAAATATCCAGGGCAATACGGTGAATTTTTCTTATTAGTATAACAAAGTTGCTGCTACTGCTGACTGGCTGAAAACTAAAAAATGTCTCATGTAAGTCGGTTTTTTGGTTACTTATTATTCATAATTTATTCTAAATTTAATTTATTATTTATTACAAAAAAAAGTCACAAATTTATGTAGAAACAACTTTTAACGAATTAAAACAAATTATTAACTGATTTAGCGTCTTTTTTCCGTATCTTTCATAAATTTTTCTCACAAATATTAAAAGACGGACACTGTTGAAAACTTAATAACTAAATTAAAATTAATTACTTGAATAAGGAAACCCTTTACGCTGAAATTTCTTTATTACACTTTGATCCAAGTTATCTTCAATAATTGATAATCCTTCTATATTCAGCTGAAAAATGAGAAATAGCTGGATTTAATTCACCTTCTCTTTTACATAATTTTGCATTTTTCGTGTAATTTAATTTCCGAATTCACCTACAGAAAGAGATGAAAGTGGATAATGTTGATTTTTTGTCTCATGTTCACAGAACAAGAGACGTTGTTGTGCAGTTCTGGTAGCAATAAAGTATATTATTATCCAACTAAGTAGTAACTGAAATTTCAATATGAACTATTAATTATAAAACCGAGTGTCTATAATCCGCAGTAAAGGATTTAATAATTTTTAATAACAATCGCTTTCATGTACGTCGCATATTATTGAAATAATATTTTAGAAGAATTCCACTTTACTCACCTTAATATAGTAAAAATGAAATCTTTTAATCTTTAGGACATCGTTATATTGTGATATTGTAACCATAAAAAATGTAAATACATTACTCGTTTTAAAGTAATATATTCATGATAATTCCCAGTGTAGAATTCATAAAATATTCACGTCAATTTTATTAAGTTATTTGAGAATTTCCTTAGATTTTGGTTTAACGTAATATAATTTTTATCTTGGGATTGATATCATACGGTTTTAAAAGATTCTTATATTTGTATTACACTTTGTTGACTTTGATATTATTAATGTTATTTTGTGATGCTGTGTGAAATAGCAAGAATTCTGTGTGTATGTTAGGGGTGTAACTGCAACCGGTAGATTTTTTAACCACGAGCCGCCATTGCGTTTACATGAGAATTACTTAGCACAGAGTACAAAATTGGATAAATTGCTAAATAATAATTACAAAGTGATAGTCTCTAATTTTTTTACTGCTAGTAGTTGTGCAATTTTTTATTTATTTTTGGAACATTTTTTTTTTATTAAAAACTAATTTTCAATATTATTTAAAAATAAATTTTTGTTTGTGATTTTTAGTTTGGTTATAAACTTTTTTACGTGTGTGTAATTCTAATTTTTTTACTGCCAGTAGTTGTGCAATTTTTTTATTTATTTTTGGAACATTTTTTTTTTTATTAAAAACTAATTTTCAATATTATTTAAAAATAAATTTTTGTTTGTGGTTTTTAGTTTGGTTATAAACTTTTTTACGTGTGGGTAATAATAATTTAACATAAGCCTTAATTTCAAGTCAAAATTAATATTCTTTAGGACTCTATAATTAGAAACATTAAACGAAATAGTTTCAATAATCACGCTAATTAATAGGACAATTAATTAATTATTATTTTTTTAGTATGTGTATTTTTAATCGAATTTTTAAAGTATAAAATTACTGACAACTAGAATAAGAATTTTTTTTTGGTGGATGCTAACAGATATATGCTATAATCAACCGCAGTAATTTCAAAATTTTACATAAAACAAAGTTTCCAATAATCGAGAATTATAGGAAAATTTTTATCTAATGCAGAAAACTTAACAGGAAACCACTAGCGTAAGCCTCTTTACATAAATAACGATATATAAAAAAATATCCACAAACGACGTGCACGTATACATTATATATATATATATATATTAGAACGTTATGTGTACGATGTTTAATGTTACTAATAAGCAATAAATTCTATGAAATGTTATATAAGCTTTGAAAATGTTACTAATATGCATTAAAGTGTTTTTAGATCTAAATTTGCGAGAAAAACTTTATTGACTGCAATCCTGTGTTTTTTAACAATAGGTTTAAATGTAATCCTCTGTGTTTAACTATGAATTTAAAAGCAATCGTGTGTTTTTAATTATAGGTTTCCTCATTATGATTCGTATATATATTTATATTACTATATACATACACACTCGGTATATGTTATAATTTGTTGTATACTATTTAATGAATAATGTTTCATAAATTTTAGCTTTTAATTATTGTACGGCAGTATTTAATTTAGAGATTTTTTCTAAAAAATAAAAAATTAATGTGCTGTAGGATTAAAATGCTCGTGTTCATATCATTTTAAAGATAGTGACTGATAATAGTACCTATTAATAGCTTTGATAATACAACATTCTAGGGAACACGTAATAATGGAAAAAGGTGTGTATAGCGTTACGTTATATTTTTAGGCTAATTTTTCTGCTTTGAATTATTACTATTATTATTATTATCGCACTTTATCAACCTGCGCTGTCATATTGGATACTCCATTGGGGTGAATGGCTAAACGCCATATTGAATCCATAAAAGTTCTTCAACAAGCGATACTGAGAATGTTTGTTACGAATCAAATTCTACTTACTGTTCTTCGATTATATCGATAACAGTTACTTACTTACGTGTTGAACAACGATACTAAATTTAAAATTTCAAAATTCCAAGTATAAATAAGTCAAGAATACAAGCTTTGCAGACGGGCCCGATAGAATGTAATTTCCTAACTGGAGGAATTTAAAAATCTATTTGACAAATTATAAACGACGTCGTAGGAAATTACTGTTAAAAACATTTATTTAACTTTCACGATAAATATTTTTCTTTATATATATATATATATATATAATCGGCGTTATTGTATTTCAATGAGAATATTTGTATATATATATATGAATCTTTTTGTATCTTATGTTCTTGCATTAATTTTTATTTGAATTTATAAAATTCATCGAATTGACACTGTCTTTATAATAACCCTTATTCATAGTTTTTGCGGTTTTTGTTCAATAATGCACCAGTTTTGTTGTATTTATATGTTCATTGTACAAAAATATTATGTTATGTGTAGATGAGGTTTGCAAGTATGTATGTATATGAATGTGTCTGATGTATTTGTGACGTGTGTTAACAAAATATTGAATTTTTCCATTCACGCTTTATTGCGCACGGGTGTTTTATCTTATGTATCTAACTTACTTTGAATCAAATCAAACAAAGTTTAAATAAGTTCGAATTTGAATTATTTTCTCAACGCTTATTTATCCACTTCTTTATTTATTGTTTTGTAATAATTTTCATTTTATATTTCGTTTTTTCATAATCACTTTTTGAATTGTACTTAAATTAAAATATATTTGATATGATTATATATATATATATATATATATATATATATATATATATATATATATCATAAGGAGTAATGGAGACAGTATTTTTGTTATAAATTTCGCTCACGACAGATATGATAAAAATTATAACTAATATTTTAATTTATATTTCTTGTTTTAATATTTTTGAAATAACGACATTTTTATTTATTAATACGCGTTTGAAATTGCTAGAGTGCATTTAACACACAACACAAACATACACACACACACACATATATATATATATTTAACTGTGTTTTATTTTTGTCGAATATTTTTAAATTAACCTAGTTCACATCCTTTATAAAAATTCGATTTTTCATTTTCATTCAATATACTTATTTTATTAAAATATTAACAGTTAATTTTAACTGTTTCTTTTAAATTCGTAAAAAGAAAAAAAAAAGTTATCTGACCGTGGCAGGAATCGAACCCGCATCTCCCGGATTCGAAGTCCGGCGCCTTATCCGTTAGGCCACACGGCCCGCATATTCGCTTCTGGTGTAGTATCCCATAATAATACAGGCGTTCAAATTGTTTTAAAATTCAAGTTTATTTTTTTTTAGTTTTTTTTTTTTAATAACTGAACAATATCATTTCAGTTTACGAAAGAGTGAAATCATGACCCGAATACAATAAATTTTCTAATTATATTTATTTGCTAGTATAAATACGACATTTTAACCTAGTAAAGCAAAGGAAAATGAGAGGATTGAAAAGTATATTTCATTAAGTTTTTTTTTTTATTTTTATTATTATCGTTACATGTTAAGAAAAGTTTCAAGTACATTTCGTCAAAATTTGACAGAAAACATCTAAATTCTTGCGAATATATTTTATTTTATCCTTATTCGATCGAATTGATATAATTTTATCTGTTTATTATAATTTCGACGTATTTCATCTCGCAGTCCAGTCCATCATTTACTTAGAATAAATATCTTTAGATTTATATAAATTTTTTATTCCGCAATACACAAAAGAGAAATTTCGAATTATTTATATATATATATATATATATATATATATATATATATATATAATAAACAACGAAAACGTAGATAGTCACTAAATTTTTCTTTATAAAAAACCACAAAGTTTGATTGACAAATGAACATAAAAAGTAAAATATAAAACTATATATGAAAAACGACGTTTACTATAAGATTATTTTATAAATACTGTATTTTCACTTTGCTAACTTTTGTAATATTGTACATCTGAATTAATATCTTTTACATGTTATATTTTTATAAAGTGTATATATTTTTGTATTTCATTTTTTATATACACTTGATAATGTGTTAACAGCCGAGGCGCTTTGTGATTTTTCATAAAAGAAACTTTATTGATTTTAAATATTTTTTTTGTTTATTTTTCAAACAGAGATCGCTACATTCCGCGCTTTTTAAATTATATACATATATATATATATATATATATATATATATATATATATATATATATATATATGAAGTTTCGTTAATTTAAAATTAAAAATGACCGCTAGATTACTAAAAGGGGGGGGACGTGTGGGTTTTTTTAAAAATTTAATCGTTTACGATAGAATTAATTGAGTTCGGACAAAATTAAGAAATCATTTTTAAATGATTATAATTCCGATTATATTTAATTGTTGTAATTAATTGTTTCGAGAAGACTTGTATTACGAATTTATTGAATTAAATTTTCTCTAACACGGCCGTTAATACTAATCGTGAACTCCAACTGTCGTATTTATAGAACGTTATCTATATTTAAATTCCGACCGAAAATCTTTATTTCTAATAATTTCATTTATTCCGTTTAATACGGTTTGTAGTTGTTTCAGATTTTCACTCAGATCGATTATCATTACTATTATAATCATAAGACTAGTCCACGGCTGTGATAGTACACTTCTAACGTTGTTATAGATTTCCGAGTCGAACGTAATTTTTTAATCCGGCTATTGATAAATTTCGTTTATTTTTTCGATCTACTCGCCATTTGTTCGTAATTTATCTCGTGGAAGTAATTCACCGTACGATCCCGAGTTAGTGGTGATTTTCTGATTCGGCTCGGAAGAAGTATCTGCTCGGTGTTAAGGTCAGAACGGAGTAACTAAATGTCATTACGCGCGATGGTCATTATTATTATTACGATTATTATTACGAAGACGTTTTGGCCCGGAATGGTATAATTGTGTATATATATATATGGGATGCAAACTTCATATGTCGGTATGTACCGCAATATAGACGGTTCCCTTATAAATTCTTTTACAACGGCAGAATATCCGCGGTTAATAATTTCAAATACATTAGAAATATTGCGTATTATATTCGAATAAATTCAGTTTGAATTGAATTTGATTATTATTTTTTTAAAAAAAAATGGCATCGAGGTTTATTAATTAGTATATATACAAACTGTATTACGATATTATGACAAATTGAGGTTAGTGTGTCTTTTAAAAATATATATACAACGCGAAATGCACTATAAAATTGTTTTCGTGGCTAGCAACGATTTAATATTAACGCAGGAATTCGAGCTATCGGAGTAATTAATTAGTTGAAATAATTCAACCGAACATAGTCGAATATTTCTAATATCATCGACGTCGTTATTCATCTGGACGGAATTAGAGGAAAATGGGGTAACCGTTTAAATCTGTATAGTCGAGCTGGTAAGGCGGTTTATTTTACGTCCTTAATTAATCTATAATTACGAATAAAAATTATCGGAAAGACAAAAAAATTTGTAAAAAGAAAAGTCACGCTAACAAGAATTCCACTTGTCGGCTATTTTCGTGCCCGGTTTAACAGGGAGGCTATACTGTAGCGTCCCATTCAAACGGGGTCAATCTAAAAAATCCGAAAGCTATAAAAATGTTAAATCATAACTCGTTAGAATCTCAAAATCGTTGAAATAACTCATTAATCTAAAAACCATAAATTCAAAAACCGTAAACGGGAATGTTATAAATTAATTATCTCGAGTACTTTGCTTATTTTTTAATAATACTTTTAATTTTTAGTTGAATAATTAAAAAGAAAAGGTTTTACCGTTTTAATTTATGATTTTTGGATTAACGACGAGTTCGGTTATGTGGGTTTAACGTGTTGGAGTTTACGGTTTTGTGCGTTTAATATCTCGGGGTTTATAGTCTTTGAGTTTACGGTTTTTCCCTTGTACCTGATAAGTAATTAGCCCCGATCACTGAAAGCATTAATCCGGGCCCGGTTGTTTTTATAAGAAATAAATGTTCATATATATATATATATACTAAACGATCATTTTTTTGCAGTGAGGATATCGCAAACGTATTCGCGAGGTAATTCTTTTAAAGTATCACGATGATCAGGAATCCATAGTAATCGGTCAAGTTAAGAGGTTATAAGGTCTTCGATAGGATTAAACATGGCAGTTGGAACGTACTTCGTACATAATAAAGCATATATTGCGATTCTGACGTTTTAAGTGTCTGTATCATCGCAGTAGTGTAGGAACACAAACTACCGTTAAAGTAGTCGTTAAAGTAAATTTCCTCTAAGAATTCGGAACGTGGATACATGAGTGGGAAAGGAAGAAAACGATTAGATTTGGAAAAAGGCCTGTACGGATCAATTATCGATGTACAAGAACAAAAAAATTTAGAATCTATTCTACGAATTAAAAGATCAGCGATAAACTGATAAACTATTCGAGATAGATGTAAGCTTTCATCGTTAAAGCCGCATAAATAAGAAAACGAGTAAGATAAATTAAAATTTTGTTAAATAATAAAAATGAGTTACGATACGTTTCTAAGAAGAAACGCGTAAGCAAGCGTCGCTATCTTCCGATTTTTTTACGCGATGATAAATCGATCGTTTTTGTTACTGGCCGCTAGATTACTCTCGTCGTTTTAATCGACTATAGTGAAAATACGATTACGTTAAAATCTTTTCAGTCGCGTTTTATAAAGTTGTAAATTATAAATTTTATACAGGAATTTATTGTAGAAATACTTAGGTGAAATTTCGGTAATTTTCAATGTATTTACATAAATATTTTTTAAATTTGGACATTTCTTCTTCTTCTTGTTCGTTGGAAACCATGCGGTATGCTGCTATTAAGACCATAGGCACGGGAGGAATTTATATTAACGGGCAGATTTCGGATAAATAGATGTAGGAGAGTGTTGAAAATATTTAAGAGAGTATTTAGAAGGTTTGCGATTGTACGTTCGGAGGAATAGAGCGGACAGATGAGAAGCAAGTGAGAAGTAGTTAAAGGATTATATTGCACGCATTATAATCGGGTTGATCTTTATTAGTAAATAAGTATTTGCGGGTAAAGAATGTGTGGCCTGAGCGTACACGGCACAGGACCACTTCGTTTCTTTTGTTTTGCCTTTATTCAGTTGCTGTTGTATTTCAGCAAATTCGAGAATCTTTCGTTTGCTCCGTCGGACAATTTAGATTGTACGTTGTGAAGGAAGTTCTTTATTTGAATTTGTATAGCTGAAATAGGCGATACTGAAAACCGTATCGTTTGCAGTTACATCCACTGTCATTAGATCCCACATCGTTATGTCCCGGAATCCAGAGGAGGAGAAGAATTTTCCCCGGTAGATTCTGATACGTTAACTAAGATGGATTTTGCCGAAGATGTTAGTGGTGTGATCTGTTTTGAATACTTCTAACGGAGCTCGAGGAATCAGTGAAGATAATGGAATTATTTTTTACTTCTCCAATAACTAACGGCAATGAAATTTCATACAGCTCCGTAGAAAGGACGTTGTAATTTTGTTGAAGCGCGAAACGAATAACATTATTTGAATATAGAACTGCGCAAATCGCAGAAGTTATCTCGTTTGGCACCGTACGTGTATGGGATATCGTAATGATTGTATTTCTTTATTAAATCTTCGAAGGAAGAATGTAAACGACACTTTAGAAAATAGGACAGCATAGGTCCGGGAGAGAGGTATCAAAAGATAAAGGAAGGGGCGAGACCGACGGTATTGGGGAAAGGCTGTTGCTGTAGAAGGTAGGTAATGGGATACATATTTTATTGTGCAGGTGGATTTGACTTTATATCGGATCATGGATTTGCAATATGATTAAGATCAGAAGGTAGAAAAGTTGAATGGACGGTTACTGTATTGTGAATGTAGAATTGTCATCAGCAAATAGGGAATTGAGCATTAAATGAGATATTTCTTCAACAGTAGAGTTTATTGCAATAATATTAAACAGTGCTGAGCTTAGTAGCGAGCTTTGAGACACGCCGTTGATGATATAACGAGGGATAGATCTCCTAGTCTAACAAAAAATCTGCGATGTTTCAGGAAATTTTTCCTAAAAAAAAAATTTAATGCGTCCACGTATATTCCATTTGAGTAATTGCTGGAGAATTGTTTAATGATTGACTGTGTCAAAAGCCTCGTTGAAGCCATAGAATATTGCTAATACATGTTGCTTTCTTAAGAATGCTGCGGTATTTGTATTTTGAAGATGGTATTGGAGATCTATCGCTGATCGCGAAGCTTGGAATCCACATTGATTTTTTTAGATAAGTTTTTATTTGTGTAGAACCAATCGGATATTTATGGTTTTTTTTCAACACTTTACAAAGAACTGATGTTAAGGAAATTGGCCTATAGATCTCCAGCTGAGTTTGGTTATTATTTGGTTTTAAGATTGGAATCACTTCTTCCACGCGCCATGTGTCTGGGAAAGTACCAAGCCGAAATTTGTTAAAAACTTATCTAGAGTCGTCTGAAAAAAAAAATACAATATTATATAATAGAGACCGTGTATAAAATATATAATTACGTGTCCAAATTTGACAACGTCCGACTGAAAAATTAAAAGACGGAGTAATTTTTTTTCAAGTAAGAAAAAAAAATCAAATTATTAGTAATTTCTTATAGTGAAACGGAATTTACAAGGCGATTTTCGAGGAAATAGTTTCAAAGATAAAGTTTTAACAATTCGATATTAAGGAACGACTGATTTTGAATTTAAAATAAAATTAACATTTTCTTTTTTTCCCTCTAATCCAGAACTAATTTAAATAATTATTTACTGGATTTTATGTTGGTATCAGGAGATGGTAGTTTTGCCCATTATCCAACGTCCTTAGAGTAGTATTACATTATTACATTTTAAGTCAGATCTATCATTCTTTTCCGTTTTAGTCTTTTAGGTATTTCATCATTAAGTAGATTAGCTGCCAATGGATTTGGATGATGTATTCTTGATAAGTATCTACGGATTGCCGATTTAATCTCTTCAGCGACATATTTTACATGCAGGTCGGTGTTGTCCTGTAAAATGAACTAAATTAAGGTAAGAACAAAAATATAAATTCGGATAATTTGGCGATTTTTAATGATAAAATATAAACATCATCTGTTTTAAAAAAAAATGAATTTTTAAATTTATTCTGAGTAACTTCGCAGTTAAATTATTGTACGAAGAGAGCGGTATCAGATTATTTTAAGCAATAGTTTAGATACAGTTCAGATAAATTAGCGCATAAGTTGAAAGCACCCACTCTAAAAATTATATAGCCAAATACAGTTGCAGCTCGTACATAAAGGTTGCATGCCAGAAATATTCGGAACAGCGTCAAAATTGAAGATATAATAGTTATCTAATTATTTTATAGAAATTAAAAAAAAAAAAAAAAGTAAATAATTAATTATACATTTTTCGTAGAATATATTATAAAAAGTTAAAAATCTTTTTAAAAATGCTTTGAAATCCGTAGTTACAACGGTTGGTGGTTGCACGATGCAATCTGAAGAAGGCATCGGAAAACAACGTTATACGGAGATTTTGCGCGTAATGCTATACTCTGTGTGTAGAGTTTACATAGGACTATATTGTCGACTATCGGTTGCAATCGTTTTACAAAGTCCTTGAAGTACATACACTTTACATATTATATCCGGGAGTGAAAGGATTAGCCGGAAAAATTTCCATTTTCAGGGGTGCCCGCTATTAAGGAATCTGCTTTATGTACGCAATCTTCGTGGAGGCTCCTCTAATGGGGCATAGCAGAAAACGATAAACCTTAGACCACCCCTCCAGTGTTCGATGATGGATTAGAAATGTGATGCGGAAGATTTGATTGCAGCAAACGATAAAATGGTCTACGTGGCTACATATTGGGCTGATGACGCATAGAATATCCGCGGACACGGAAAGTAAGTGAGTATACACTTTACGAAGCGGAATAGGTTTTTCTCGTTTGTTGTTCGTAACACGCGGTAGCTGTTGCATGCGCATACTATCGGTCAACTAATGATTGAGTCTAACGATCTATATTTCAACTCTTCCGAGGATTGATGAGTTTTTTCCATTTACTGTGTACATTTCCGCGTGTGAATTGTTTCATTGCCTCTCTCTCCAGTTTATGCTGTACGTATTATTACTGACCTATGTTAATATATGTAGAATTCTTTCCTTACTGGAGCTTTATAATTTATACAATTGATAATTTCATTTTCGGAGGATTGTTTTTGTGTAGAAACAATAAGAATACTCAACTATTATATGCAGAGTTTATCGAATTGTTTCGTTTTTGTATTTTTTTTGGGGGGGGGCACTGCTCAGGAGCAATTACAACCCACTAACGTGTTGATAAATAGTTATTATATATTGATGTTACAAATGGTTAGGAATTTGTAAAGAAGGAGGAAAACACGGGAGTCATTAGAAAAAATTAAGGAAGTGATAGAGAAAGGAGGACGATAACCGATGGATATTAAAGAATTCAGGAGTGCGAGTTGGTCAGGTGTGTGAAAACTGCAATTGAAAAGGATGTGGTTTTCATCGGCGATAATTTGTGAATCGGCTGGATGGGAACAATATGGGGAACTGGAAATCCCAATACGAAACATGTGAGCCGGAAGACGATTGTGTCCAGAACGTAAACGGGTGATGGTTGTAATAAATTTTCGAAAGTTGAGGTGTATGTTGGACAAATTAAAGTACCAGTGAGAGTAGGTGATGTGGCCAGATAAAATCTAGGGGTGGAACTAGCCACGATGACCACTCGTAGGATATATCCATGTTGGCAAGAGATATCAGGTCTGTGGTGGAAATTGCCGGCACCAGAGAGCCGAAGAAAAATGATATTAAAATGCCGCGGCTGAATAGTAAATAAGTCAATTGTCGCACTTCCAAGGGAAGATAATTGGAATTAGGTTGAAAGGAGGAATGCTTCAATGCGAGGAGAAAACTTAGGGAGTCGGATAAGATTAAGTATAGGGAGGAGGAGACCTAAACGTGATAAGAATTGCAGAGTTTTAAGGATGCTTAGGCCCTCGGTAGTGAAAATTGAATTGAACTGAGGAAAAATATGAATGATTTGGAGATATTACATTGCGGTATACAGAATGCTCCCGTAACGGACCGACCGGGAAATTTGGATCCATCTGAAAATACATGTACATGATTAGGCCAGTAATTTTGTATGAAAGCAGTATTTTTAGAACTTTTTTAATTGAATATATTTCGTACTTATTCATGTGGAAATAAATGTTTAATATATTTTGGTTTAATGTAATACAATCTTTTTATCTTGGTATTGATAATCTAACTTCATGCGATTTTAAAAGGTTCTTGTATTTGTATTTATTGACTTTGATATAATGTTACTTTGTGACGTTGTAAGTTTTGTGTATAAACGTTCGGGAGGAGGATATGTAATTGCAACCATTTGATTTTTTAGCAACCCTGGTCAAATATATCACCAACAGTCACCGACGAAACTCTAGAACATTACTCGAGTTCAAATTTAAATACGAAACTCCAGAGCCCTATATTATTCTTCTTACGAATTATCGTCAATTGGCATAGCCGAGTTACGTGTCAAATTAATTCGTTCGCCTTAAAAAATCGATGTAAAAAAAAAACGTTTTCTCGTTTTTTTGTATTGCCGGATATTTATACCTATACGGGTACGTACGAATTGTGAACGGTATAGTTTGAATTTATTCAACGAAAACGAACAACTCGGAAACGCGGAAATAGTCATTAAGTTAAATTCGAATACGTTAAAAATAAAATTATATTCGAAATATAGATTTCACAACCGCAAACTCGATAGAACGTTTGGTTTTAGTAAACGTAAACTCGTAACAAACGCGTATATTCGGACGACGGTATTATACGCTATAAGTAACCTTAAAATTAGTTGCAATTGAATAACAGTTAATGTGACCGACATAAATTTAAAAGCATATTGTAAGAATTCCTATTAATCGTTCAAGCCGGTGGAAAAATTATAGAAAGTCCTAATTATTTATTTACCGATGAAAAGGGGTTATTATATTCGTTACGATAGTTACGAAAAATCGGTCGATTTAAGTATTTAAACCCGTATAACTCCGATTTCGAAGGAGGAATTTTTAAAAGTCGGAAATAATGTACGGATAATATTTGAATAAAAATACTAAAAAATAAGCGAAGATTTATAACGAGTAATAAAAACATCTCTATATTATAAACTGATATGAATTCCAACCGATATTAGTATAAATTGACTGGAATATGTACAAAAAATAATTGATTAACATTAAACGTTGGAAAAAAAAACACTCCGTACAGGGGAAATCAAGAAACAAATAAAACTGGAAGAGGACTAGAAGAACATTGTTAAACCTCTAAGATCGATACCTAACCGAATACCCATAATAACCCGTGATGAATCTGTCGCTCCTTTAGCTGTTGGTTGGCTCGAAAAAGGTATAGAACCACGTGAAGTTCCAAAAATAGATGCAACAGAAGCTTTAGATCGAAATACCGTAGGAATTTCTAGACATCAGGTCCTCCGGTAGCCTGAGAATATATTATATTAAAAAAATATTTGTCACGAAAAATGTAAAAACCGATTTAACTTTTGGTTATCGAGAATTTATAATTCGCCGATAATTATAGAGAACGATAATGTACGAGTTATTAACGTTAGAAAAACCTAAAAATTACAACGCGAAAACGACTTGAAAGCGTACGAGAAGAACTCTTTTTTTTTGTTTAAAAAAAGAACTAGTTCGTATGAACAAAAATAAAAGACCCGAATAATCAACGTTCGAAAAACGGTGTAGAAAATAAATATTCCGCCGTGTAACTACTGTCTGTATATATACGACGCTTGACAGTATCTGTTCGTAATTTTATAGACAGCCTGTTCCGCATTATTACAAATGCTTCTTATTGTAATTCTCTGTCGGATCTCTCCGTTACAAAATACGTTTTCTGTTACTATATGCCCGAAATATTTGAAGGAATCGACTTGTTCTAGATTTTTTTAAACTATACTCCTTTTTTTTCTGGAGTTTTGCTGATGCGCTTTATTTTTGCTTCAATTTTATACTGTTGAGGCTGTAGGATCCTGTTTTGGGTCCAATTCTATTTCTGTTATACACACACGACCTTCCAGTTAAACCCAACGTTGAGGTATTCGTTGACGACACAGCATTTTTCGCAAGCGACAACGATCCAAAAGCGGCGTCAGAAAAATTACAAGGCCGGTTTAAATCGCCTAGAAAAATGGAGAATTAAGGTAAATCCGTCGAAGTTAGTACATGTCACATTCATAAATTGCCCACCCGTCTTAACAGTCTAATTCTACAGGAAAGTAAAGCTCGTCACTCGTGGCTTGATCGTCGTATAACGTGGAAAACATTAAAAGATGAAGGTTAAAGAAATAAACATGAAATTGAGAAAGATGTATCTGGTTAGACATTCTCTGAAATCGAAATGATTACCGTATAACGCAGTTAATATCCCTTTGTGGTTCAGCATCGGTGTCTAATATTAACACGGTGCAACGATGCCAGTCAAAAATATTAAGAATTATAACAAACGCGCTCCAGGTATATGCGTAACGACAACCTGTATCGCGACCTAGGTGTATATGTGTGTGAGGTAATCTAAACAAATACCGAACGTTACCTGCACAGATTAGAATACCAGCCGAACCGACTGGCATTTGACTCGCTAGATAACCGTTGCACCTCTTTACACCTTCCACATCGGTTTGATTGATTGGCGAGGTAACTACGAGTATCATTGATGAATGATACAATATAGACAAATTGATTATTGGCTATGTAAGCCAGATTGCAATTTTATATATAAAATATATATATATATATATATTTCTATTCCATATTTTCCAGCTATTCGTTGATAATCCTTTTTCGTTGTCCGCAATTAATACTCAGTCGTCTGCGAATTTTATAATTTTCTATTATAAAACTTTCTCGAATTTCTTCTAAGGCTTCGTTAATTATTAATTCTGAATAAATATCGAATAGGAATATCCTCTGGAAATTTCTATTGTTTCAGATAATTTATTTCTCTAGTTTAACTTTGGTTCTGGTATATACATTAGTGCGATCAGTTTATTCGGCATGTTTACTAATGTTTTGAACAAGTCGGCTCTGTTCTACTCTATCGAATGCTTTAACATAATCGATTATGATATATCTATATTATATATATATATATATATACTATATATAGTTCATCGGCGTTGGAAAATCCGTCCGTTATATTTTCCGTCTGAATATTTTATTCCGTTAATCTTGTTCTAGTTCTTTTTTTAACGTTGTTCGGATGTCACATCGTCTTATAAAAATGTCTGCCGTTGTTTGTCGTGTCAAGCAATTCTATAGAAACGAAGTCTAGTTGTTGTTCGATGGTTTCATAACAACAACGATGTAAGTGAACGGATAACTGTCATCATATCGGTTGTTTAAGGTTGAAAGTTTACGCGAATATAATTCCAAGTCCTAGGATTGGCCCTTCAATCTTCCGCGAAATAATAGATAGAAGACGATTTTGATCGTCGGTAATAGTAATAATAATAATAATAATAATAATAACGGTATATATAACGCGGGCTTCTTGTCCTGGTTTTTGTTCCATATGCAATGTGCATATATAATAACAATGATAATAATAATATACGTAGACACGATGATGAAGCCTTCCCCCCACTTTACTATTACACTTGAACGAAGAATAAGAATAGATGGTGGCTCTTTCAATTTAAACCTCTCCATCTTCATTTTCGATGGTGCAACCATCACTAGCGTCTCTCTTTAACGGACGTTAGGGATAGGCGCTAGTCTACTGAGACATCATCCGTCTAGTTCTTTATACGTCGATACATGTATAATATATATTATATATATATATATGTATATGTGTTAGCTTTAAGTTAAAGAGCCTATCTATACCGATGTGGTGGCGCTAGTGGATGATGATGCGTTTGACAGCTTCATCGGTTAATAGTAGTAATAATCATGATTTTAGATCTGAAAATTGTAGTTGACAGAAACACTCGTTTCCTTTTTTGCCAGCTTTCTAAACGTTCATCTCGTCATCATCGTACTTATCCTTTCTCTTAATTTCTGTCATTTTCTTTTCTCTTTCAGAGGTTTACCTATTTCCCCTCGCTCATTCTTAATATTCGTTTTTCACTTATTCTTTACTACTACCACTAAACTATTATACACGATATTTAAGTCTTTATTCCGTGTATAATTTTTTTTTTTATAGCATTATTCTCGTTGGCGATTATTACTATTTATTATCAAATTTTACGTTGTTTTAACTTTATTATGTGATACACGTAATAAGAATTGAAAACACCACGAACGTAAGTCTTAATAGTGTCGAAGAAATTTACATATTCCGAATATCGTAAAGAAGTAAACGATGTATTGTGTTTGTGCGTTATACGTGCTGTTCCTGGGATGATACCGAATTGGAAACTTACAGAAGATTTGACGAACACGTAGGACAATATAATGTTATATATTCGACCGGATAACGTCGACTTTATCGTTTATCGAAAATAGAATATTCTCGATATCGAACTTCCGTCTGTTAAAAATTACTCCTTATTCTCTGTTCCGAGATTACGTCCACCTATCATCATTTCTTCTTGTCACATGACTCGCCCTGTTCCATTTCAGCTGCGCTGTACGTTCTAACCGGCAGTTTAGTCTGCTGTCTTATTTATGTATTGGCTCTCCTGTCTGACATCTCAATTCCCGACATTACTCTTTCGTGGGCTCTCTGAGTTACGGCAAGTTTCTTAACTGTATATATAGCGTCACACTTCATGTTTCAGCTAAGCATCCGAAGGACGGGCTATACTTTTTTTTTTTTTTTTAGTCCGTTGGATATATCTTTATTCTTGAACGCGTTGTTCAACTTTCCAAAAGCTATTAACGAGGGATACGTTCGTTTTTTTACTAACCATTGATTCATTCTCTGTGGTAATTACTTTGAATATATATATATATATATATATATATATATATATATATATATATATATATATATATATTATAATATACTATTCAGACTGAGTAATATATTATGTTGATAAATTAAATGCTTCTATGTTATTGTTTACTTAGAATTTATGAATTATTCTCTATTCCGTTGTGGTCTTAGCCACTATATAATATACCGGTACTTAGATTTCACATACGGTCTATTATTTAAGGTCGTTACTTTAGCTTCTATGCACAACCGTGTGAACCTGGATCTGCATAATATTCATCGATTTAGTTTTGTATTTTCTGCGTCGGAGTTCTGGATACGTATCTGAACCTGTAGTCGGAGTTACATCCTCAATTCCGCTGTCGGATTCGTATCCTTCCAGATCTACTCATCGCTAATGCACCTACAAATAAGAATAATAGCAAAAAGTAATAATGGGATTACTGTAAAAATCTGGAAAAAAAAAGACGCGAATAAAGTAATCGTAAGTTATATATAAATCTTGAATTATATAAGTTATAAAATGATCATTAACAAATGAGAATGAAATACATTAAAATAAGATAAAAATAAGATAAAAATAAGATTAAATATTGTGCAGGTTGAATCACAATAAATAATGTTTTAGTCGGCGATGTTTATAGTGTACATTTGCTACTGGAATCGTATGTACTAATAACATTAACCAGTTCGTTTGGATGTAGCGTAAAATTAATAAAAAACTTTCGAACAAGGAAAAGAATATAATTTTTGAGAAATGGCAATCATAATTCGTTGTTCATATTTCTAATTTTTTTGTGTAAGGAGAAACGTCGCAAGTAATCTCTGTACCTCCAGCAGGGGCATCCAACATATCTATTCACCCATCATCATTTAGTTAAAAAGTATCCGTTTTGACAGTTTGGTGTTGCTCATTCTTGCAACATGTCCATCTCATGCGGTTTTCATACAGCAATAACTGAATCGACGGTATATCAGCTCGTTACAGCACGGTTTTATTTGACGTTCGGTCCTGCCGGCATACATTAAGGATTTTACGTAGAGTACATTGATGGAAGAGTCCATACATGCTTTTTATACGGAGCTCACGTTTCTGAACTACGTAGTAACGTTGGTATTATAATAGACTTGTAAATAACTTGATGAATGTCAGGATATGATTGTTCTTAAACAATCTTCCATTTCCATTCAGTTGATTGCTGTTGAAGCGGACTGTTATGGATTTCATTATCTAGAGAATCTTATCGTTTAATAAACTACCGATATAGCTCGCAATCGATACATTGTCTATTTTTTTAAGATAAGTACAGTTTGAACACTATTCGTGGGTGAAAATTGTGCGCCATCACTTTAGGTTTATTCGCGCTTATTGATTAGTCGAATTTTTTGTATGGACTAACTAGCACATTCACGGTTTGTTGTAAGTCTTGCAGGGTGTGTGCTAGTCTGCATATTGAAAAAAATCGAACACTTCTACGGTAGTACATTTTGTATGAGTTTTGAATCTTCGGGTATTAAAAATAATCCACCATCGAAACGACTGTTCAATTTTATGTTTATGGTCTGTAACGTTCTAAATATAATGTGGTACACAAACGACATGTACAACAAAAATAATGGCGGGTCTAAAACGCAGCCTTATTTCACACCTCAGTGATAAAACTTTAGTAATTTCTGTCACATACTAGGACAAACGATATTACAGTGTAATTTCAAAGAGTTCTTTGAGACTTTAGTCGATAAATTGATCTTAGGGGCGACTATAAACTGAAACATACCTAGGGGTAAGCAGTTATACGACAATATCCTTCGGTTTTCTCCACCGGCCAACCGGCATACTGACCACCGTGTCTAAATAAAATCCTTTTTTAATTGCAAAGGGATTAAGTTCATCATATATTAATGTAGAATCTTCGTTCGACTCATCATCAGATTACTCTGCAGTGTTTTTGGAAATTAGCCGTTACTAATTATTAAGAAAAAAAGAGTTCAAATTTTATAAGAAAAAACTGATTTACAATCATACTAAACGTTTTAGAAAACCTTAAATAACAATTCATCAGAAACTCTAGTGGAGGTTGGGCTCGCAGTAATAAAGAAAATACATTTGGGTTTGGCGACCACTTGGAAGAACATTTGAAACGCATAACCTGATTCTCAATTAAACACGTTCTTTGAAGAAGTAGCGGGTGAATTATACGCTCCTTTACAGATGTCTTCTCCCAATAAAACCGTTTAAAGCATGTTGAAGCGTTGATTGAAACACTGATAATTAAGTTGAACGATCACAAAGTTCCCAGATCTTGATCACGGGTAAAATGTTTAAATGTATTCCAAGGAGAATCATCTTACTACTCACGACCATATTTAATTTGATCATCCGCCTCAATTACTTTCCATCCCAGTGGAAGATGGTTCAGGTAGTATCGAACCCCTAAACCAAGCAAACCACCCAAAAGATTACTGCGTGATTATTTTGTATTCCGTTCAAATCACGCCGCAATAGATACATCGTGTCCAGAAATATATCATCGATTATTTTCAAAACCGTAATTTTTGTTCGAGACATCAGCCAGTTGTTTGATTGTGTATGGAAGGCTTGTTTACTGTTTAAGATTAAACGCACATTATTTTAATTTCTTCCAATCATGCCTAGCAGACGAGCCAAATAAAACATGGCAAAGAAACATGAACTTTCACACCATTAAAGTATATTTACCGCAGAGACCTGTATTAGGTCTATTTTTTTACTTCATATACGCCCACGACATGCCACTTCAGGAAGATGTTGAGTTAACGGCATTTTCGGATGACACAGTTTTCCTAAAGCATCCGACTGGTCGCAATCTAGCTTAGACTCTTTCCCGGACTGGACCCGCAAATGGAGAATAAATATATCAGTACTTTTAAATCGGTATATGTAACATTCACGGTTAGAACACGCGTCCTCCTGTACACTTTGATGGAGCTCCTACCACAAGACACAAATGTTAAGTACCTTGGAGTGTGGTTACAGCGTCACCTGTACTGGAAAGAACATATTCTGAAGAAAAGTAAGAGACTAAAACCATTTTTTTTTTTTTTTTTTTTAATACACCCCTTTAGGCTATTACTAAGATACAATCTTAGCCGTTTAGCTAAATAATTATCATCTTTAACTTAACGATTACTTAATAGATAACTTAACCACTAAGTACAAAACGAGTGTGGAGTACGTATCCCATTGGCTACGCATCCATTATACATAAATTTACATATTACAAGACTAAATCTATGGGGTGGCGACGAACGAGTCGTCTAATTCCATGTTTAATGTGAAGCAGTTGTCTTGCTTCTGCATTGACGTGACTGTCCAACCGCTGCTTGTGCAATTCAGCGAATTGCTTAATGACATCATTAATGAACAACATATTAAGATCAGAATGAATGTCATCGTTACGTGAGTAACGATAAGCATCAACTATCGCGCGTAAGATGATGTTTTGACGGCGTTATATTATATCCCGATTCGATTTGGCTGTACAGTTCCACAGAGCAAGACCATAAGTCCAAATAGGTTTAATAATTTGCTTGTATAGCAGAAGCTTGCAGGAAATATCTAACTCCGATTGCCCGCCTATTAACCAATATAATTGACGTGTTTTATTCTTGATCTGCTGAGCATTTATTTTAAAATGAACTTTCCAAGTCAATCGTGAATCCAAATACATGCCTAGATACTTTACTGAGTTACTCTGTGGAATGACTTGGTTTCCTAAGTAATTGTTACATATTATCAGCATGTCGTAATGTAAACAAGACATGGACAGACTTCTGTTCATTTAGTTTAATCTTCCAATCTAGAGTCAATTTTTTAATCCGATCGAGCCTATGTTGCAATTTATTTGTAGCATCAGATTGGCTATCACTTACAGCTAAGATTGCATCTGCAAATGTGGCCGTTGTTGTTTTGTTATCAATAGGCAAATCTCTTGTATATTTATCAATAGGCAAATCTCTTGTATATAGCAGGTATAGAGGTCCGAGGACGCTACCCGGTGGCACACCTGCTTGCATATAGTAGAACGACGATCTTGCTTTTTCATGCGCAACCCGGAACAGCCGATTTGATAAATAATATTTCAATATACGACAGAAATTTCCTAGTAGTAGAGTACTCAACTTGTGAACCAGGCCTTGATGCCACACTTTATCAAATGCCTGGGAAATATCTAAGAATACAGCAGAGCAGAATTTCTTCTTCTCCAGTACATTGTTAATGATTTCCACTATTCAGTGCACTTGATCAATTGTTGTGTGCTTCCGTCTAAATCCAAATTGATGTAGAGGAAGCTTATCTTCAAGCAGTATTGATAATCGTTTTAACAGGAGTTTCTCCAGGAGTTTAGAGATTGATGGTAATATAGAAATTAGTCTGTATGACCTGACCTCTTTAGCTTTTTTGTCTGGTTTTTTTATCATTATAATCTGTACCACTTTAAATCAGTTTGGTATGTACTCAAGTCTTAAACATGCATTAAATATGTATGTAAGCAGTACTACTGATCTTCGTGGTAATTCTTTTAGGATAGCGGGTGAAATTTCATCTATTCCCGGAGCTTTTTTGGGATTTATATTGCGATCAACTTAATTTGCTATCTCCATTGGAGTAAATAGCTTAATTGATTGATTAATTTAATAAGTTGTTAAAAGTTAATATCAGATTGTATCTCATGAGTCTGGTAATAAATGGCGTGCAAACAATTCAGCTTTTTCAATATCCTGTATTGCCCAATAGTATCATCTCGAATGGGAGGAATTCTGGCAAATGGTCGTTTAATCTTGCGTGATAATGAGTAATACTTGTCTGAATAAGGACTAAGCTCCTGGAGGTATGTGGTAAATGTTTTATATTTTACTTTTTTAATAAGCCTTCTGAGCCGGTTGTTAACCTTATTGAAAATGTATCTTATCACGTATTTCTAATGGATATGCGATTTCTTGAAAACTATTATTTTTTTAGTACAGGAGTTGCAGTCTTAGCTGTCTAATTACCACAATAAATCTACCTGCTAAGTCATCTAACTCATTCTGAGTCTTTAATCTAATTTTAAGATTTATTTTCTGATCCAGCTCCTCCCGAAATTTGTTTCAGTTTATAGTAATATTTGTAAGTTTTTCCCTTTTTTTCTGGATTACTGTGTACTTATCGTAAGTAACACTGGTGTATGATCTGATGACAAATCGATAAAAATTTTCAGCTAATATAAAATTAGCAGCAATCCCCTTTACTATGTAGAAATCCAGAAGATCTGGCTGCTTACGACAATCTGTAGGCCAGTATGTTGGCTTTCGTCCAGACACTAAACTGCATTGGCAATTATACATTGCTTTTAGGAATGAAATCTGAGCTTTGTTTGAGTTACAAGTTAGTACTTTATAATACTATGCTCAAATTGGTACTGACTTAATTACTTAGAACTGCTTGCAGCTCTAGAATTACAATTATTCAGCGATTCCAATCTAAGATCACTAGTTAACGCACACTGGTACATTCGAAATGGTCATCTTCACAGGGATTTAAATGAATCCACAGTTTAAAAATAAAATACGAACGTACAGAGCTCAGTGCCTGAAAAGTTTATATAAGCACTCTAATCTGCTGGTTATGAATTCTGATAGATAATAACGGCGAAATGAGACTAATCAATCGGCTGATTCCCCTCGATCTCCACACGGCAATCGTGAACTGGTGGCGATAGTACGGAATGTCACCAGTGAGTGACCATTCTACGCGTGCCATGATCCGTTTTATTGTGCCTCCCATCTCAATTGTTTATTAGCTGTTTCAGCTAGATTGCAATTTACTTTAAAAAAAAAAAATCTTCATGGACATGTTTTACTTATTGTGTCGATTAGTAATTTAATGTTGACTCCAGCTTATTTCTTCGATTACTTAATTTTATTCGATTATTTTAATGCAAATGTTTGTTTCATATATATATATATATATATATATATATATATATATATATATATATATATATATATATATATATATATACATGACGATAATGATGATGGTAATAGTGTCGTTAAATTTCTGTAGCAAACTATTTTTTACGACTTTAACGATGACCGATCATTTGGAAAATACTTCGATATCCATTATAAAAATTAAATGTTCGTTTAGTCGAATGGCTTTTTTATACGACCTTTTCGTATAAGGCTCATTTCGAAATATACACGATAATTTTAAACGACCTTTACTTCTTATCCTCCGGTCTGCTTTTAGAAATTTCTTAATTAGGAAATAAACAAATTTTCGTACTGCAATCTTTATATTTTTATCTATGAGTACCCATTAGAAAGTTTGAAACGAATTAATTCATTTTAGAATAAATGGTCTATCACACGTGTAGGATGCTGTACTTTTTTTTATAAGCATATGTAGCAAATATTGAATTATTCGGAAGATTTTCATAATTGTGGGGTGTATAGTCGTTTTAAAAACAGCTATTCCGGACGTTGAAGTTGAATATAGGTGCAGCGCAGCCTAATAGCCGTGTTCGGAAAACGGGTGTTGAGACAACGAAGACTTAAATGAGAATAAAAAAATAACGGTGTACATACCTATGTTATTATTGTACAGTCGTGAAACTTACTTAAAGAGTATTATTATTATTATTATTAGCTTAGGCGTAGAGCAGTTAGGACTAGCGGAACGGTAGGAATAGAAGGATTAGATTAAGGGGAGTATAGTCCTGATTTGCGGATAAATAAAATTAAATTAGAGAGAGAGGAGCTTTCATCTTTGAAAAGCAGGTGGAGTATAGAAGGAAGGTTAAGCGACAATCTGTGAGGGTAGAATAAAGGACAATCAATGAGGATATGGGAGACAGATAAAGTAACACGACATATTATGGAGCAGAGTTCTTGTTGATGAGATATACGTGAGTTAGCCGAGTGTGACCTAATCGCAATCTGCTGATGATGACGTCTTCTCTGCGGTTTTTACTTATTTTGTCGATTAGTAATTTTATGTTTACTTCAGCTTATTTCTTCGATCACTTGATTTTATTCGATTATCTAATGCAAATGTTTATATTATATATATATATATATATATATATATATATATATATATATATATACATGACGATGATGATGATGGCAATAATGTCGTAAGACTGAGTTTAGTTCTTGATCTGACGGAGATTTTTCGTTTGAGGAGTCAATTGCCATTTTCTTTGCACAGCATTTGAAGTTAATTTTTTATGTGTGTCTTCAAGTCGGATGCTGGAAGTGGAGTGTTAAGAACAGATGAAAATGAAGCAGCTTCCCCTTGATGCTTGATCTGCAAGTTCATTCCCGTGAATTCCAGAGTGAGTTGGTATGCACATGAAAACCGCACTTCGATTTGGTTCTGCTATCACCAACTTTACTACTTCCTTAGCTGGGTGCTGATCGTGGCTAAAAACATCGTGGAGAGCCTTAAGGACTGGAAGGGAGTCGGGACATACAAGAAGCAAATTGCATATTGCTCCATCCTTAACAACTGAGCAACCAACGAACCTATTGAATAGTGATGCGTCCGTATAAAATACTGACGATCACGATGTCTGAGTAATAACTTTTTGTCTTATTTCTTCATTAGATCTGTCTTTTCTCCTGAAACGATATGTTCTAGAATTTCTTTTGCATCATATTTCGCGAAGTAAAAATCTCTGTAAATATTCAAAAATAAAAAATAAATAAATTGCAACTTCTTCCGCTGCACCTTACCGAATTCGTTTATTATTACATTCAAAAATTACAATAGAAACCTCTCACGTAAAAAGAGAAACACCCCGATACACTAGATGTCAAAGGTACGAGCACATACGAACACTTTTTGGAATCTCCCCTATAAACGTGTCGCGAGTAATCATAATTTATGCGCAGCGATATCCATCTAATTATAAGGAACGTACGGTGTATCTCCAATTACGTAATGCGAAATATAATGCCGACACTTGCAGACGAGCTGACTGTTTTCGCAATAATGTTATGCTGGATATTATCTTCGAACCGAGGATAAACCTTTATTATCGTGCATTGCGTCAAAGATTAACGTCGTTAAATATTTATTACGGTGACGGTCCCCGAAATTGTTGTGTTCATAGCCTCTTCGCATCTAACTCATCTACCGGTATAGATTTAAAAACATATTTCGACTGTTTCAAAACAGTATAATATTCAATTTATTGTTCTCAATCGTGAATAAAACTAGACTAAATAATGGCTACTTCATTTTGTAATCTGATTAAAAAAATAAAAATAAACAAATAAACAAAAAGGAGTTAAAATTAATAAAAAAATTTTTTTTTGTGAAAAATCAGAAAGCTTTTCGGCTGTTAAGCCATTATATAAAAAATAAATTATAAAACTATATGTGAGTGTAAAAAATATTACTTAGATATGCAACTTACAAAAATTACCAAAGTGATAATATTTTTTAATAATTTGATAGCGAATGCGGTGAACAACATAAGCAAAAATAAGCGATGGGACAAGGCGGTAACCTTCCCGCGGTGCCCCTGGATTCATTCGTGCTAGTGTAATATATTTTGCGGAAAAGTGACTGTAACGAATGCTGCTAAAATGAGCTAGAATAACTCGAAAAAGCCCTTCTCATGTAAGACGACTAGTAGAAAGTTCGAAAGACTTCATATTTTGCCAATTAATATAGAAGGAATTTCCCGAAATAAATCTGAATGAAATTAGTAGGATCACGAAATCAACCAGTCCGGAAGTGATTGTCATTCACTCGGCACATACAGAAAACGATGATCTTAAAAAAAGAGGTGGAATCAAGGATTTTAAGAAGATTGTAGCGGCTGTTTATACAATATGGAATGGCAACATAACTTAAAAACAGTATACAAAATTTTCGAGTAGTCTTCGAGCATCATTAAAATAACATTTTCACGACAGTCGACAGTATCCATATTATAAATGTGTATAAACCGAGAATAGTGAATGAAGTGACCGCTAAACTTTAGAGTTTTTCCCCATCCGGCGGTATACATAGGTGACTTCAACAGCCACAGTTGCGCATGGGGATATGATACAATAGTTGAAAATGGTGAATTCCTATCAGATTGGATGGAAGGTAATAATATGAAACTGATACAAATCATATTTTTCGATCAGTGTTCCCAGATTTTCCCAGAAGCATAGACCAGTTTTAATTGAGGTATGCAAAAAAAAAATGCAGTTTGTTATTCAGTTCCGAAATTAAGGTGAAACTTCCGTAAGGTAAATTGTAGCGAAGTCTCAGAATTGATTGAAGAAAATATTTCAAATATTGCTGCGACTGCTAGAAATTTCAATCTGAATTTGTCAATAATCAGTGCCTCGAAGAATTCAGTGTCAAGAGGCTTTCAGGAACAGTATATCCCGTGCCGGGCAAAGGATACTCATGATGAAGCGGTCTTAAATTAACTTTTTTGCGCAATAAATCAAGAAAGACGGAAAAGATGGAGATCGACATTGGAGTCTATGAATTTCACGCACTCATCACGAAAAGCGTGGACACTTATGAGAAATCTTAATGAGATGTAAACATAGTCCGAGCAATCGTCAATATGTGGCGTAAATAAAAAAAAGTATTTATTTTATAAGCAACAAATAAATTTATTAAAAATATTAATTTTTTTTCGGTGTTTTTGTTTTATATATAGCGCACTGGCGAGCCTAAATCTAAAAAGGTAACTTGTCATAACACGAATGTACCTGTCAGTTGTAAAAATGTTAATGTTTAAATTTTTTTACCGTCATTCTGAATAAGACATCCGCCATAAAAGCATTCTACGCTATCATCCCACATTCCTTTTTATAGCATTAATAACCAGATTTCGGACTAGATTTTGTTTTGAAGTGAACCTTCTATTGGCGCCTTGTATATCGGGAGTTAATCTGTAAAACAAGCGAGCGAGCCCAAGGCTAATACAAATAGGCCCATAGGCAAGCCTATTCTCACAGTGAAATCGGGCTCCTCTTCTGTTTCTCGCATGCTATATACGTGTATATTCAGTTCGCATACATACGTACAAACACGTACAGAAATTTGACAGATACGTGTCTATATATTTATATATATATATATACGTAGTTTTTTTGCGCATGCGCGCACGGCTATTAGTTATTTCGTTGAAATCTTCGCTGTATAAAGGATCTATGTCCGACGTAGATTTAAGAACAAAAACATTTGAGTTATCGCCACGTCAAGTTAAGCATAGGGGGACAGTGCGTTCCTTTCTTTTTTTTATGAAATTCATACAAAATCGTGAGTTTATTATAAGTAAGTATCTTTTTCGGAAAACGTCTTTAAATTTCACCTCTTCCCTGCGCCATTTATCAAATCATTAAAGTCGTTGTTTAATATACTGTTAATGCATTAATGAATGTGTTTATTAATTATCCGAATTTCAGATATTCAATTATTTATTATTCTGGAAAATCTATCCCCAATTTTTGAATAAATTTTATTGTATTAACGCGGCATAAGGGTCGAATATATAGATTTAAAAAAAAAAAACAAAAAAAAACCGGCCATACTACTAGTATTAGTTTGTATTCGGAGCGCTTACCCTAATTGATAGAATATCCTTCCAAGCTTCTAGAACTGATTTTATGTTTTTTACATGACGAAGGTCAACCAAAAGGTTTCGAAATTAATTAATATAACATATTAATAAATAAATGCGCGGCGAACGGGGAGGGGGATTGTTTTCCCGTTGGCGTCTTGAACGAAGAAACAAATGACCGAAAAATGTGCCGAGATATTCCTTCACTAAGAGAAACAGACAGACCCAGAAGAACGTTCATTCAGGACGAATCGTAATTTTCTAAAATGTCGTTGACGCGTCTCGCCTATAATTTATTATTTCTGTCCGTTTTTTCTGACGGCACTGATGATGATAACTGAGGAAAAAATTCGGATGATAAGAATTCTAAACAGCTGGTACCGTCGAGAATAGTAAGTAATAAATAATGATAACAAATAATAAGTAATACAATAATAAATAATGAGAATGTGTCGACGAGATAGAAAATTGCGACAGGCGACCCGGACAAGATGTATAAAAATTATTATTTGTATATATATATATATATTATTTGAGATGTCATTCAAATCAAATGACGAAGATATAACGCTCCGCGTGACACGACGTGTTTCTTAACGCCCGTATTACGGACGACGATTCGGCTAATTTCTGTACGAAACGGTAAGTAATGCCGGTAGCGTGATTTATTATTTGCAGGCGATTACGAAGCTACGCTACGAAAATTTTTCCTTCATCGTCATCATTTCGTACGCTGAATCGAAAATGGAATTTCCGTATTCGTTAGTTATTATCGTTGATATATATCGGCATCATTATTACTAACGACGCTATTATTATTATTATTATTATTATTATCATGATCATTGTCATTATTATTTTTATTCTAACGATAGAAATTGTAGAAGAAATTAAATTTTCACTTTTCAAAAGTAAATTGCCATTTTTCAAGTACGTCTATCATAAAACACCATGCGGACGCTGCGATGACTTTACATTATTGCTTGCTCGTTTTTTTTTCTTGTTCTTTTTTCTTAATATATATAGGATGACCCAGAGAAGACGGACGGTATTGTTGTTTTTTGAATAACTCAAAAACTACTCGAAAAAAATTTTCGAATGAAATTTTATTTAAAAACAGGAGGTAAAAAGCTTACAATTATTTGTGGAATACAATATCGTTCAGATGACTGTCATTTGCAATACATTTATTCGGTCTTTAGACAATTTTTGTAGACTTTTCCGAGCATAGCTCGATGAATTTTTGAAATTTCTTCAGAAATCCGTGTTTTCAGGTCTTCCAGATCTCTCGGACGTGTTTCAAAACGCGGCTCTTTAGATATAAAAAAAAAATCGCTTTTCGAAACTCTCTTTGCACTGTCGCGATCGATTCACCGGGCGTTCCTTCCTGTTATAGGATGTCATGATAATTGGAACTGGAAATAAATCTGTCGTATGTACACTAAATGTGGAGCACGCGGTTTGCTTTGTGGCAGTCGTACCAACAGGGTTCTTCTCTGGGTCACCCTATATATGCATTTTATGACGTTATAATTTATAAGGCCGTTGAATGTACAGAGATGGTTATTTTAAGTTAATCGCTCTTTCTTCCATTTTCGACACAAAAAATTCTAAACTTTTGTTATACGAAGTTATTCTGGACTTCTAAATAAAATTTACTTTGTTTTCGAGATGATGATAACTAAATTTATCGATGGGAAGAAATCTGAAATTTTTTATACTACGATGTTTTTTAGATGATTATTAATAATTTTGTAATATATTATTCTTAATATCAGAATCAAGAACCGCAAGATGATCGAATGCGGCGGATGGAATAGCTAGGCTAAAACCGAGTTGAACAGAACTTGTCGCAAGACAGGAGACGTTGATAAGTGAATGCAACCATGACCGATTGACGGTTGTCGTACACGAGGAAGACCCGTGACTAAGTGGAGGGATGATATTGCGAAATGTACTGAAATTAATTGGATTCCAGCTGGCACGAGACAGAAAACGTTAGAAGTGTCTGAGGAATGCCTACAAATAGCATTAGGTTGATACAGGCATTAACATCGTGAGATATATATATATATACAACGGAGACATTCTACATAAAAAAAAACGACCCTTAATATTAAAATGGGTAGTTTTATTAGCATCATGTACCCTATAAGTGGCACTGTAACTGAAAGGGTTAATTAAAACTGACAACTTTCTTCATATAATTATATATAAATACACAATTATTGTTATTTAAAATCGCTGAATTTTATATTAAAAGTCACAAAGTTTTCGGGATATTAAGTCATTTTCAAGTGCACATCAATATAAATAAATAAAATAGTATTAATAATAAAAATAAATTGTAGAAAAATACTTAATCTAGATGTACAAAATTTTAAATAGAAAAATACCGTGAAATAGCAGACTTCAACAGAACCTTCCTTCTGCCGCACGTATATCGCCGTAATACGTTATCTAACAATTAATAGAGTCGCTAGGTGTTAACATTAGTACGACGTGTCGCATTATATCTCATCTTACCTACTACTGGCAATGTGCTAAGTGTATGATTTTTTTGTCTAACCCAACTCGAGATAATTTATTATGTTTTATCGTAAATAACGTAATTTAAGAATTATTTCAAAGGGAACGAAAAATTTCCAACATCAAAACATCATATTAGTTCGACGAATGAGAATAAACATCAACTAAAACGGTACTATTCGTTAATTTAGGTGAAAAAAAAATAAGTCGAAAAATTTATCGACTTTATTTAAATCGTATATTTTTCTTTTTCGCGAAGTTTTTAAATGTTTCTACATGGAATCAAATATTTTTCCCTGCATTCTTTCTAGTCACATACACAGGTATGTGTATCATTGAATACTGTCTGGAAAAAAATCAGCCCATCCTATTAATCTTCGCGATTTTATACCCTTTATCGATGATAGAGCAGCCATAGACGAGAGATTTGTAAGCGATGGAACTTACACGGAGAACCATTTAAAAAAAAAACACAATTTCTCCTCCGATATAACGATTACGCGCGATATTATATGTGTGTGTGTATGTGTTTTATTATTTTATCGTATTGGAACGAAATCTTTTCATCCGTTTGTTGCACCAGTCGCCATGTATCTCTTTTTATAGTTTCCAATGGGCCGTGAATTAAATTACAATAGTGTCTATTTAGGCTAGCAAATATTCCCAAATGAATCACTGTTCGAGCGTATAAACAACAATGAACGTATTATTTCATATTATATATATATATATATATATATATATATAAATATATTATCGTCCGCTTATATCATTATACACATTCGAGAAGTGTGTACAGAGACATATGTAAGATAGCAACGAATAAACAATTCAGGGTGCCTCTTGCGGACAATATATAATATTATATATATATATATATATATATATATATATATATATATATATATAAAATAGCTTTAGCCGCTATGTCGAAATTACTTAAGTGGAAATGCTCTCTCACAAATCGTAGGGATGAGAGAAGTGTAATGTTGTTATTTATCTTTTCGCATGTAATAATACTATTTCTTTTATTAATATTATTATTATTATTATAACTATTATTATTATTTTTACTTTAAATAAAACCAAAATTCGACTGAAATACACTCATTTGTTACCAACGTTATATTCATGCGTCATTTTTTATTTTAACCCTCCTCTTATGGACACATACTTATGTATACTATAGAGGCGAATTATATCGGGTATCGTCTATTATAAGGGTTGCTACATATTGTTGTTTGCGCAAAACTTTAAATACCTCCCTATTCTAGTCCGGAATGATTGATAATAGTCTGCTAGCGACCATTATCTATATGTTAACGTATAATACTAGACACACATATATATATGTATATATATTAATATACATAAGGTGTAATATAAGTATATAGGTACATGTTGCGTACTTACAAATGTCATTATGGAAAAACATCAACGAATAATAATTGAATACAAAAAAAAAAAAAAAAAAAAAAAAAGTATAATGACATAGCGGTTGTACGATGGAAAAACGGATGGTTATATAATTTCATCTTCCGGTTAATCCGTCTATTTTCTTTTCAATAATACGCTTCTTAAATAGAAACTACACGCTATAAACAGCGTATAAACCGTGCATAAACCGTGTATGAACCGTACATAAACCGTGTATGAACAGTTTAATGAAAATATGAGATAGTCGACTATAATTTATAAATAATATATAAAATAATATAGGAAATTATTTCATCTGAAACATTTAATACAGATCTCGGAAAAAGGTACACATAATTAGTTTTCATAAACACACACACACACATATATATACATATATATATATATATATATATATATATATATATATATATATATATAGATGAAGGAGAAGAAAAAATATATTTACACGAAATAAAAATTAATAGTATAAATGTACTTCTAAAAGTAAAAAATTGCATCGTTCTGAAAAATGCAAATTTTAAACTAGGTTAATGGTTCAGTATGATCAATGGCGCGGGAACATGGATAATGAAACAAAGAGATCGAGGAAAATTAGAAGCCTTTGAAATCTTCAGTTTGGTAGAGAAAATGAGCAAGAAACTGGCACTAGAAAGATTAAACAAAAAAAGAAGTATATTACAAAATACTTAAATGGTTAGGTCGTGCATTACCTCGGAATCCAAATATCCTGAGGAATATTACTGAAGGCAAATAATGGAGAAAAATCCACCTGGAAGTCTGCGAACACGGACCAGGTTGGCACATAATCAGATAGCATGGCGTGCATAAGGCCAGAGATGCGTGAAAAATGTAACAGAACGAAAAATTAATAGCCACTACACATCGAGTACGATGATGTTGAGTGAATTAATATAGATTATATATATATATATAATATGTATAAAAATATACATATGTATCATCATATAAGTTACATCTTCTGTTATGAAGTTTCCGTATATCGTGTTGCATTCCGTTTGAACGACCCGATCTCTGGGTTTTCGTCTAATTTGACTAAAGACGTGAGACGACGTAGTAGTCATTTCCAACCGTTTTCTTACTCTTATTGGTTTCGTCATTATTTTCCGCTGCGTGGCTGTCATGAATTTTCGTCCTCTAATTTTATGAGATTTTATTTTAATGTTTTAATACTCTTTTCATTTCTTCTACTCAGATCTTTTCCATATTCGTAATATGTTCCATATATGATATTTTTCCACATCCCCCCGGTCGTCGTATCGTAACCATAACACTTTATATTTCTCCTTCCCCCAAATCAATCAGCTTCATCGTTTCGTCAGTTAGCTGTGGAGCCCACAAGCTGTTAGTTGTTATTTCATCTGCAAGTGGTGAACATCTGAACAAGTATTTATGGTCTTGTTCTTCCCCGCATTCGCATCTTGAATCAATACGTAATACCCATTTTTAAAATGAAACTTCTATTGGCGCGGTAGATATGGGCAGTTAACTGCTTGCAAAATAAGTGGAATGGATATATATATAACTACGTTTTTATTGCATTAGATGTGTCAACGAAATAACGCACGGATATATATATATATATATATATATATAGTTCGCATGTACCGCACTACCAACACCTGTGTTTCAAACCAAGTTGTTTAGTGTTAGGCGCGTCGTCATATACACATACATAGGCTTATTCTTATATATCTGGTGGAAAATCTCATGCAGACGATTCCAGTAGTGACAGGTTTATCGTCTTCAGGAGGTGGAGAGACAAAACTTCACACCCCTGAGATGGTCGATTTAACCTTGATGAGTTGAGGCCACTTATATAAATATGTCTTATTTGCTGTCCCAGCAGAATAAACCCCGCTGCCTTGCGGTTAGGATTTTGTCCAAAGGCTAAGGGAGTAAACCCTAACAGAAAATCATGCAGAAGGAAACGGGAAACCACTGCATTAAATTCCCTTGTTAGACATAGCACGTGAAGAATCTAATAAAAGTGCTGCATCCATGGAATGCTCCCTAACGGAAGCATTAGGCAATGGACGGTTACTTGAGTCCCCTAGCAGGAGTTGGATTTCTTCTGTCCAAAGAAACAGGAGACAAAGTAGACAGTATCTAGGCATACAGCGATAGGATACTCATGATTCGAATAAGAAGTGAACGAAAGATCTGGTACTTATTCAAGTTTATATGCCAACAACTAACAGTGATGACAGTGAAATAGAATAAGTGTATGAACAAATATAAGAAGTTCTACTGCAGGTAAAAGACAGGGAAAACCTGATAATTTTAGGGGAGTGGAACGCTGTAGTTGGAGAATAACAGGTGGGAAATATAACAGGGAGATTTGGCCTATGTAAAAGAAATGACAGAGGCGAAAGACTAATTGAATTCTGCTGTAGTCACGACTTGACCATTACAAATACGATATTTGAACAGCCAAAGAGAAGAAGATATACATGGAGCTTTTCGGTGGAAAAAGCAACATATCAATTAGACTATATGTTAGTTCGTAAAAGATATAGGAACCAGTTCAAGGTGTGAAAAATCGGCCCGGGAGCAGATCTCGGACCATATTAATGACCAGTAGACTTAAACTAAAAACTGCAGGAAAAATATCCGGAACAATAAATAGAATTTATCTAAGATAAAAGAACACAAATCAGCTTTTGTACAAGAAACAGAGGAAAGGCTTAACCCGCAGTACATGATGGAGAAAGATAGCAATGAAAAATGGGAATATTTTAAAAAAGAATTAAAAGAAACGGGATTAAAACACTTTCGGAATACAGAAAGGAATAATTTACAAACCATGGATTTCGGATGAAATAATACAACTAATGGAACAGAGATGGAAAGCCAAAATAGACGGGAAAATAATAGAATATAGAAAGCTAAGAAATATAATAAATAGAAAAGCAATTAAAGCTAAAGAAAAATGGATAATGGAGAAATGCAAGAATATTGATCGTAACATAAAAACCGGAAACATGGAAAAAGCGTACAAGGAAATAAAATTGCAATTCAAGTCGAGCCGTAAGAATTTATGTAAAAATAACAGTGGAGACATAATAGAAAAAGAAAAAATACAAACTCGATGGAAAGAGTACATTGAGAATCTATATGAAGATAAAGAAACAGACTGGGCAAAAGTAGTCGAAGATGAGTCGACAGTGTCAGAAGACGCATTCGGACCAGGTATTTTGAAAAGAGAATTTGTGTTTGCATTAAACAGCCTTAAACCTCGAAAAGCTACAGGAGCGGATGGCATTTCTAGTGAGCTCATTAAAATACTAGGAGATAGAGCAAAAAACACACTGTATCAGCTGATAAAGGATATTTACGAATCGGGGATAATCCTTGAGGATTTTCAGTTGCCATACCAAAAAATAGTAATGCCAAATATGTGAGCAATATCGGACTCTTAGTCTTTTATCTCATACCCAAAAAATTCTAACCAAGATAATATATGTACGAATACGCGGAAAAATAGAATAAAACCTATCAGAGTACCAATTTGGATTTAGAAGAAATAGGTTGACAAGAGAAGCTATTTCGTCACTCAGGCTGTTGATAGAAAAAATTCTGAAAGTGAATAGAACTATGTATGTAGTTTTCATTGACATCGACAAGGCTTTTGACAATGTTAATTGGGACACTATGTTTCAATGTCTAAAGGAAATAAATATAGATTTCATAGAAGAATACTTTTTCAGTTGTATAAAAATTTACAAATCATAATAAATGAAAAAACCAGCGCGAAAGTTAAAAAAGGAGTTCGACAGGTCTGCTGCCTGTCATCTGTGCTGTTTAACCTTTATATGGAAAAGACAATGAAGTGTTTTTCACAACTTGAAGACGGAGAAATAGAAATAAACTGAGTTAGATATAAAAAGCACTAATTGCGGATAGCGAAGTAGCAGAAGTCCATTAATGTTTTAAACAAAAACTTTTAAACAACAAATGCAGAATGAATATTAACGAAACTACAACCGAAATTTAAAGGCGCGATAAAAAAGGGGATGGACAGACGAAAATATATTTGTAGATAGTAAACGGTTATAGCAAGTGAAGCAATTTGAATATCTGGTCAGCCTGATAACAAATGATGGTAGAACGGAACAGGAAATACGGAGAAGAATAAAGCAAAGAACGCCTTTCAACAAAAAACTAGGCCTCCTCTCTTCAGAAATATATCTTTGGATATTAGAAAATATTTTATCAAGACTTTCATTTGGAGTATCGCCCTTTATGGATGCGAAACATGGACATTGTTGAAGAAGGACAAATTTAGAGGCTCTTGAAATATGGTGCTGGCGGCGCATGTTAAAAATAAAGGGAGGTATTGCGCAGAGTAAATAAAAAACGTGAAATTTTAACAACCATACAAAGAAGAAGAGATACGGTAATAGGACCATATTATACGTCATTCGATACGGATTGCTAACCTGATAGAAGGAAAAGTAATCGGGAAAATTCACAGCGAAGGAAGTTTACGGATGACATTAAAGGAAGAAGGCCGTATGTGGAAATGAAAGCACTAGCCACAGCACGTGAACATCTCACTGGTCACGCTATCCACTAACCTCCGGGTTGAGGAGAATAAGAAGAAGCGATATATATATATATATATATGTATATATACATCCGTGTAAAAATTTTAAAAAGAACTCTGTATCGAATTTAGTTAAAACGTCTTTAAGTGTTTCACTTCTTTCCTGAAATCCGAGGTACAGATGTTTTTTTTTTTAATTTTTCCTTTGTAGCCCGCGTCTTGTTCGTAATCTATTTAGGATTTTCATTTTTTCCAGTTGATCGTAACGCGTGGCAATATCCCCTCGTTACCAACCACGTCCAATTGTTGCCATAGTTTCTTGCGGTATTTCGCTAGCTCGTGTAAAAGTGGTGTGTGGTGAAGTTCCAAAAGTCTTTTCTGGATTTTAGCCTGTCTTTAGGTGGTGATTACCCATTAGGATAGCGCCACGTTTCGATTTTTTCCATGCTTTTTTCGCTCTCTGCGTTAATTATTTATCCGATCATTTATGCTGTTACTCTATCGCGCATTTGCAGTATGTTGTTGTAAACCGTTATACATAAGAAAGTAAAGCTTGATTTGATTTGAGCATTTTCCGCTCGTTGAACGATTAATTTAAGCATACAGCACCTCCCGGTTTCCTTTTTCGCGATGAACTCAAACCGAGTATCTATTAGATTCCTGTTCAACTTTAGTTTTATTTTCGACTTTAATATCGACGTTAATAATTTCAAACGATGACTCGGAACAGTTAATTTCCTATATTACGTTGCGAATTATTTGATATTGGCTTGATCTCGTTATTAAAATCTTCAGGTATTATTAGCACTTTCGTAATTTATATTCGCTTGTAATTTTGACAGTTCCCGTGAAACCACCCCTAACGTGTTTTTCATTATGAACGTTGCGCAAGTATTGAGGAATGTTGCGCAAGTATTGAGAAATATACACAACCTTGTAGTACACCTTTTCTGGAATGGAAAGTTCCTGATGGTAGAGAATTCCTATTAGTGGCTTGTGCGGAGATATACAAAAATTATTTATTAGTAGTATTAAACTATCCGGCACTACGTTCACGATGCTTAGTACATTGAAATAATTCGCCTCATTCGACGAAATCGAATGATTTTTCTGGCGATCGACGAAATATATTAAAACGGATTTCTTATATTCGATACGTTCTTTTTAGACAAGTTTTGTTCGATAGACAAAAAATTTATTTACTAACGCATTGCCCACTAATAAAAAAATCTTGTCTGTTCTCTTGAAATGTTTCCAGTTTAAGTAGCATTCCAATTTCTCATTTATCACGTAGTTTCAGTAGTACGCGACATTTGAACCCTTCGTATGTATCGGTATAAGAATTGATTTCAATCAGTCGTGGGTACTTTCTCGGTGGATTATTCTTGTAATAGTTCAGATGCAAGTATCTTGATACGCTGATATATATCTTTATTACAATTTTAATAAAATTCTATGAATGATACAACAATCAGAGCGCTAGGATTTAACCTTGATAGAAGTGCATGGTGCATAGTCAAGAACACACTGTAAATCGCAGATGTATGGAAATTTTTTACCAACTTTTGCGAATGCGGGAAAATACAATTCCACATCTGGTGGATACGTATAACCTTCATCTATTTAGTACAGGTCTTTACGGCTTACATGGTCTAGTAGGTGATGCTAAATTATGACGATATTATTTCATTTATAATTTTGCGTGATTAATACGATTAAGTAAGTAAATAAACCCGTTTTAATTTTTATATAATGTGGAATGTAGTGATTTTTTATAAAAAATCAATTGAAAATTAGTTAAATCGTTAATATTTATTTTCTTACAGAAAACACAAAGCGTTTCGGTATTTACGCCATTATCGAGTGAAACATTTTTAAAAAATCATAATTTTAAAAATATAAATTAAATATAATTACTTAAAAATATTTGATGGTGATTGTGAAAATATACTCGAAAAATGCTGTTCTGCTTCTGTTCTGTATATTTTTGAATTGTTGAAATTTAACATCAATATATTTGTTTATTAATTTTGTTTTTTTATATTAATTTTTTCTTTTTTTTTCTTTTTTCTTTTTTTTTTCTTCCATATTATTTTCAATATTGAAGAAAAAATTTATATAAAAAACAAAATTAATAAACAAATATATTGATGTTAAATTTCAACAATTCAAAAATATACAGATGTTAAATTTCAACAATTCGAAAATATACAGAACAGAAGCAGAACAGCATTTTTGGATTTTCACAATCACCATCAAATATTTTTAAGTAATTATATTTAATTTATATTTTTAAAATTATGATTTTTTAAAAATGTTTCACTTGATAATGGCGTAAATGCCGAAAAGCTTTGTGTTTTCTATAAGAAAATAAATATTAGTGATTTAACTAATTTTCAATTGATTTTTTAAATAAACCCGTATTTAATAAATATTTATAATTGTTATTAGGTCTATTACGCTTAAAAGGAAAAAGAGGGGAAAATGAGATCAAATAATCTATTATGTAGGATAAGTGAATACTTTATATATCAGTAATATATAATGAAATATCACAAGAAATCTTCAAAGTACTGGCGATAGTGAATTAAGAGATAAACGTAGTAGAGTAATGGGTAAAATAAATCACAGTGACAAGAGCCGCAGTATTACTGCCTTACAAATATATATAAGAAAATTAAAAATAGCGATGGTATGGGCTTTTGAGTTTGGTTCTGAAACATATAATGCAGGGGTGGTATAGGTTATTTCTATTCAATTAATTTAACTAAATTTCTGTCGCGGTGGCATACTTTGTTAGAGTGCTCGACTGTCAACTCGACGGTCGAGGGTTCGAAATCAACTCGCGACATAAAAAAAAGTTTATGAAATTTATCACTGCAGTACACTGCACTCCCATTATCATACGCGTATCTATACGTTGCATATAATTAGTGTCTCGAATACTAGCCCATAAATAAACCTACAATGTGACTAGTCGCGACGTCCGGCAACAAACAATATGATAACTAGATTTAAGGAAAAAATGTACTTACTTACTGTACCAGAATAACAAATTTAAAAGTACGATTGTATACAAATAAATAAATAAACGAGACTCTACGTCTAGTAAAAGTCTTTAAGTATTGCAGCCGCATAACGCAAAACTTACACTAATTATAACAACATAGCCTACGGATTACGCACGTCTTAACAATTATATATAACCGCTAAAAACGAAATAATATACTAACACGCGTACATACACGTATTAACCGATGGAAACCCGAAAAAGTGAAAGGGTTATGTTCTAAAAAAAATTAAAAAATTAAATAAAACAATTCAACTTATTTATACATATTTGGAAATAAATATATAGTTTTTATCGCTATTACTATTATTATTTTTGTTTAAATATTCGTTAAAATTATTTTATTTTTACCCGAATATAAGGTAATTTCTTTGATTTTTATTTTATGAATTGCTTGCAATCTGTTTTGTGGAAGCAGCATTGCTGATAAATATGTTATCAAATAAACGCTATTACAGCTTCTCTCCTTATTATATTTTATAAAATCAGTGTCTGTAGTGCAGTTCAGTTTGGCAGAACCTTTTCACACGTCCGAATCGCATACTATTATTTATTACATCGACAGCTAGTGGATTAACGTGTTGGTCAAGTCGTTGCTTATAATTCGGGCTAAGTGATCTGACGGTTTCCTTTAGCGTATTTGTAAGTTTCTATAATTTCTCTACGCAAAAGTGTAATCAAAGATAAATAACGATTTATGCTTCTCCGTTTTTTAATATTATATATTTGAATATGTAACTTTTACTATCTATACGCATAATTTCGAATAATATCATATCTTGAACTATAGTGCAGCTAATACGTTGCGTATCCTGCACTTATATATTATACATATATATATACGTGTGTGTGTGAAATCGATATTCGTTAACGAGTATAGTCGTACGCATGAAAAAAAAACAAAAACATTAAAATAGGAAAAACAATTGTGGGTGCGAAAATGTAAGATAAATCCAATGAGAACTTGACAAAGTCGACCACATATAGGACAGCAACAAGAAGTGGATATTTTTTTAGGCTTTCAATCGTGATTAGCTGTTTCGATTAACGATTATGTTTCGGGTGTTTTTAACGCAGATGGTTACCGCAGTCTCGTTATTTCATCCCAGTTATGTTCCAATTTCATTAACTTCATTAGTTCGAGCATCTGATCTTTATATCACTTGCGTGGTCTGCTTACATGCGTTTATCTCGATGTAATTCTCCATGCAGTATTCTTGTCGGGAGCCTACTGTCCTTAATTCGTACGACGTGACTTATCCAGCGTAATTGTGTCATGGCTAACAATTGTTCCACGGTATCACATTCTCTGCGTCGAAGAACTTGGTATAAAGTCGTCCGGTTTAATTTTCGTAAGTCGTCACAAATATCGCTGTTAAAAAAAAAATATATATACATATATATATATATAATTTTTTATACATATATATGTACGTGTGTATGTTATGTGAATAAGATGCATCAATTTTTTAGGGGGCCGCAACATTAGTCGTAGCGTAGTGAAGTATTTCCGGGGAGGGCGAGGAAACCATCGTTCGTATTGAAGTAAAGTTTTGAAGAATGGTTTTAGAATTAAAAGTTTTCAACTTCAGCAATTATGTTAATGGCTGTTTTTATTTCTCGGTTTATTTATTTGTTCTCGTTTTACTATTCTTATTCCTATTATTCGAGGTTTTTCCTGCAAAAGCTAACAGTAACGTAGCGATAAGGGAACGCATACGTCACAAGAACCAACGCACTTATGATAGAACTGGAATCTAGTAAGCTATATGATTCCATTGTTAGTTATTATTATTATTATTCGGAATAGCCTAGTGGATACAGCACGGACTTCTACACGGAAAGTACCGAGTTACGCAAAAATTATCATAAATATATATACATATATATATATATGTGTGTGTATATAAAATAATACTAATTTATCACGTGGAAGGCAATGGCAAACCACCACGCGCATATGCGCTCCAGTAATAATGTAGTACAGTAGAAAAACAGGCCGTGTTGCATTATATCGTGAAAACAAAGCGGTTACAATTAGTTCTCCGGGTGTGTATGTCTATTTGCGCTAACGCCATATTATGATTGCATTGTACACTACTTACACTGTACAATAAAATATGTATAGGTAAGTAGTCCCCTACTCCGATACGGAAACTGCACGTAATGATGATGATTATTATTACTATTATTATTATGATTATGATTATTAAATATTAACGTCAACTACGGAATAACCAATCCTTTATTTCTTTATGTCGAGTAGGTAAAGGCAGAGTAGTGCGCTATTTGAAGTATAAAACGTTCAGTCTTTCCGCGTAGACCGATGACGTCGTCAATGGCACCGAGGGGTTTTAGAAAAAAGACTAATGTAATAATCGGACTTCGACTTTCAGACACCTAATATCTAGTAATGGTCAGAATCGATTACTTTCAGGAATCGGTTACTATGGAATCGAATACTTTTAAGAATCGGTTACTTCGTTGAATACTGAGTACTGAAGGCGTATATTATTGGAAGTATGCAACCTTAATTAACATCGTGTGTTTAGAACAAGTCGTATATTTATGTTCGAATATAGATACCACGCACACACAGACATATACATGTATATATATAAAGAGAGAGAGAGAGAGAGAGAGAATAAAAAATAAAACTAAAAATTATAAACGTATACAAAATCAACTTACTGCATTGTTAATTAAAGTTAAAAAACAAAATTATATAATTAAAAATGACATAGGAGGTGCTTAAAAAACTAAAATGGAGAAAATTAAACTACACACGAATATTACCGTATTTTTAGTGCAGATATAAGTAATTACTAACAGTGTGGATAACATAGAATGTTCGTCGAACATTAAGTACTATTTATCGGGTTGGTATGCGTGTGTGTGTGTCTGTGTAGCCGTGTGTTCTTACAATGAATCCTTGGAAGTTGGAGTCTCGTACACGACTACTAGTACTCGGTATTTACAGCTTAGTCTCGGTATAGAGAATCGAATACCGGTCGATTCTTCTAAGAATCGGTTACTAGTCGATCTCAATATACGAGTACTCCCGTCACTACCAATATCAACGCACTTGATCGGTGTGTTGTCCGAGGTATCCTATTAGTCCTCCTATAAACCCACATCTCGAATTATTTAATTTGTCTGGAATGTGTACATTTTGTACTCCAGGTTTCTGATCGAAAAATTAAGCAGTTGATCATACCTTATTTTGCATACAGTGCTTTTCCAAATTTCCATTTGTCTTACCAGCGTCAGGCATTTCTTTGTATCTTTTTGACATCCTCCTATTTACTGTAAGAATAATTATATTTGTTCGCAATTTTAAGCCGTCAATGTTATCATCCTTTGATTCGGAATTTCTTACGCGATCTACAAAATTTTAGCTTTCTTTGCATTAACATCTAAGTCCTATTTTTTGCCAACATTTTCAAAACTTCGACTTAAATGTTGCAGTTGGTTTTTTCGCATAAATTTAATATTACGAAATGCTCCAAATTGACAACTACGGATAAGGCTATTATCGGATATATTCGGATGTTTTTATTGTGTTTTTTTTTTTTCAGGTAAAAATAAATGTACAATAATTAGCCACGATGTTTGGCAACAAAATAATACGACATGGATGATGAATTCAATAATAATCGTTACATAATAGGGGTAATGATAGTGGTGTCATTTGTAAACTCTTTAAATTTCAATTTTCCTCATATTTAATAAAGCTAATTGAATCTTATTTCACCAATACAATGTTTCCTACGTTACTCATCTTTTATATATATATATATATATATATATATATATATATATAAATCCCTTGTCGAAACTTATCGTTCACGCGTATCACAGGGCAATATTTTATGCCCGTATCTGTTTTTAATATTAATAAATGATAGTTACTACATGTTATCGGTGTATTGTACCTCGACGATTTAGCATTATATTGTAAATCTTACAGATCAAAGATTCATAAGTAACAGATTACAAAAAAAGCTGCTAGCTCTATTTTTAAGATTTATAGACGGTAGGAGTTGAAAATGAACACTGATAAAACTGAAGCTCTACTCTTCACAAGGCGGCGTCAATTATCTTCAGCGGACATTAACATCGACGGTGGCAAAATTATCCACCGACGAAACCAAGTTGGATATTTATGTATCATCCTTGGATTCTCATTTATCCTTTGATAAGAATATTAATTACATAATTGATAACAAAGCAATCCGCATACTTAATCTTTAACGGACGATCGCGTATCTGTCGTTAATAAGAAATTATATTATTATATACACATATTATTCGGTCCGGATTATAACATACGCATTGTTCGACTGTCAGTTTCAATCGGTAAAAAAAATTATAACCGATTCAAAATCACCGTTTGCAGAATTATACTAGGTGTACAAATATTACTGATACGCACTCGGAATTATAAAACATCTCATCGTCTTATGTTAGTAAATTATCGAGAAAAAGGTTTACCGATAGGTGTATAGAATACGTCGAAATAGATTAATTTTTAATTTCATAGGTGATTATGCTGAGCCGCACTACTAGGTAGAAACATCGTAGAATTAAAATTCGTGTCTACGTCAATTACTTATTTTGTGTAGTTCACACGATATGTATGTATGTACATGTGTTGTACCTCATCATATAGTTCTGTTTTTCTTTTTACCGTATTTTATTTATTTTCTTGCCGACTTTCGTTTGTTTTTTCCTGTGTAGCCTAAATGTTTCATTAATTTCCTACATTTAGTTATTTAAGTTATTAAGGTATAATAAGGTAATTAACTTTACGAACCCCTTGTTACGCGTGTCTCATTATGAAATAAAGCTTCATTCTTTTTTTCTATTTTAACTTCGTATTGGATAGAGTTTTGGAAAACGAGATGTCGACATTTACATAAATTTCGCAGTATTAAGGGGAGGTTAGTTTCTCCGTACGTTCGGTTTTGTTCAAAAAGGACAAAAATTCTTATTTTCAAGATCGGCATCGTTACTATTGTTTGTCCACATTTCTTTTGTCATATTCGTGAAAAATTTAAAATAAAAAACGAAGCGAAAAAAAGAAAATAAAAGAAAATGATAACGCGGGGGGAATTATAAGAAAAGGGAATTGTGCGGGTATTGAGTCGAAAATATCGTTTTGTTTGAATAAACAACGAGACCCATATGGATCGATTTTCATCTCCATTTTGTTTATTAGCACAGATATGTGCGTATATGCGTGTGAATACAGAGAGATTATTAGAGTGCAACTCTAAGAGACCAGACAGGACCCCGAAGTGGGTGGCGGATATAATGCGTTGTAGGACGGATAAAAGATAACAGCAGCAACAGCGAAATTCGAATCAAATACAATGCCATCCAATTATCTTGAAACAAAGCCAACCCTCCGTCTAAAACAGAAAGACGCGTTCTTTGTTATCCCCCTATTCGATAGGAAATGACTTTTCCAATTCCCCTTCGACTTATTGATATATATATATTAAAATATATAAAACAATGATGTTGTTGCGACGGTATGTACGTTATTGTCTAGCCTCATTATCAACATCGCATTCAGTCTGATTAATAAGGACAGTAATAATAATAATAATGTAGAAACCTACACAACAATGGAATTAATACTAATAAAAAGATAGAAATAGTAATAATAATTAGTATTAGTAATAATAATAATTTGATTTTAAAATGTTTTTATTTACAAAATGCTCTATGTATAGATAGAGTTATATTAAAGGGATCTATTCATCGTGCACCGCTTTTTGGTTCAGTTGGATGAAGTATCCGTTTTTACGAATTTTATCTTTTAGCATTATGCGTTAATATATGTGATATGTATGTCGCGATAGCATAATTCAATTCATAAAATCATTACTTTCCCATGATATCCACATATACCTTTGAAGGCTAGCCCATTTTATACGTAATCAAATAGTCACGGTGTTCGTCAACGAACAATACCTCGTTGATGATGATAATAGGCGTTACGAGAGTTAATGTTATGAACAGAGCTTATATATACTTATATTAGAATTATGTACGATCCAAAATAAACAGGACAGAATCTTTCGCATGTTGCGAACAAAAAAATGTGCACGTATTATATTCATGTACGTACACACAGAATATAAGTGCAATAAATACGACAGAGTTATGAACGTTCTCTATCCTAGGATGTTACTAGATCGGCATGTTGAAATAAGCGCATTACTATGGAAAATAATTAAATCTCAGATTTAATACAGTCTACTAGCTCCCGAGTAGCAACTCCGAATTATAAGATATAAATTATTATTTGTAATCAAATCGGTCTCTGAGACTTCCTGCTTCTATATCAAATATAAAAATATTACGATTCCGAGCGGAAGTTTTAACATCACTAGTCAACCCGCCTCGGTACCTTTGTAATAATGATAACATCCGTAGCGTCTTAGGTATAAATACTGTGCAATCGAGAGCGCGTGGAAAAACATAGTAATCCACTGACAGTTCATTTATCAGATAACACCGACGATATTAGGCTAACCGCCGTTATATTAGCTTCAGGTTTTAACTAACAAACTGAGATTAGTTCGGTGTGTCATTAATGGATGGCCATTTTAGACGTGACAATAATCGCTTATCGGCCACCTAGGTCTTACATTTATAATTTATAAAATAAATTATGTAGTACCGAATTAATTTATCGACGATATTTTTATTAACAAATTAACGTGTTTTTTTTTTCCCCGGAATAATTCTACTTTAAACGATGAGTTTAACGAATTATTACTAATTTAATTTTATTTCATTTTTTTAACAAAGGCGAAATAGAATTAAATTCAAATCGAAATAAATTTTTATTTATATTGAAAAAAAAAATGTTGTTCGAAAGTTCTAAATAAATTTGTATCAAAAATAGACACAAGTTTTAAAGGGCAGCAACCCGAGTAAATTTATATTAAACATTGAAATTAACTTTTACTACGAACCGAAATAAAGCTCTTTTAAAACTTGTAACGAATTTATAGTTAAAAAGTGAAATAAATTGACGTTAAAATTTGAAATATACATATGTGTATATATGTATATTTACAAAAAAAAAAAAAGTCGAAATAAATTTGCCATTTTTAAGGAATGTCTTTTTGCGAATGTCACCTTCCACGAAGTCAGTTTATTAGTAACGGAGCTTTGGCGAAAATCCTCTAGACGGCTCTGTTAATTAACTTAACAAATAGGTTTCCTTATTAACCAGACATCTCTATTAAACAGTAACGATAATATTAATAATAATAACTACCGTAATGACTACGATGATAATAATCATAGTTAATAATAATAATAATAATAATAATAATATCCTACCTGGGTTTCCTGTTAAAGCTGGTTATATGTACTAGGAAAGGCGCGGTTAAATTCCCCAATTGGTCTGAACAGACACGCCTTATACAATCGTCTTTAGCTGCGGCGGCGGTGGGGGTTTCCGCAGTAAGCCGGTTTGTTGTCTTTGACGACTCGGCCATAGTCTGTTAGTGGTAGTTTCGTTTAATATTTAGTTTACCGCATTATTCCGTACAATTTAGTTCGGTAATTCGTTCTTCGGTGTTTTTATCTATACAATATATTTTTTATTAAACGGTTGTTCTAAAAAAAAGTATACGAGGAAATATTAAAAATTTTATAACGTAATCTCATTTGTAATTTTTGAATAATTTATAATTTTTAACAATAATTATAATAGAAATTCGTCATGAGTTTACCATCCGTATCGACGGCTTACGGAATCTCTTGGTCACCTCCTAGTCCGCTCGGTGTCGGATTAGATTTGCCTTTAGCGACTAATTCGCGTTCGCCCGTTACTACTTCGAATAATAATAATAATAATAATAACGGTAATAATAATAGCCATCATCACCAATTAAACGATTCGCACGTTAAGAGGCCGATGAACGCATTTATGGTCTGGTCTAGGATACAACGTCGGAAAATAGCTTTGGAAAATCCGAAAATGCACAATTCGGAAATTTCTAAACGTCTAGGTGCCGAATGGAAATTACTAACGGAAAAAGAGAAATGTCCGTTCATCGATGAAGCTAAACGTTTACGTATGTTACATATGAAGGAACATCCGGATTATAAATATCGACCGAGAAGGAAACCGAAACTTTCCTCGACCGTTAATTCAAATACGAATACTAATACTAATACAAATATTACAACTACTAATACGAGTAATAATAATAATAATAATAATATCGATAACGGGTTTTTAACTAATAAATCGGCCGCACTTAACGAATCTTTAATCGCTAATAGTAATTTACATCGTCAATCGATAACGTCTATTCCGTCTTTATTACCGCCGTATTTCGGTCATAGTCCGTCGTCCGCCCTAGATGCAAATCCGTTCGTAGCCGCCGCTACCGGCGGACCGTATCATCATACGCCGCATCCTATGTCCTATTTCGGTAATCCTTTCGATCCGATGAATCTGTCGAAATTCATTCAAAGTCAACATCATCAATCGCCGGAAGAAAATTCTCTTAATACCGTCTCGGCTATGGTAAATTCGCTATATCCGAATTTCTATTCTTCGTCTAATACGAACGTTACTACATCCACTAACGTCGACCATCATCGAGTTTATCCGAATTCTCTATCCACATTCGGATCTTTATTTTCATCCACGACCGGAACGGCTCCATCACCGCATCATCATCATCATCATCATCCCGGGTTACCGATTATGTACGCTTCTTTACCGCAACGAAGTCCCGATTCTACTATTAAATCGACCGCCGAGGAAAGTACTTCTTCTTCTTCGTTAGATATGGATCAACTTAGAAGACCGGTATCTGTGATTTATTAATCGATTTTATTTCCTAAAAAGGAATAGATTATTATTTTTCTATGTTTTAGTTTTACTAGTCCACTTTCCAACTTATCGATTCCGTACAGTTTTGATATTATTATTATTATTATTGGTACTATTATTATCGTTATCGAACGCGTAAGAAGTCCGGAATCTGTGATTGATTTTGTAGGAATTCAGTCCGGTTTCCGAATTATCGATTCTGCCCGTACAGTTTTAATATTATTACTATTATTATTATTATTGGTGTTGAACACGTAAGAAGTCTGGAGTCTGTGATTGATTTCTAGGAATTCAGTCCAGTTTCCGAATTATCGATTCTGTCCGTAAAGTTTTGATATTATTATTATTGTTGTTGGACACGTAAGAAGTCTCTGGAATCTATGATCGATTTCTAGGAATTCTTCGTATTCATATGCGGCGAACCTTGTAATTTTTCCAAAATTTAAATTGATTCGTCAGTTCCGAAGTTTATGATGATACTTAATAAACCTACATTCATAATTGTACTTAGAACGTCTTTTGAAATTATCAAGTTTTCACGCTAGTTCTAATTTATGTCGTTTATCTATCTTGGAAACCAGGATATTTATAATGATTTTGAATTTTTATAAATTTTTTAAATCTCCAAGCACGTTCTATAATTTATTTGTACCGTGAATCGTGGCTTGCTTTTACAGAAGTCATATATTTATTGATAAATAAAACTAAACGGAGTTTAGAAAATACTTAAAGGAGTTCTATGAAATAATCAAAAGTTATTTATATATTTTTAGTGTAAAAAGAATTTATTTATTTTTTTGTATTACTGCACGCGTTAAATATTGACTTTCTTTATTATATGCCGTACGAGAAAATACGTTCAAATTAATTTTCCGAATAATTATTTTATACAAATTCAAACTTTTAAATTTAAAATTCACCTACCGTTACCACGAGACAACCACATTTATGATTGGTCTGTAATTCCCCGCATTCCTAAAGGTTCATCTCTGAAGAAAGTTTCCGTTTGTACATCTGTGATTTGCCCTTGATCAGTAATGCGATTAAGATTGCATCATGCGCGTCTATCGAGATCAAATCCTGGGGCATCGCCAAATGGTTGTTAAATTGCGCGAGATCACACCACTCCGCATCATCGATTTATTGCGTCGGCCGAGATCCTTGCAATTTTTTAACGGTTATACGAACAGACTTCCTGAAACGCAAACGTATTTTCTGTCTATAATACTGGGCAAAAACTACTGTGTTCGTCTAAGCACCTCAATCGTTCAAAATAACAGTCTATCGGTTAATTGCAAACAAGCTTTTCTCGTTTAAATCTTAGGACCTCGAACTCGCTCAATCCCGGTACGTAGTTTCAATATAACTTCTTCTCTAGTCGTTTATTTCTCGAAATCAATTTTTTCTTTCAGATTTTATGATTTTCATAAAATTTTGAGCTAGTTCTCATTTTGTAATTTTTTTTTCTCAAACATTTTCTTCCGTCTGAGACGTCACGGCTGCATCGTTTCGTAATATAGTCTGGTAATTTTCGTTACAGTTTACGTTTAAAAGCCATTACTTAATTAGAGATAAAAAATTATTCTGCCTTGTATTTTTATCGACGTGAGATTTTCAATATGAAAAGTGTTACACATAAGAAAATTCCACTTGACGAAGTTGGCCGTTTTATTGATGGTAACTAAATGCCGTGTACTTAAAGTTTAAGAATCGGGTCGAATTAATAAAATATTCTAGTAATTTAAGATTTCGATTAACTAACTGGTTCTATTAAACTATTCTAGTAATCTTTCCTTCAAAATTCATATATATATAAAATTTCGTATTAATATAATAAGCGTATACTTTTTGGGCATTATCATTTGCTAAAAGTCAGTTTTGTCGAAAATTGTCTGACATCTTGGAAAATGATACATCCAGAGTATCCCCATTTCATCCTGTTAGCTTTGCATCGTCTAACAAATTTCATTCGCCATTTGTCTGTTCTTTGTAATTTTGCTTCGTAAACATCCTTTTAATAACTTTTTATATTTTAGGCGAGTTTTCTCCTTTACATTAGCCCATTTCCCCCCCCCCCGTGTTATATTAGGATCGCTCCTGTATGTACCTGATTTATTTAAAGAGAAAATAATTAATATTTCTTGGATGGAAAAAAAAAACAAACTATAGATTAAAAAATTAACAAGTCAACTAGAGCTATTAAAATCCAGTCTGTACGAGAATATTATACCTGTATCGTTTGTCGCATTCCACACACGTGTTTAGACTATATCCGGTTCGGGTAGTTCTGTTGTTGTTTGTTAATATAGTCGTCTCGTTCTAAAATTAGTTTCTTTCTCTTTTCCTATTAATTTTCTAACGACCAGTTTTTTGTTTAATCTTTTCGCATTTCCACGAATAAATTATATATATTAGGTTAAGGTTATCGCGAAAAACACTTTCAAACGGAATTGGACCAAAAATTTCACCATGATTTTTATTTATTTATTTTTATCGTTATCGAAAATATAACGATAACGGTACTAATCGATGATGAAAAATTAACGATGACAGATAAATAATAATTGATGGGAAAATTTTGAGTTTGGTTTTTCAATTTCAAAAATCACGTTTCGATAGTATAAATGACTAGCAGCGAAGTTATTTTTCGATCAATCTGAAAATTTTTCGAAAAAATTACAAAAACACGTAGTAGAGCTTAGATGTCGATACTATACTGGACGTAGGAAATTTTCATTAACTATTATGAAAACGCGATTTTCGTTCGAATTTTTTAAAATATAAAAATAACATTATATCTTCTTTGTACACATCGTTATAGAATTTTTCCGGACATCTTCATTAGTAAACGTCTATTAGCGTATAATTTGGGGGGGGGGGGACAAAATTCGCCTTCTACATTGTTCGAACGTTTCATCCGGACATTATAAAATTTTGACACAAAATTATAAATACAACACCGTTTCCGAGGTACACTGTAGATAATTTTCAACGTATTTATATAAATATTTTTAAAATTTGAAATGAAAATAGATAGCATTAAAATTCCGTGTACCGTATAGTGGACATTGCGATTGAAACGGTTAACAAACGGAAAAAAATTAATCGGACAATAATAATTAATAAAGACATCGTTATTAAAACGGAAATTATTAGGCCACTAGGTAATATGGAGACGTAGATACTAGCGCGCTCGAATCGAATGAATCGTTTTATATTTAAAATTTTATTCCCAATAACTCGTTATTATAAAAAAATCAATCGAAATAATTTCGAAAAAAATTTTTTGCTACGAAATAACGAAATCGGAACTAATTTATCCGACAAAATTTTATCGAATAATATATATAATTTTACAACTAACCCTGTAATTTCGTTGATACACGATAAATATTTGTAAACAGCAACACTGAGTAATTAGGATTTTGTTAGTTTCTTCGAAAAACATAGTGAATAAAAAAAAAAAATTTTTTTACGGAATTTAACGTTATTTTCTAGTAAAAGTGTGCGTGTCTTATAGGTATTTAAAAGTTGTACCGCGATTATTTGTGTGGAATATATTTTCTACGTAATCACAACATAATCTGTTAAAGTTTTCCTCATCCGGATTATCCGGTTCTATGCAAAAAAAGATTATCTAAGAGCTGTATAAATAGACGACTTTAGTTCGTATTATCGTCTCGAGCCAGAACACACGTTTTTTTTTTTTTTAGAAAATCTGTATATCTGTGGAAGCCTCGAATTTATGCAGTTCAGTTTGCTACATTCGTGCTTATTTTCTCTCCCTGTCTCTAATGTGCATCAGGATAATTTAACGTGCCTGGCAAAGTTTTAATGCGGGGGGGTATCTTATTCGATACGCAATCTCCCAGCAATAGCTTTGGCAGTTCGAATCGTTTACGATTATCGACGGGTCGTAGATTTTAAACGTACGAAACAGCGCATTCAATTTTTCCGAGAATTCGTTTTTGTTTCGGTGAAAGTTAACTCGCTATCTATTATAACACCGCTAATTATCCTAATAGTCGACTTCCAGTGTTCCCGTTAATTTCGCATATATATATATATATATATATATATATATATATATATATATATATATATATATGTATGTATATATTATTTTAGTGCGTTTATTGTTATACATTGAATATAGATAATCTATTACAATGCATTCCAACGATGGTATCCATAATGAAGTCAAGCGATTATTAATAATTATAATTTTCCTTTTTATCTTTAACCATTTCGAATCCACTATAGGCATCTTCCTTGTGTATTCCTATCTCGATCTACTAACATCACCTTCCCATCGTGTGCTTCAGTTGATCTACCTGTTATCCTGTAATCTTGGTAACGTGTCCTGCCCATCGCCGGTGGCATCGTTTACATTAGTTCATATTATTTCTGCCGTTTACAGCTGTATTATCACCTATACTCCAGCATTTTCTTTCAATTCTTTTTTCTATGTTTTATTTATTTTCCACGTTTCTCTACTGGCAGGAGGTACTGATTGAATAATTGTAGTATTCTCTCGTTAGCAGTCCACGTCGTTTATGTATTACGTTAATTTATTTAATTATTCGTCATCCATCGAGCTATGTGTGTGACCTCGGGTATTTAAATATAAATCGCCGAACGAAATAAATACCCACGCCGTTAATTATCGAACTTATTTGTAGTAATAATAATAATAATAAATTTATTTTAATTATTTATTACCCGGTAATTGCTAGTTTTAATGTAATAATTATATATAAACGTGTTAAATTTAACTTTTTAAAATTACCCCTTTTTACAGTTTTTTTTAGTAAGTAAAGGAAATTTCTTTTAAATATATCTAATAATAATATATATATATATTTATTAATAATTTTCCATAAATCGATCGTCTGTCTTTGTCGGGTACTGTTGTCGTCTTGTTATTATTCGTTTAATTTACCGTTACGTTTATTTTATACATCTTCTCCGTTTAAGTTTACAGTTTACGACATTATCATCATCCATTCGTATAGAGTATAAACCTTACGCGTCTTACTCGCGTTGTTATCGCATTTTTGTTTATAAATTTTAAAAACAAAACAAAATTTAAAAAAAATATATATATATGTACATACGAGTTTACATTTTTCGTTTTACAATTCGCTTTTGTTTGGAATTGCTAGCATTGATTATTTGCGTGCGGTAATGAACTTATATCGTTTATTTACTCTTTGGTAAATATTTTAAATATTTCCCGACGATCGACTTTTCACCATTCGAGATGAAAAAAAGTCGACAAACGGAGTTTTACCAAATGTTGCCCAAATTCAATTCGACGCCACTGATAACGATTTTCCAACTAAAATCTAAAATCTAAAATAAAAAAAAGGAAAAAATAAAAACTGTTAGGAATAAGATTATAAAAGAAATAGTAGAAGGTAAATTTACAGGCAGAAAGCCAATATGAAGACTTAGAACTTCTATAATGAATAGTTGGTATACGATCGCTTGAATATAAGTAAATATCGAGGGAACTTCAGACACTGGCTACCAGCAAGACACGATGATTACAGCAAGCGATTTCCTTTAGTAAAAAAAAAATATTTTCTTCTATCTCTTTTCTTTTTTCTTTTTTTTATTGCGAACTGATCATCATGGTCATTAAGCAATTATCTATGAAAAAATAATCAAACATAAGGAGGGCGCACCCAGTCATCATCCTTATAGTTGTTGAGGTTCTGCTATTAGATCCGTCATCGGGAGCGTGCTCGAACTTTTATGTTGATCTAACTTTCATCTTTTTTTACTTGTCCTATATAACTAATACTTAACTATTCCTCTTCCCGTCTTCCATTCATCTTTCTTTTAATTGAAGTTATCATCCGTTACGAATGTCCGACCGTTTCATTTCTCCGATTTCATTCATTAATTTTTTCTAAGACTTCGTCGTTAGTTATTTATTCGTTCGAGGAATTTTTTTAACATTCGACACAACATCCATCGCTAATATGGTCTCTGTATGAAATAGCACGAAATATATATATATATATCCAGCGCTACGATCTTCTTTTCAAGCATGGATGTGATTCCATACCATAGACTAGTACCGACCATACGTAACATCGCACTAGCCGTAGTCTTAACTGTAAGTTATAGTCTTTCCGAACGATCAGATTGACAGCACGCTTGAAGTTACTCACCCTTTTGTTCTTGAAACGTATCATCGACCGACTTTTTCGATAAGTGCTCATACTGAAACAACGTGCGCATCTTTACGATTCTAAAGAACTTCATTTCATTTACTCAAGATATAAACGTAGAAGACTTAAACGTAGTGTAAACGTAGTAATAAAGTGTAATTAATTTATTTATTAGTTCCGACCTCTTTTACTAAGTAAGAACACCCGACATACACATGTTTTCATAGTTATCCTACAGTATTAATATAAGAATCTAAGATTCGAACAATATTTTTTTAGCGGTTTAAGTTCAAATATTAATATCTATCGTTATTAATTAAGAAAACGACGTTTATTTACTTTTTCATTTCATCAATGTTTAACATTTGTTTTTTTTTACCCAATTTTAAAATTTCAGTTAATTTTTTTTTTTTTTTAAGTTTTATTAATCTATATATATGTAAGGGGTGCTCATTTTTTTGGACCCCAGTTCGTGTAAAAACGATGGGGTAAGTCTATTGTTTCAAAAAAGTACAAATATAGTAGAAATAATAGATTATCCAGATCTGAGTTTATGAAACTCTGAACAAACTGTTTTACAATATTATAAGATTAAATTAATTTGTATATATCATATACTTAGGCCAGATGTGCATATTTATTCTACGATGATTTATTTCTGCAATGGTGTCAAAGTATTAAAAATTAGAAACAGTTCAGTTACTAATTGATCTGCTCTATTATCGATAAAATCTTTATTACAATGATTACAGTCGGAAAGAGTGTGTTTTATCCGTGAAGTTACATGTTACACAGTTGTTGTTATGCTTGTATAAATAATCTTTAAATAATACGTTATCACCCGTAATAAATTGTACGTTAAAAAAAAAATAGTTTTAAAGGATATACTACTGAATCTTTTTTCAATGTCTGGGAAAAACTTTTTAGCTATACCCTAATATTCGTTCCATTGTGATTGAAATGTATTTGTATAATGCTTATCCAATGTTTATGTTTAAACACGTTTAAAGGTTTGCTCATGAATGAAATAAGGTTGTCAATATTATTACTGAATTCGCGATCTGAATTTATACTATTAGAATAATATATTTTCTAAAAAACAAAAAAAAAAAAAACGATTAATAAAATTATTATTTTCTAAACTAGGCATATTTCGTAATTTACTGTGTCTAATTTTCATGGACGCGAATGACGTTCCTAGTCGAGCGTCCTAAAATAAAATATCTACTCCTAGATAAAGGCTTTCCCTAATTTTTTCCATCCATTTCTGTTCTACGCCTATCGCAACCATCGCTTCAAATTATATAGGTTATTCTCCTTTTTCTAGCAGCACCCTTTTAATGAGATTTTCCCTACACCTCGGGATCTACAGTTCTTATTTCAATCATCTTTTATTATATCCGCCACTTTATGCCTATTGGAAGCTCTTCAGTCGACAATTCTCTCGATAGAGCGAGCGTGAAAATGTCGCTTTTTTCAATCCGCTGTCCTGTACATTTAAGTTTTCTAGATAAGATATCCTGTTACGGATGTATTTCTCCGAGAAATATTTCTTAGTTGCTTTTTCTTTTTCCGTCCGAGCAATTCGTTCTAATCTTCTCTAGATATTCATTTCAAAGGCCTCTAGCCGTAAAAATGTCTGCGTCTTACAAGCATATTTTTAACCATAACGTAACAGTGAAATATTCTGACGTTGAACGTCCTATTCTTTAACATAGGAGCGTGATTTTTCTATACGTTTAGATTGTTGTTCATATTACGGTTATGTCACTTTCATCGTCCGTAGAAAACGCCTCTAAATAACGAAATTTTTCCTATAATTTTATCTTCGATTTTCGAAATTCTAAATTCAATCTGCCGAGATAATTTCAGTTTTATCCGTAACTAAGCCGACTTTTCACCTGACATATATTCACTTTATTCGGCATTGTTCGCATTTTCTTCATAGGTCCTCCTGCTATTTAATTTTTATATAGTCGGCGTAACTAATAAAATTCATTATTTTTAAATTTATTTTGAATCCCGAATAATCCATTTCTCGTATACACAGATGAATTCATAATTGCACGTCGTTTTCCACAGTAATTACCATTTACTTTTATGTATTGTCCGTATAAACTGCGAGTCTCTTCTATACTGTGATTTCTTAGTACACGACAGTTCCTCGTGATTATGCCTTCTCGTATTAATGAAGAAAGTTATCACGATTAATGTTTGAAGTTCGTCGAAGGTAATTACCTTGAGGAGGATTATGGCGTCTTTTGCGTTCCGTTTACTTATTAATCCGTACTGAGTTTCGCGCCAAATTATTTTCTTACAGGAACTATTTTTTTTTTTTTAAATATTTTATTATTACACAAAATTGGTCTGAATTAATACGATCGCGTTGCGTCAGGTCGATAATTAAAGATCCTATATAAATAACGACATTTGTTATATATATATAATATATTTTTGATATTTTCCACGAATAGACGATTAATCCGATTATCAATGAACCCTGTAGTAGTTCACTTAATTTTTATTATCAGTCGATTAATACATTTTACGATAGGTTTCATAATACACATCATCAAGAGATGTATGTGAAATTGAGTCTAAACATTGACATTTAAGTTCATATTGAGTGTTTGTTTTTTCTTAATTTATTGATTAATTTTTTCGGTAATCACACGGTATGATTTTTGTGCAATATTCGATATCAGTGGTGTAAATGTAACTGATTAAAAATAACGTCGCTGAAATCCGCGAATGAGATGATTCCCCGCAATTATTTCATATTTTTATATACTCTATATTATACACATATATATTATATAATATCAATTAACGCTTGCCCTATATGGTCATCAGTATAGTACATATAGGAAATTAAAGTAGTTCAAAATCATTGCTGCAAAATTTCGTTGAATGCTACGCGATATACTAGAATTTCTAGTCTACACGATCATTTAAACACTCCTTATATATATATATATATATATATATATATATATATATATATATATATATATATGTAATATGTATATATATATGTATATATATATATGTATATATATATATATATATATATATATATTCATTTATTAATAAAATATCGAAAAAATGTTAGGAAAACTGTAAAATTCATCGAAATAAATTAATTCGTGTAATAGGGAATTACAATATGGAACATCTACGCGTATAAGCATCGTAGAATAAAACACAGATTCTTGTAATTATAAACCTATTGTTAACTATAAATATTTTAAAATTATTTCTAAACACATTGCTTTTGATTTTATTAATTTATCGATTTATTAATTTTTGTTTCCTCGGTGTGTCTGGTTTTTCAGTAGGTTTTTTTTTTTCATATTTTCCTACATTACTTTCTTTAAATAATTTCAAAAGTATAAGTTTTGTAATTATACATATTTGGAGTTGCTAAGGTTTATGTATAGGTACTTAGCTTTAAGTTATGAAAGAAAATTGTTTTCAGTTTAATGTGTAAAAAATATAATAGAAATTTTTTCATTCGTTAATTCTATATATTAACACTATGTGCTATATTGAGTTGGATTATGACTTTTCCGTGCCCCTGTGTGCTGCAATTGTCGCAATAAAAAAAAACTCGAGTACTAAATACGCGTGCTCGAAATACGGTAATTTACAGTTCGAATGATTTTACGATATATTACGGAATATGTATATAACAATATGTATATTAGTATATATTATAAACGAATATTGTAGGCATACGTACAACTGGCGAAAATACCTACTGTTAGGGAAAAAAAGGTAAATACCGAGAAATTTGGAAATTCAAAAGAATCATCTCGGTTAGTGGTTTCTAGAGAATTGTTTTTAGAATCTCTTCGGAATATTTTTATAATAGTTAGTACCCTGTAGTGGTAAAGTAACAGACTGTATTATCTTATTTTAGATACGTGCTTATTATATATACTTAAGGCTGTTGACAACGATATCTATTTGGTTGATCGGCAGTGCGAATTGTCAAGTTTTCCGAGAAGGCCCGAAATTTCGAAAAGTTTTTAAACCACCGCCAGGCCATAATGAAGGGGTTTACATCTTTTCTCTTTTTTTTTACTCGGAACAAAAAGAATCCGCGGGAAGTAAGATTTCTTCAAATTCATCTTGTTCGCTCGAAAACGGACACTAAAGATAGTCAGATTTTAGCGGCAGGTGTCTTTTTCAGTGTGCCTCGGTCGATAATCGTTTATATATTATTACTTACTTACTTACTACTGTAGCGCGCCACGAGAGAGAGAGATGATATTATCTGTCGATATACTCTCAACCGTAATTGATCCTATCATTCGCGGAATACCTTTCACGGATTATTCATAATTTTTTTTAGCTTCCATTTTACTACGTACAAAGGAGTGATTCTCTCACTTATCCGTACTAATCCGTTATTTCTGTTTATCCGCTATTTCAGACAAAATCACTTCTCAGTATAGGTTACTGGAAATACTCTACCAGGCATTATATATATTGAATAAATGCCCTATATAGACGAAGCGATAAATAGGTGCAAGCGATATTTAAAAGAAACGTGGAAATTTCAATTAAAAGTTAAGGTGCGAAGACAGAACTGGTAAAATATTTTTAAATTAAAATCGTAACGTACTAAAAGTATTACGTATAGGAAACAAACAAGAAAGGTCTCGATGAAAAATGTATTTACTACGAAAGAACTCCAAACGCATAAATAAATCGTTTACTTTATTTTGTCGTAAGGACTGTGAATCTTGCACACTGAATCGGAGACGTCCTGACGGTTATCCAAGGCTGCACTAAATCAAAGATATCAACTACATCAGGGTCTATTAACGAGTTAAGAAATCAAGCTCATTCATTTCTATCACATGACGCTTGCTAAGAATTAACTATTTCTAGATTATATATACATATTAAACATAAAACCTGTAGTGTCTGTGATTTGCGAATATTTTCATTATAATCACTGCATTGGGCTATTTTCATCGCACATAAACAGAAAATCTATATTATCGGATTCGTTATAGTTTCACGTTGATATTACAAAGAGGACAGAAATTACAATAATTTAAAATTTGTAAAATATCGCTGTCTCTTTTAACAGTTTCATATATTAGTATAGTACACGCATATGTATATATATATACACACACTTTCGTTATTTCGGCCACGCCCCTAACGAAACAAAAAGTCATTTGTATTGCGGATGTTGGTAGTGAAAGTACATTCGAACCGGAAAACGTGTTAAATTTCAAACGATTTGGCACATCGCTGTTTACTACTTTTTAAAACTTTAAATTATTGTAATTTCTGTCCTATTTGCAATATCAATGCGAAACAAAGCTTAAAAAAATAATTACAGACGCGAAGCCGTGAGTAACTTCTAGTATATATATATATATATATATATATATATATATATATATATATATATATATATATATATATAATTGGGACGTCGTTCAGTCAATTCGGCTAATCGGAAGTCAAAAATTATGCCATTTAATCTAGTCCATTAAACATTACCATCGACTAATAACATCGACAATGCCACTTTTCATTTCAAATATCCTTCTTCAGTTATTTCCGTTTCTGCCGCTGTATCGGATCTTCGTCATCATAATATTGTCGTTGACAACAGGCTACCTACTTTAACTAATTCTGACCATATGTATATACGTATGCGCATATATTAGAAACATATATAAACCTATATAAACTATTTAATATGTACATACGTATAATGTATACTGTGAATAAAAGTTTGGCTTGCGCTTAACCTAATGCGTAATGTGATCTTGATTCGATACAAATCATGAAGTGAAACCTTTCCGTTTCTCACATGTCGTTGACAATAAGCTACCTACATTTCCGACCACATGTATGTATATACGTGTGTATTATATACATGCGTATAAACATGTATAAACAAATATAAACTATCTAATATGTACGTACGTATAGTGGCGAATACAGGGCATTCTCGCTTTAAAACTAATATGTTATGTGATATTCATTTTAAAACCCTACTATATCTTTAAATATCTGTAGTATGTATACTCCTAATACGGAAACATTATGAACTCACATTTCGGGTTAAAAAAAAAAAAAAAAGATAGATTAAGTCAAAATTTTATACCAAAAGCTCTCCACCAACAAACTGCCCCCTATGAGGACATTTAACAGAATCAACCGTCACACACTTATTCTACAATTGCCAAACACTTACACCACACAGGCTAAAACACAAAATACGGGGCCCGATACACAAAATACTCTCAAACAACCCTCAATCAATAGGTAGTATTCTGGCTTTTGCAAGAGAAAGCGGACTACTAGCATACATATAAATTAGACACACGTCTCCTTATGCTGTAATAACCTTGGTGGTTACAAACGGCATATGGAGATTTACATATTTAAAAAAAAAATAAATCATCTCTACATAATTATTCTCGTATTAAATGATCTTTCACACACATTATGTCCACAAAATGGAAGTTCATATAACTTTTGAAACTGTTTTCGCGGTGTCCATATTCATAATTAGATACAATAATTTCGGAATAACCGCGTACAAAAAAGAAAAATAGTTAAGGTAGTAGCTTGTTATGTCATAGTTCAGTTTAGTTCTGATGATGGACACGGCATGTTGAAACGTAAACTCAGGTTTGTTAATATATCGTTTTACTTTTATTAATAAATCGTTTTTTTTTTCTTTTTTGTACGCGGTTATTCCGAAATTATTGTATCTAATTAAGAAAGAGCACGCTTTGATAATAATAAAAAAAAAAACACATTGCATCGATTTAATATGTAAGAACTTTTGGTTTTTCCTTAACATTTTTATTATGTAACAAAAAAATTACTTTTTAAATTCTATTCGTGTTTTACCAAACGTCGTTAATGCAGGAAACATTTTCGGTGGTTTGATGTTTTTTCATGTCGGGATACTTAAATTTATTTAATCAATATTATGTGTCCAAGACGAACAGTAATCTTATAATTACCACCATTAAAAATGATGGCGTATATATTTTTTATTTGTTTTTTAGGTTATACTTTTAAGTCGTCTAATTTTGGGCATAATCCGCCATTCTGTATAACATTTTTTTTCATTCATTTTTTTTGTAAGAAAGTACATTTTCCATTAAGTTTATAATAACCGCATCTTCTAAATTATCATGTTGGTACTCGTGAACAAAATTGAAAAGTTTAAATAAAAGCAGCGAATTAAAATTAACAAACGATGCACTGTGTATAGATTACGTGTATGCACACTCTTCGTATAAGCGCATCGGTTTCTGTTAATATTGGTTACAATATAGAGATATTGTACATGCGTTACATACTACAACGATAATTGCGAGTCCAGAATAAAACGAGTGTAGTTATTACACCGGGTACCACCAGTAACTATAGCGCATTACAAAGTTGTAACGTTATAATAAACCTGTTCACAACCGCTATTACACCGAAGACTTTAAACGATACGAATATGTACATCCGTTTACCAGAGCACCGAACACTTTAAAACGGTAAGCATTGTAAGCAAGCAACGAAGCATATTGTCGAAGATAAGTATATAATCGCAGATGTTATGCGCTACTAGCGCGTCACTTTTAAAATATACAATTTCACGAATTACTTGTGAATATTTCAAATAAATACGATTAAAAATATTTTACATTTCCGGTTCTATTTACATCATTTATTCCGGCCGTATAAATTATTTAATAAATTCATTAACACGATGTCCGCTATATGGTACACGTGAAATTTTAATGATAACAATATTTTTAATTCCCTCAATTGATGTGAAATGTCTCGATTTTTAAAATATTTATATAAATACATCGAAAATTATTTACAGTTCACCTAAGAAGTGGTAATGTGATAAACACCTGCGTATAAAATTTATAGGTCAAAATGTTACGACTTTGAAAGGCTCGATATTTTTTAGCAAATCACCCTCGCAGCTGCGCATAAGTTAATAAACGAACTGAGATTTTTTTTTTACGCGCCGAAGCTTCTACCATTTTATTGACCTTTTATTAAATAGATAAGAAAAACCGATCAATCGGGTATCCAGAGAATGAAGTATCGGGCTGCAAAACTTGAGCATTCCTACTGCCTGTTTAGTTGCATCAGATCGTGCAGATCTTCTTCATTGATGGATGTCTATGTTTTGTAAAAGACCACTTACCTTTTATAGATCTATCCAACCTAATATCTCTACTACATCAGTACTACATAGTATACCTGATCCTGGATCGGATTTTTTTTTACTATTCAAACCCATTAATAATTCTATTTTATCAGTTAAAAACCAAATATTAAAAAGGCCGATAATTATACTATTTTTATTATTTAATTTCCGATAATTAATATTCTCATTAATAAAAAATTTTCTCGGTGTTATAATCAATAAAAATTAAGCTTATAATTTTTCTTAATTTTGTTTTAAAAAAGTCTAGATAATTATTTTTTAGGTATTTTCAAAATCATTAATTTTTATAAAAAATAATTAATAATTATCAAAATTTTATTAAAAAGATCTAATATATAGTTCCAAAGTAATAGTTTCTCCTTCAAAATTTATTAGTTGATTATTTTGATCTATAATTTGAACATAAATTTCTCTAATCTCATACAAATTTATTGGATAATAACGATGCCGTAATTTGAACAATTTTCTCTCCAGTAGGTGTATTTAATGGAAAAGAATAAACAATATTTCCTCTTGATTTTCCATTTTCATAATTCGATTCAATGAGATTACATCTAATATCAATTGTGTCTACTGGAAAAATATCTACCGTTATATTAAAAAAAGGCAGTAAAATCTTTTTCTATAATTCTTTTGCTAAATCCTATAAGACGTCCTATTGAATTCGGTGCTGCAAAATCTACTTTGCTTTTTTTACACATTAATTTAACTTTATGAGTATTTGGTTGTGCAATTATCGTTAAATCGGCAGTTTTAGTTATTTTTTTGTGTAATTTCATTTAAAATTTCTTGTACTTCATAAGTACCAGGAGGAATAATAATTATTTCTCGACCACCCTTATCATTTATGAGATGAAATTCATTTCACATTTTTTATAAAATTATAGGTAACAAAATTGGTTAAACATATTTGCCAATCTTTATTTTTATCTAACCTTATAGGTTCTTCAAAATGATGAGTAAAAATAGAAGTATTACCACTTAATTTAATACTAAAACCCATATTGACAATATGTATTTATATTTTTAAAAAATTTATGAATTTAGAAATACTTAAAATTAAAGATTTTCTAAGAAAAATTATAAACATTGTTGTTATTAGTTATATTATTGAGAAAATTTTAACATATGGCAAAAAATGCCACATGCTTTAATAAATCAAAAATACACAAAAAAACTGGTAAATTCGTGTTTATTACTAATCCAAATTAGTTAAAAATTTTAAACAAAGATGACCACAAATAACTTCATTAAAATTTTGATTTTTATCGTATACTTGATTTTTCATAGAAAAATATCTCATTAATTCAATAGGTGGTTTAACACCGAAAGAATCAAAATAATTAATTATTTTATCTTTTTTAAATACCAAACCCAGCGTGTTCCTTTCCTATCAGAATTATCAAAGTGAATAATCATGCTTTCATTTTTTCTTATTTTATTTGGAAGTTGATCTTTCATTAAAACTCCTCTAAAATAAGGTATAAATAATTATCTCGCATAATTTTTTAATTCAATATCTGATAAAGGTTTAATAGGAATTTCCAATTGCTTTGCAATCTGACTTGAAAAATTCAATTTTTTTTTGAGAATTTATATAAAATCCTTGTTCATCTATTTCTTTATTTCTTGTTTTACTAGGATTTACATAAAACCCTTTTCCAAGCTTTTTTTCCGCTGCTTGAATATCTTTATAATGATGTATAAACTCTGCTACTTTATTATCCATATCTATCCCATATCCCAAATTTTCTTTGTTTGTATTATTAATTTTGATTCTTTCTTCAACTAATTTATTGTTAGCTTTTTTTATTATTATAAACATTTATAAGATTTTTAGCTACTGTTGAAGCTGCTGTTATAATTGGTAAAGCAGTCTTTAAAGCTGGTAAAAAACCACCAGTTTTATTATTTTCATTTATATATTCTAATTGAGGAATTTTTAATTGTAATTTAACCGGTTTCTTCTGTTTTATTCCTCGTTTAATTTGTTTTATTTGATATTTTGATAAAGGTAAATAAGTTTCATTTTTTATACTATTTTTTGTTCTAATTAACTGACTATGATCCAAATTAAGAGTAATAGGTTTCTGCAATTGTATTCCTTCTAGAATTAATTTTTGATCATTTTCATCTAAATCAAGAGGATATTTTATTCCGGCTCCTAGCATCTTTTAGCTTTCATAACATTTGTTGTTAAATATGCGGCAACTTTTTCACCTAAACTCGAATCATTAGAAGTTATTCTTTTCCAAGCTTCTTATTGTAATTTATAATCAGCCTCATGACTTTTATCAAGATCTTTTGACCTTGCATAAGCTATATCATGATTTTGTGCAGCTTCATCTAATTTATTTTTTGGTTTTAGACCTTGAGATAATTTTGAAAAATTATTTTAAATAAATGAATAAAAAAACTAATAAATTAAAAACACGTATTAAGGTAGAAAATTATGATTATAATAAACCTGCTCCTAGATATAATGAAATATTTCTAAATATAATTCGGGCTGGTATTTTTGGGCCATCAGGATGCGGAAAAACAAATGTTTTAATTTAAATTTTATTAGAAATAAGTACTTATTCAAATATGTGTTTATGTACAAAACCTCATCAAGAAAAATATGAAAGATCAAAGGACATAATTGATGTTTTTAATAAAAAATCAAAATATAAAATTAAAATTTCATTATTTTTTGGGATAATATTTAAGTTATGTTTTTGTTCATATTCATCACATAATTTTAACAACCAATTTTTTTTTTTATTGTAATTGTTAATATAATACAATCTTATCTATGAGATAAATAAATATTAATTATAAATTAGAACCCATAACTTTAGATATTTATATATATGTACAGTTACATACATACGAACTATAAATTAATAAGTCGTGCGATATTATTCGCTAAAGGCGTATTAAATCTAACTATTTTAAATCATGCGGTTTTGTTCGTTGAAGTCGTCTTAATTCACAATTCCGATTGATTAAATCTGATGCTTCAGGATTTGGATGTTGGTGAAGTCGGTTTGTATGTTTCTTTGCGAAGCAGCGAATTACATCGTCGACCCACGGAATGTTTAAGTCTGAATGTATGTCACGATTTCGTTGGTACCAGTGAGCCGCTGTGATAGCCCGCAAACAGCTGTTTTGAGCTCGCTGAATAATCAAACGATTGCTCTGCTTTGTACAGCCCCATAGCTGGATGCCGTATGTCCAGATCGGCTTAATCAGCTGGTTATATATTAAAACTTTGTTAATTAAACTGAGTTTTGAATACCGCCCTAACACCCAGTCTATTTCCCATAACTTATGAGAAATTTGTTTTCTTTTCATCTTGACATGCACCTTCCAGTTCAGACGTGAGTCTAGATGCATACCAAGGTACTTGGCTGAATCTGCCTTGGGGACTACAATGCCATCAATATATACTGGTAAATAGGTATATCGTCTGAGAGTGAATATGACATGAGCTGATTTCTGGTGATTAACTAAGATTTTCCAAACACGCATCCATTTACTAATTTGGTGTATGGCTCGTTGCAGGTTAGTTGTTGCACTTTCTATTGTATCACCAACTGACAGAATAGCAGTATCATCAGCAAATGTGGCAATACAGGTTTCTGTAGTTGGCGGTATATCTGCTGTGTGTAACAGGTACAAGGTAGGTCCAAGGACGCTACCTTGTGGCACTCATGCCTTTATTAGATATGGTAACGATATAGCCTCTGCCAGAGAGACCTGAAAGCTTCTCTCTGCAAGGTAGGATTCGAGTAACTGACACATATTTCTTGGAAGGATTGTACTAATTTTGTAAATTAGTCCTTCATGCCATACCTTGTCGAAGGCTTGCGATACGTTTAGAAACACTGTTGCACAATGTTTCTTTTCCTCCATAGCACGTTCAATGGTCGCAGTTACCCGATGTAACTGATCGATCGTAGAGTGCTTATCCCTAAATCCAAATTGATGATTCGGAAGAGCAACAAGGGGCTTTAATCGTTTCAACAGCAGTTTTTCAAATAATTTAGATATAGACGGCAAAAGTGAAATTGGCCTATATGATGTCATATGTTCTAACGGTTTTCCCGGTTTTGGTATCATAATGACTTGCGCGATTTTGAAACATTTAGGAATGTGCCTCAACCCGAAGCATGTGTTGAATAGATACGTTAGCATGATCGTCCCCTTACGAGAAAGTTGTTTAAGAACTGCTGGCGAAATGTTGTCTATACCAGGTGCTTTCTTTGGATTTATGTTTGTATCGATTTCCATGGCTACTTCATATGGAGTAATGGGTTTTATTACGATGTCTGGTTGATATCTTTTAGATAAATTTATGCTCGTCTGTATAACGTGAGGCTGAAAAACTGACGCGAGATATTGCGCAAACAGTTCAGCTTTCTCATCCTCTTTTAATATCCATTGGAGCTATCTGAATTTGTGGTCGCTTAAAACGCCTTGTTGCTTTCCATAAGGAATAATCTTTATTTTGCGTCCGCACTCAAGTTTTTTAAGAATTCTGAAACGTTATTCTGTTTGAATTCAGAAAGTAATCGATTGAGCATGTTACTTTTTCGATTAAAAGTTGTTTTATCCATAGGATTCCTTGATTGTAGCCAAACTTTGCGAGCCTTCCTTCGTTCTTTAATTAGTTCCCTTATTTTAAGGGGATAATTAACCTCCATTGGCAGCTGGTTCTGAACAGCTAGAGTGGAATAGTGGGTAGCTTCTTTAACTGAATCGATAAAATCTTGTCCTGCTACTTCCAGTTCTTGTATTGTTTTAAGGCGAATGTTAAGTTCAATTAAAGAGTCAAGTTTATCTCTAAACTGGTCCCAATTTGTAGATCTGTTTGTAAGAGTAGTTCGAACTCTGTTTGTGCTAACAACGGAACTAACTGTCATCAAGACGGGAGTGTGGTCAGATGATAAGTCCATTATGCCTCTAACGTTTAAATATGTAGGTGTAACTCCTTTGGTAATGAAAAAATCGAGAAGGTCAGGCACCTTACTCTGATCTGTAGGCCAATAGGTTGGTCTGCGTGAAGAATAAAATTCACAACCACATAAATTGATAGCATGAAGAAGTTCGAAGGCTTTTTTTTGGCGTTACTATACGAGATCTCCATATTGTATGTTTTACATTATAGTCTCCTCCAATGATGAAATGCGGCCCAAGTCGATTGAAAATATTTATTATTTGTTTTTTCTCAAAATTAGTTCTTGGTGGTCTGTATGCGGCTGCAAGGTTAAAGTCAACCCCATTAAGGTTTATACCTATAACTGTAATTTGCATAAAATCCTCACATATTTGATCTTGCAGGAAATGCTTAATACCTTTGTTTAATTATCACCGCCGTACCTCCTCCGGCTTTACCATCAGGATGGTTTGTGCAATAAACGGAATATCCGCGGATTCTTATACAGCTCTTATTTGTGAAGTGCGTTTCAGATATTAGGGCTACGTCTATGCAGTTGGTATTCAGGAACAATTCGAATTCTTGGGCACGCTGACTCAAGCCATTGTCATTCCAAGTGACGATTTGAAGAAATTTGTTCGTCATTTTTTCTTCTTGGACCTTGTATTTTGCTGTATTGCTTTGATTGGTTTTGTCTCTAGCTGTATAACACGAGCATTTAATTGGTTAATAGTAGTTTGTATATCGAGTAATAATGTCATGACGCTGTGTACGGTTGGTATTTGCTGCTGTTGAGACTGTAGTTTATCCTTTGACGGTTGCACAACTGTTACCTGTAGCAGCTTGTATTTCCCGTTCTCCTGATATTGTGGGGTGTGACTTTTGCTTTTGTATTGCATTATTATTTGATACCTCTTTAGTAGCTTTTGATTGATTTATTTTGAAATTATCTGTATCTGTGATTTTTATAGCTCTTTGTTTAACTCGTTCAGTAACACTTTGATTTGAACTTGAATTAGTTATTTGAAAAATCTTCGTTTTATATTCTGAACAGCCCTTCCAGTTAGCGGTATGATCGCCGCCACAGTTTGCACATTTGCAGGGTTCATTTCTTTTCTTTTGGCACAGTTCCGTTTTGTGATTATTACCACATTTTACACATTTGGGTGACCTAGCACAAAAAATGTAAAAATATCTTTGAGTCATATTTTAGATTATGAATTAATACTGGAATAAATTTTGGCATTTTTAAATTTAAGTTACATTTATTACAAGCTACTCCTCTAAATTTTCCAGTAAAATGATCGTGATCTTTTATTTTTTCATTCTCGTTATTAAATTTATTACTACAAATATGACAACGACTAGCTGATTCAAACAAAAGAGCTTCTTCTTTTCCCCAAATCATTTTTTATTTTTCAATCTCAATTCATGATATTTTTTTCCATGATCTTGTAACAATTTATTAAACATTTTCATTAATTTTTCTTGACTATCATATCTTACTAATTATGCACCCTTTGGGTTAGAATAGAAACGAAAACTATTAGATACATGTTTATGAATATATTTTGTTGTTTTTGTTATTTGTTTTTGCATTTTTTGTAATAGACATCCAAAGTCCAGCGTTAAAGTATATGGATGATATTGTTTGGCTCCGAGTGTATAGTATTTCCTAATATTTTTTTCAGCAGATGGCATTTGAATATTTTGTTTATTATTAGTACAATAATCGATATGAGAATTATAATCGGATTCAGACTCATATCTTTTATGACATTTCATGCAAACGTTGACATGATTAGTATAATTATGTATTTTCCTTCTTAATAAAGCGCTTAAATTTTTAATTCCTACAATATGATCTTCATATAAAAGTAAATTTATATGTCCTTCCTTATTGTTAAATTGATTACTTTGATAATATAAACTTATTAGTGATTCATCATCGTATTTATAAATATTAATTGATTTATTTATAAAATCTTCATATCCTTTAATATTTTCAGGAATTAAATTAATTGGGTATTCTATATTCAAATCTTCGTATTTTGAGGTATTATAATTATTTGGTCTATCAGAATTTCTCAGAATTGGATTTAAAATACTTTTCAAGGCATATTCAAAACATCGTAAATCTTCTTTTTTATTACATTTAAATTTATTAGTTCTTACATTCTTCACATTGATGCAACATTTCTTTGAGATGATAAAACTTGGTAATTGAGTATAAGTTCCTCCTCTTAAAGGATTATTTTTATGAGAAAAAATATCTATTTTAATAACTTTATCAAATCGATATTTTGTATTATTAGCATTATAACGATCATAATTTCGTGAAATTTCCTTTTTTGCTAAAGTCAATCTACTTTTTATTGTATTTCATTTAAGTATAATATATCTAGAATGTTGTGTATGATTATTAACTATTTCTCCAGATAAATTCAATTCAATATAATTTACAACAACTGCTAACTGAAAGCTTATATTTTTCTTATTTTTTAATTATTTTTTTAGCAATGTCATAAAGTTTATTATTAACTTTAAATAGAGCTGATACTAAACCATTATTTTTAGATAAATAAATCTCATAATCATGAATAATATTTTTCCAGTTTCTTGTATTTCCTTCTCTAATTTCATTAATAACAATTTTTGGAGGTAATTGTTTTGGTTTTTCATTACTAAAAATACTATCATCAAAATTGTAAATTGGTATTCTTTTATTTTTTCTTATTTTATTTCTCAATTTTAAATAGAGGTAATTTAAAACTGCTTTGGATAAATCTTTTTTTCTTCAATCTTGAATATCCTAAGATTCTTTCAACTTGACAAAAATTATATAATTTCCTTTTTGTATATCTTTTTTCAAACTTTGTGTATAAATTCATTTTTCTATTTTGTTGTTTACTTAGTTATTTATATAGAAAGAAATTTACAAAGAAATTTTTTATATTAAAAAAGTATGTTACCTAAGTTTTTTAAACATTTTTTCTATATAAATAACTAAATAAGTACACGATGGAAAATCCTAGTGAAATTTTTGAAATTGATATTAATGAAATTATGAGAGCAAATAAAATTAGTGAACAGATTTTTGGTGTACCACTTATTAACATGGAAGAAATTAGGAATAATGAATTTATTGAAAATTTATCTAATTTACCATTTTTCGGTTATGAAATTGAATATAATGAAGAAATTAATAATGAAGAAATTGAAATTAATGATGATGAAATTTTAATGATGATGAAATATTTGAATTTCATGAAACCTTGAATCTGATTATGAAAGTGATGATTCTGGGTATGATTCTGACATAGCAAATTATTTCAATTATTTATATAGACCTGGACCTGATTATAATTCTGATGAATTTATTTCTGATCCTGATACAGAAGCAGAACCTTATGAGGGGATATAAGAAGATTATGAATATAGAGATAATGATGAATATTATGATTGAGTATATTAATTTTTTTTAAAACAATTTTTTTAAAATAATTTTTAATAATTTTTTTTCTATATAAATTAAAATGGAACAAAATATTATAGAAAGCAAAGATTATATTGATTATAGGCCTCCTATTTCTATTGATATAAATCAACAAGTAGGGAGAATCCCTATATTTTTATATAATGAAGATATCAAAACGTGTCCTCATAGAAGCTTTTTAACTATCAATGGAAAAATAAATATTAAAAAAGTTCTGATAATACAGGTCCTGATATAGAAGATATTCATAAAAAAGTAATATTTGTTAATAATGGAATATTACACTTATTTAGCAGAATTAGTTATCATATTGGTGGAAATGAGAATATAGACAATCCTGGTATTGCAATAGCACTGAAAGGAATAGTTTCGTTTAAAGATGATGCAGTTTATGATGATGCTTGTTGGACTGTAACAACAGGATCTACAATAATGAATGAAAAGGGATATTTTTCTATTTTTATACCAATGAAAATAATTTTAGAATTTTTTGAAGATTATACAAATTACGTATATCAAATTCATCAAGTATTAAGATTAATTAATGTAAATACTAATTGCAATGATGTACTACAACTAATTGATGAAACAATATCAAAATCTCATACTATTAGCATAAATTTATCAGAAATAATTTGGAGAATGACTCAGTATAAAACTTATGAGATAAAAATTAATAAAGAAATAGCATCATATACCGAATATGATATGTATTTTAGACATTGGATGTATATAGAAAAAACTTCTGTTTCTGGAAAAACATTTACTTGGGATATCTCTATTACATATTATAAACCACGGTATGTTATAATTGGATTTCAAAAAAATAGACATAATAAAATCCTAGTTGATAATGGGCAATTTGATCTTTGTAATCTTGAAAATATTCAAGTTTCTCTTAATAATAATGTTCATTATCCGAATAATAGGTTAAATGTTATACTTTCTGAAAATAAATGTACTCAAATTTAGGAAATGTTTAAAAATTTTAAATATTCTTATTATGGAAAGGCAGGTCAATCTCTAATAAATTATAATTATTTTATAAATAAATACCCAATTATTGTTATTAATTAAACAATCTGAAGTAATAAAAAGTTCTACAGTAAATATTAAAATTAATTTTCAGTGGTGGGACTCATTTGAATCTACTTCAACAATTCATTGTTTAATAATTACAGAAGATAATGCTAGATATAATCCGTTAAAAAATACTGTTATAGCTCATTAAAATTTTTATAATTATTAATTATTTTTTATAAAAATTAATGATTTTGAAAATACTTAAAAAGTAATTATCTAGACTTTTTTTAAACAAAATTAAGAAAAATTATAAGCTTAATTTTTATTGGTTATAACACCGAGAAAATTTTTTATTAGTGAGAATATTAATTATCGGAAATTAAATCATAAAAATAGTATAATTATCGCCTTTTTTAATATTTGGTTTTTAACAGATAAAATAGAATTATTAATGGTTTTGAATAGTAAAAAAAATCCGAGCCAGGATCAGGTATTCTACTACTTACGCCTCCTAAAAACTTCCCAGCTCGACTTTTCTTTTCAATTCTGATCAGACTTCGTTCCAACCACAATTGCCTTCCTAGCCATTTGTGTACTCCAGCAATCTTACTAAATCTGTATACTGTCCTATGCATGCGGGAACTATATATTCGATGCTAATCATGTTTGCTTGCGATTTGTATAGCAGAGCTAGAGATGCCTTTATTAATGTGCATCCCTCTCTTTCACGGTTGCCTACTTATTTGTCCTTAATATTAATATCCTCACAGCTATTGTCATCTAAAATTAATCTCTAATTTTTATTTTTCTCCTTTTTCCTTTGTTCTTTCGTTATCATATGTATGATATATTTATATGAAAATAGTGTTGACAATTGGTAATTTTGGTTTTCATACCTAAGCCCAATTATTGTAATATAATAAATAAAATAAATAATAAAAATTTATTTAAATATGAAAAATCAGGTCATTCGGAAAAACTTTAAAAATTTCAGACTAATGTTATTCCTTTACTACGCAGAATGTTTACTGTTGAACATCCAGTCAACTATAGTAGAAGGCTAAAAAGAAGAAAATGGTGTCGTGGCGCTCTAACGATCACCTAAGCAGTCAGATGGTTCGCTGTGATGTTCCCCCGTACGCTGAAATAGAACCCTTCCTATCGCGATGAAAATCTAGCCTTCCGTTGAGCCAGCTAGATTAGATTAATTATTATTTTTGTTATTTTTTCCCCCTTTTTTTTCTTTTAGTTTTGAGCAATGTCGTTTGTGGCTAAAAAAAACAAAACAAAAAACTTGTAGTTAAAACCAAGGTGGGTGCGATATTATGTGTGGCCGGTACTACTGTACGGTATGGAAAGTTGGATTCTCACAAGCACGCTTAAGATTGAAATGCTGGAAATGTATATATACATATATATATATACATACATATCGTCGTATTTTGAAGATTATTTTACACAGAGACCATATTACCGATAATGTGCAGCGCAAAATGTCAAAGGAAACTGCTATACACTATATACCTTGTTGGGAAAATTAAAATATTACGGTTATATAGATATCTAGAAAGGTATTACTTATAGTAACTTGTCCTATCATCGAAGAACATCGGATGCCAGGGTAGAGAGAAATGTCACCGAGAGCTGACTGCGTCGGTGATACACAACGAGACGTCTACAGAGTTGCCATAGGTATCCAAGGACAAACACGGAGCAGCTGTGTTGATAACTTCGGTCGGAGATGGCGTAAAAAGAAGAAGATGAAATGAAACGTATGAAATTAATAACCGATTCATTTTTAGGCGGAAGTACTTACGCATCGATGAAATTAAATGAAAGAAATACTCGTTCGATGAATCTAGTCGAGTGTAGTACCCGATGTCTTAATGATGCGCATTATAAATCCATCATTCAAAATTGGAACCAATACAGAAGTTATTATTTCGATCATTTTAAAAATTTTCGTAAAATGTATTGTAAAAATAATATTATACCTTACTTGGGAAAAGATGCAATTTTTTAGCATATAAAACAATTCGGATTATTCCATGGTGAACGAACTACTGTTGATGCTGTTTATGAACATGTGCTATTTACCGTAGATGGTTTGAAAGCTGATATAAACAGCGATAGCCGTATACTTCGATTTAGGTAAAGCTGTTGACGTTGTAAATCATGCAAGTTTACTCCAAAAATTATAGAGATCTTACGTATAATTGATTTAAATACGATCTTGTGGCCAAACATTACACGGCTAAGATCGTATCGCTGGTGATAGCGTTGTTTCAACGTATGGACTTCCACCAGATCCTCTTAAAAGTATATTAAATACGAAAAGAAAACGGCAATAAAAAAATAATAATAACATAAATAAAAGGAAAAAAAATTAAAAATTAAAAGAAAAGATTTATGACCGATTTATTAAATTTACGTTCGAAGTAATTTCTACATCACATAGCCTTGGAATCTGTAATATTGAAGTCATACAGCTTCTGGACAACTCTGAGGGTGTTAGACGGTTTAAACGTCGAAAATCATACGACTTACCGAAGTAACGGAAATCTTCACACGTGCTTTCAACTTCGTCATTGTAGGCGACATCGTCTTTAAAAAGGGCGATAAAGAATTGCACCCGTGGTAGGTTTTAACCCCGATTATTATCTAAAATGTCCACGTTTTGTTTCCCCGTAAGTTGATGTTTTTTTTTCATTTCTGCTGCAACGATTTAAAGGGTTGAATAGTAATCCTTTTTTTTTCACGTTTTGAATTTTTAATAATAATAACAAATAAACAAATTATATCACAGAATTTTACAAAATTTATACATATATAAGCAACTATGAAACACATACATTCATGTACAGTTACATAAACATATTCTCACACATCAATTTACTTATACTCGCGAATGAACGTTAAATAATAATAATAATAATAATAATGACAATTCAATTTATTTGAATATTACATAACTATATTGCAACATGTACATATTAAACATATTAAACAGAATTGTAATATTCGATTGTGCGCATAACTACAGCAGCATCGATGTAATAAACGAAGACGCAACCAATTTATAACTACTTCGTGAAACTTAACCTAATGAAACACGTCGTTTTAAATTACGCGGTCGGGAACAACATTCTAAGCGATAAATAATAAATATAATTAAATATACAAGTAAATAATATGATGTACTCCCGGTCAATGCCATATAGTATAGCAGTCGTGATATAACGAACATAAAAAATATGCGCGCACATATCAAAAACAGCTACTTTGTTTAAAAAAAAATATATATATGATCATGATTAAAACCGATAAATACAAAAAATATAATAAATAAACATTTGTATTCAGCTCGTGCACCGTGTTATAAACAAATAAAACTTATTTCAATAAAGCTCGAACAAAAGAACAATTAGTAAATAAAATAAGCATAGAGGTTCGGGTCTGTACACCATCTCGACACTTTTATTACAATGTACGCGGTGTTACTTATGGATACACACGCAATCGCATTATTCTCTGAACATAAAATTGTACAAATATATATTGGTAAACATGATTTCCTACATACAAATTAAGGAAATATAGACTAGACGCTTCATTTTTTTTTTTAAAATCATATAAATCAACTATATACGACGAATCTCAAAATTCACATTCATAATATCAAACTTAAGTTTGTCGATTCACTTAGAGTAAATGATATCAATATTTCGCTTCCGCGATGTTTATAGTTAGAGATTAGATCAGTCGTCAATAACTATAGATTGAAGTGAAGCACTACAATGAAGATGTAATACAGTAATGTACTTTCTAAAAATAACTGATTTAAAAAAATTATTATAAACTAAACAAATAGTGTTAGTAAATAATTTTCCTGTAATTTATTGTATCGAATTTCCGTGGACGCAAATGATTGTAGTCGAGCGTCCAAAAATAAAAATATATAAATTGATGTTTATAGTTTAATAAATCATTTTCTGTTCCTTAGGTAAACTGTTATATATTTGGCATCCTATATTCTGATACTTATTCGAGAACGGAATTTCTGCTTTGAGTCTTGAACTAGTTTTCATTTCCGCTGCTAAATAATACATTTCAACCGGTACTTCGATACGTTTACAATTTGCAACTTGTATAACTGGCGTAACTGTAAAATGTTACTTGACGACTTATTACGAAATACGAATTTTAAGATAGACTTTCGTAAGCATTTAATTCGGTTTTACACGTTTAGCCAACCCATCACAGTGGACTATGTCATAGGCAAGTACTGGTTGATACGATATGCTTCAAACGTTCCATCGGAAAGAATTGCTTTAAATAATAGAACGAGTAATTAATTTCGTTCATTTTTTTATGAACCGCGCGGGTACTCCAATTTAACTGCAATGTATTTAATTTCAGTTATTTCAAAATTATTCCAATTTATTTTGCCGTAATTTGTACAGATTATTATGTGTACCTTACTATTATTCACAAATAACTTGTTACTTATTAACAACGGGATTTACATCCTCGTGAATTAACGTTCGTAGTAAGTTTAGATATTTCGAGAATCAACTGTTTGTACTGTACCGTCGGTATCGCTGAATTATTTCCAATATGTGCAAAAATCGTTTATATAGATGAGAAAAAGAAACCGTCCTAACACATTGCCTCACACCTGATCTCTGCACTTCGCCATTCCACTGTGAATATTGTTTAGTTTGACGGGATAATGTCGGTTTTCTAAATAATTATCCAACTAAGGATACATATTTCCACTATAATTTTTCGAGCGGTACATCGTGATTTATTGTATTAAAAGCTTTGTTGAAATCGAAATAAATTGAAACGGCAGATCTTCCTTTCTCAAGACACCTCGCCATATGAGTGACAAGGAGTGCATCGTCTGTTTCATTTTTTTTAGATAAGAAATCGATTCGATTGACGCTAAAAAAATAAATCGAATATTCGTGAATAATATTTAACGAAAGGTTTTTCACGCATTTTTCAAAAATAATTTCGACAATACATAAATTCGTCTGTAACTCTGATTTATCTGCGTTTTTATATACTGGCGTGATTATGCCTAGCTTGAGAATATTTGGAAATACTCTAATTCACAGCCTCGTAATAACGATAATAATAATCATCCATCATAATTCAAATTTATTTCAAGTTTCCGTTTGATTCGAAAGTAATTAGGATGTATAAAGAAGACGATCATTTAAATTGTAAACATGAAATACAACACATTACTAAGTACACTGAATTACCCTTAGTAGCTTAATAATAATAACAATAAAAAGGTATAAAAGCAACGATGATAATATACAGGGGAAAAAAACCTGCTACAAAAAGGAGAAAGAAAAAGAGATGCATAAATTTAATTAAAAAAAAAAAATTGATTGCAGTTAATTTACTTAATAAATAAATAAACAAATATATAAAATAATATGTTAAAAATCGGTGTTTTAGTCGGCAATGTTTGTACCGCGTAATTGCGTAAGCTGGCCATATTACAGTATAACCCTAATTAATTCGTTTTCGTGAATTTTACAAGTTTCATAAAATTTTTTAGCAAGCTTGTTGATATAGATATCAGCTCGAGGTTTAGTTGAGAATGCATATCTAGAATCCTGGCAAACCTGGTGGCATTGAGATTCTGCGACAACCGGTTTTGTAATAATCGTGAAACTGAACAACAAACGGGACATGCATATGTTAACCGGGGACGAATAATAGTTGTATATAATAGTTTTTTATTTGTGACAGTAAGGTGGGACCTTCGATGAGGTGAAAGAATTCGAATAGCTTTATATATCGATATTAATATGATTATTGTATGACAAACGCGAGTCCAGAGTAACGCCCAAATACTTGACATCTTGAACTCATTTAATACTTTGACCGTTAATTACAATTTCCAGTATAAGGGTAATGGGTGCTTTCTGGAAAAAAGAATGGCTTCCGTTTTCTCGGTGTTCAGTTTCAGTTTCCAACGTTTATAGTACTTACAGAGAGTGAAGGCGGCCTTTTGTAATCTACTATAAATTGTATCTGGTCTGTATGGATCGCGATACAAAGCTAAATCGTCTGCATAAAGAGCGGTTTTAATATAAGGCATTTTAGGTAATATAAAGAGCAGGAAAAGGAAAGGACCAAGCACATTACCTTGTGGAACACCAGCGTAATAGGAACCCATTGAAGAGCTAATAGAGTGATGAGTACCATAGAAAACTCTATTATATAAATACGATTCTATTACTTTCATTAAATATGCGGGATAATGGTGTATTGGAACATTTTATATGAAATAGCATCGTGCCAAGCCGCGCCGCTTTTTCTAAATCAATGAATAATAGTCCGGTATAAAACGCCTCAACAATGCACTAATGGTAAACTACGACCTTCTGTTGCTCACTTCGCAAACACAAGACATTCGTACTCATAGATACTTGAAAACCGCATCGACAAAAAACAGAATATTTCTACATATAATGAACGTACAAAATACAATAAAATTAGTGCATTATTGAACAGAAACGTGTAAAATCTATTAAGCCATAAAGATACTTGCGTTATTCAGCGCGTAAGTAAGTAAACCTATACAATTGAGGAACAGTAAGTGGCATTTTGCAGAAATATTCTCATTATCATTCAACGTTCTATAATTAGTAAGAAAAACTGCAAATGGTTCTTCTACCGAAAAAAAATTTTAAATTTTGTAGCGTTGTTTTATAAATTAAAATTTAACTTTCGTAAAAAAGTAAGTCCGAGAATAGCGTTCTTCTAAACTCTGAATCGTTAATATTCACTTGTCGACGTTGTAACGATGACATTCGTCATATTACAACGTTGATAAGTATTTCGTTAGATACCGCCAAGCGAGCGCGCAACCTAGTAATATTCTTTTAGACGGATACGTCTTACGGCCAGCAGAGGAGGGACATTCTAAAAATTTGCCCCTTCGTCCTCCGTCCCCGAAAAATGTCCCATTGATTTATGCGACATTATCAGCGATTATTACATCATCTACTTTTGCTACTTGACGCGACATTTTAAACGAATTCACCCGCGTTTACTATACAGTATTATGTTTTACCTGCAGCTACACGCGCGGAAACTTCGAGACATATACACGAAGTGCGCATACTCATTTAATTTTTTCTTTTTTACTATCATCGTTCTATTATCATAAATCGGAATTTGTCATCCATCACCACTTCTCCGTTGTACGTTTATATGCCGTTGATTTCAGTGCGAAGTACTAACCTCAAGCGTGTCACGATATATAATCATTCTAGGTTCGTCTTTTCGTACCTTTTTTTTTTTTGTTATTTACGTCAACGAATAAAATGCTTTATTAGTAATTTAAATATTTGCGCCCATGCGATTATATGTTACACTCCTCCGTGACGTTATTTTATAATCTATCACGGACGAAAACATTCTTCGACATTCAGATAAAACTACGTCTTACAAAGCCATTCCAATTAATTTGATATATCTCACTTTCATGACCATCTATTACCAACCCCCTCTGGTTTTTTGCCCCCCCCAACTTTTATCTACTACCAAACTCTTCTCTTACTGAACCACATTTTACTACACTGTCCTTCATGCTAACCCTGTCGGCCATATATATTCGTTAGCCTATCTGATTTCTTCTACACCTGTTCTTCAACCATTCTCTTAATTATTCAATCCCTTTCCTCTTTTGACCTCATTTACTACATCTAACTGTTAAGCTCTCGGTGCAGTAATAGCTTAAGTAGTTTACGGCGTTATAAAAATAAATAAATATTATAAATATTTATTTACGTATTTGCAAATTTACCGCGTATATAAAAATCTACTTATGATTTTCAATTACATACATACATATATATATATATATATATATATATATATATATGTATGTATGTGTGTGTAAGCGTGAACTACCACCAATGATTAATAATATTTAATTTGTACCTGATAATTTCATTGCTTAAGAGTACGCTGTCTAATGGAATATCGGACTATCATTTTAAATTTTGTGAGTAGTTTGAAACAAAACAAGAAAAGAAAAATATTCTAAAAATTACTCTATACTTATAGACGAATGTAATTATTTCTTTAAAATGGAAACACTGTAAATAAGTTTTAACTATCAAATATATTCATAAATGTGTACCGTTTTCGCGAACAAAAAATTATGAACACACCATCATAGTAGGGGGACTTTCTAATGATGTTTCTTTTTTTGCATCTTTACAAATATTTTCCACAAGACAGATTATCTGTATATATAAATACATACATACATATATATAATAAATAAAATAAAAAGAGAAATTTAGACCGTGTCACAATATATAGTGATGCCGCATGCAACCAGTGGGCTATCACCAATGAAACTAGTACATTGTTTTTATTAAATAAATATATTTTGATACGAATAAAAAAAAATTATTTTATTTATTTTTTCAATTAAATATGTATATCATCAAGGAATCGCTACGAAATAATTTTTGATAATGAATGTATACTTAGATCACTATAATTTTGGTACATGAAAATAACATAATTATATAGAGCGATTATTACATGCGTAACATCCCATTTAAAATTAAAAAAAATTCACACAAAATAAACGGGCCAATGTGTAAGTACTTTTTTTATTTTTAAATGCGATGTTATTGCATATAATAATCGCTATATATAATTATGTTATTTTCATTTACCAAAATTCTATAGTAATCTAGATGTTAGTTCATAGGTCTTTTATTTATTTCATCAATTAATATATGTCCGAAGTTGTTTGTATTTACTTATATTCAAAACCTATTCGCTAAAAATGTTCTCTTTGTCTGTAACTTAACCCTCTGATATATTTTTTTTGACGAAGTTATTATGTCTTATTACATGTTTAAAGAGTTTTATTTCCCGTTTTTCTATAATCTTTTTTTATGTGTTCCATCTAGGATTTCCTTATTTGTTCTGTTTTTATTAATATTTAATTTTAATTTATTTAATTCTTAAAGAATTGTAAGCATTGTTATCACGTAACTTTTTGAAAACACCACCAATATTTTCCTCAGTTTATGCTAATACATCTATATCATCCTTGAAACGTATGAAAAAAAAAAAAATATATATATATATATACATGTATATATATATCGTGTATTTCATAAAGTTTAGATTGTGGAATGTAGTGATTTTTTATATACTTGATTGCAAAAAAACAGTTAAAATCACTAAACTTTATTTATTAAGCAAAGCTTTTCGGCAACTACGCCATTATCAAGCTATATATAAATAAAATTAAATATATAAAACATAAAAACATATATTTAAATTAATATTTTACGTTTTTATATATTTAATGTTATTTACATATAGCTTGATAATGGCGTAGTTGCCGAAAAGCTTTGCTTAATAAATAAAGTTTAGTGATTTTAACTGTTTTTTTTGTATATATCATGTATGATAATGATGTTGAATCCCTCAGGATGTCGTGATCATGATCAGTTAACTATTCCGTGAATAGTTTTTCCTCATATATACCAAGTTCATTGGAAACCTGCTACAAGCTGTCAACGTATTTATTTTTGGTTGTATCAGATCTATCGGTTCGTCAGTCCATATTTCGTCATGGTCTCTCTTTATATCTTCTTCCGAGTGGTCTGTATTCCAATATCTATTTTCCTAACTGGGTGATGGTTTGTCTGGTAATATATCGAAAACCTGCATTTCTTACCTATCTTTTCTCAATTTCCTTTTTAAATAGTTTTATGTTTCCAAAACCTTCGCCAACACCATAAATCTAAAAGCTTGTTCTCTTTTCTCTTCTTTCTTTTTTTTGCGAATAATTCGTGATTCGCTGCTATATTAGAAAATGGTGAACATTAACGTCCTCATAAGTCTAATCTTAGTACCCATTGATTACAAATTCATCGACTATTTGTAATTCATTACGCTGAGGCAATTTTCGTTTTTTTTTTATCTGAAAATTGCTTTCTGAGAATTTGTATGTAGTCGGGGGGGGGAATTATTTTCAGTAATTTGTCTATCAAGGCCGCAGAAGACTGTGGTCATCAATAGTGATGTGTAAATTTGTTATTTTTCGGATGCAGATCTGGAACTACATCGCAGGTTCGGGAACTATATTCCGGATACCGGATACACATCCATCATCGCATATGGATCCGACATTTATGTGTACAGCGCATTCAACACTGGTACCAGTTTGTACTGGTTGTCAACGCGGCGTACGTTATCAGTGCTAGGTTAGATGATGTCATACCAGTCGCTTAAACAAGGCCAGAGATCGAAGCTGCATTGCTTGCACGTGTAGTAGTAAATTATTGATTGACGCTTGCGTTTAATGTTGTTAGTTGCAGTGCGCTTAATTTTTTTCTGGCATTAAATCCATCAATTAAATATCATTTTATTACTATTTAATCGAGGAAAGGTATGATTTTTTTTCTAATTTTTTTTTTTAAATAACTTAAATCAGCTTAATCTCCCCTATTAAACAAAAATAAAGGAACATAAAAAAAAAAAAGGTTAAGGTAAATACCCGTGTTACCATTTTTCACATTCTCAGCTGATCTGGCACATTTCTAATCGGATATTCATTCCTTATGAAACGTAGAGAAAGACACAGATGGTCTATTTCTCTCTATTCAAGATCGTTACTCTAGTTTCTATGCAGAACCGCGTGAATCTACATAATATTCATCGATTTAGTTTGTATTTGCAGTGTCGGAGTTGCGGAAACGTATCCTCAACTCCGCTGTCGGATACGGATCCGATCACTAATTATCAACGCTATATATGTGTGCACGTATGCTTACGTTTGCACGTTAAATATAAATAGATTATTTATCTAATTCTATTTTAAAATTTTGTACTTTATTTTGGCTCACATGTGTTTGTACATGTATATATGTATCTTCTCCGGATAAAAATTAAATATTGCGATAATAATAAATATATATATATAATTTTTATTATGTTGTTATTTTATTTATATTCTTATTGATCTATAGATCACGCTTATAGTAATACCCCTGCGGGCGCCTATTACCGGACGTGCCGCAGCTAACAGGAAAAATATTACACCAGCCCACAGTGTGCCAGACGTTGCTAATTATTATATTTTTCGACTTCACAGCTTTATAAAAAAAAAATGATAAAAATTTTTGCATGAAAAAATATCATCCTTCACCGGCTAAATGACTAATCTATCGTCGTGTGAAACATATTCGACACCATTGAGGGACAAAAAAAAACTGGCAGTAGGTTGTTAACGTTGTCTTCTTCTTCTTCTACCCGATTCGGCTTAATCATCATGTATGGATTCCACTATCTGATGGAAGGAGTTCCGATCTCTTGACGCTTTGATTAGTTCCGCTGCACTCTGAATTCCAGTCCATATTTTAATGTTGTCAAGCCAAGAGATCCTTCTTCTTCACGGTTTTCTTCTACCATTGATCGTTCCCATTAATATTGTTTTGTAAAATTTCGATCCTCGCATTAAGTGTTCCAAAAACGCAGTTTTTCGTCTTTTTATTATAGTCATCCGGCCAGTTCTCATAAGTTTTAACACTTCTTCGTTCTCAGTTTTACTTGTCCACGGAATTTTCTATACCTTAACGCTGTACTACGTGTAAATAACATTCGCGTCGAATCTTTCATTAACTCGTTCCATAACTCATCGGAGTATATACACGTTCGGATAAAAAATGATAAAATTAGCGATAAGATAAAATACGGACACTTTGGTCGTAAATTTTGCTGCAGATAACGCTGTATAATTCATTATTGCAAAATGCTTCGACACTTCGATTTAAATATACAAACGGGAAACCGTTTCGAACAGTAGATTGTTAAATAAAAATTATTTTAAAGTGGAAGATGATTTTTAAATATATATATATATATATATACGTAGCATTAAGCGTCCGGTTTCGAAATATATAATTTCAACTTAGGGAAATTTTTTTAATTAAAAATTTAAGGTCGATATTCGAAATATATGACTTACGTACGGGTGATAAATAAACGATTAATAAATTGTCGATTTTCGTGTCTTCGTATCGAATGTCGTTTTAAAATGTAATTAAAAATAATCATTTTCAGAATTTACATCGTGTGCCTGCCCCGCGATAATTTAAACAGATCGTAAATAAGGCAACCGGTTGGTTTCGTTAAGGTAGATCTATCTAACGGGTTCAGGTATACGCGTATATAAAAAATGGGGAAAATAAAAGTTACCGAAAGATAATATACTCGAAATATTAATTAATTATTATATTTTTTGTCGTTTTTATAATTACGCAGAGTTACGAGATTTTAGTAATTATTTTTCTCTTTTTCATATATATACATCGCGATTTTCCCGTAATAATTAATGATTTTAAAGGTAATTCGCAATAATACATATATATATATATCTTTTTCCTCTCAATGTCAAGGTCAACATAATAATAACAACGGTATACTTAATTAGCGGTTGATATCTAGCGCGAAGACATAGTCTTCTAACGAGGAAAGATTTCTCGATGAACGTACCGAAATGTTGCAAAAAGTTTAAAAACAATCATAAAAAAAAACCAAAAACATTAATAACATTTTATACTTTAAACTGAAACAAAAAATAAATTGACCACCCGGTTATTACACTCGAACTGCCACGAACAATGTCCTATGATTATTATTATCGTTCTTATTACTACCATATCGAAGCCAAGAAAATGGGTGACCTTCAAACGTTCACCGGTTACCCCATCAAAATTAAAAATAAAAAAAAAAATATAAGACGATCTTGAAGTTTTGTAAAATGGCTTTACGCTACCGAGTTACGGGGGATGTGCTTGGAACAGCAACCTAAAGAGAATCCGGACATAGCGAAATAAAGTAGTATCACGAATAATAGCTGTAGCTTTTTGGTATGTCTCCAGCGACATTCTACACAGGGACATCAATATGAAATATATAAATGTAGAAATTCATCGAACTATAGTCGAACATTTATCCTAATTAAAAAAATCACAATAATCCGCTCCAAACCAGAATTCTTAGAAAAAAAAACCAGATAATAGCAGAAGACTTATATATATATAAATTTCTAGTTACTTCAATCGAGTCTGCTATTGAGCAGAGTTCTAATTTCCAAGTCCCTCGTCTTCTTCAGACCATCCGGTTGATGATAAGTTCTAGATTTGAAGAAAAGAAAAACAAATTATTGTTATTATTATTATTACTATCGTTATAGATAATCCGATTTTTGCAATTTCTCGTAATTCAAGAGTAGAATCGGTAAAATATAGCAAATGGTACTTTAATCTAATTAGACAGTTCGATAGCGTCAAATTAAAACTGCCAATAGTAAAAGTTTTGTCATATTTTTCACGAATTCGTTAGAATTAAAAAGAACTAATATTAAAGTAAAATTATGAGAATTCAACTGTTGAACTAATTGAATACTTTAAATATTTAGTTATTATCATAGATAGCAGATTAACTTTTAAATTCCATCTTCGCAATATAATATTGAAAATGGATAAAAATACTATCACCTATTACGAGTTTGTCAAAATACGTGGGTCTTCAGTTGCAACACTACAGAATTATGTTATACAAATCACTGATTGAAAACACTTTAGCATATTGTTGCACGGTTTAAACCGCCTAAAAGTTAAAACATTAAAAAAAAAAACCATTTCAGCGTGCAAATAAAATTTCTTATAAACGCCTGTAAGAGAAGCAAAGTAACCACGTCTGCAATTATTGTCAGGCGTACTTGCTTTCGATCTTCACGTATTCAGTAGGCGGTCATGTTTTCCATTAAAAACGCCGACTTCATTCTGCATATTAATGAGCGGTTAACAGAAGGAACGAATACTATAATCTTAAAATTCAATCGAAACTCTCGCGCTAGTAGAATAGATTTTCATTTTTTCTGATCTGTATGTATTTCAACGCAAATTATATTATGGTCAGATATCTTTGTCCCCACACCCCGAGTTTATACGTTTTATATCTATAATTATGAAATTTTATTTTTTTTATATGTGATCAACTGTAGTTGTGTGAATATTTATTACAGCATAAGGAAACGTGAAGTTTATATGTGTGCTGGGAGCCCGCTTTCTCTTACAAAAGCCAGAATGCTAACTATTGATTGAGGGTTGTTTGAAAGTATTTTGTGTATTGGGCCCTGTATTTTGTGTTTTAACCTGTGTGGTGTGAGTGTTTGGCAGTTATAGATTAAGTGTGTGACTGTTGGTTCTGTTAGATGTCCGCATAAGGAGCAGTTTGTTCGTGGAGGGCTTTTGGTGTAAAGGTAATTGTGTGATATGGCTGTATGACCCACTCGTAGACGGTTTAGGGTGCCATATTCTTTTCTACTTGTGCCATCTGGAGGCCACCAAGATTCTATAGTTGATTTTATGCTCCTAAGGAAGGTTGTTTGTGAGGTCCAGTCGGTCGTCCATTCCTGTTTGCTGTTGTTCATGAGTATGTGAGCTAATGATGATGGAGGTGGTGAGTATTCTGGTGCTGGTGAAAGTACCATAGACCGAGCTTCAAGGTCTACTTTATCGCTACTGTGCAATGTGACTTGGGATCCACCGAAAGCGGATTTCTCATCCTTCCTTATGTAGTGTGTTTAGATTGTGTTGAATTTCTAATATTAAGGTGTTTTTATTATCTTGACGGCATATTAGTTGTAGAGAGGAGAGGGAGTCTGTTATGACCAGTGTTTTGCGATGTGGAAGTACAGCTGATCTGATGTACTCAATACAGTACATAATTCCGTACAACTCTGCATCCAGAGAAGTGCAGCCATCGCTTAGTCGGATAGAGTGTAGTATATTATCAATTTGGTAGGAGCAAGCTGCTGGTGAATTCTCGCCACCTGCTGTAGATTTTGCTCCGTCTGTGTATGCGTGTGTGTAGTCGTTGTATTTTTGAAGAGTGCTTAATACTATTTCTTTTATATTTGTAGTGTGTGTAGATTTATTGTACTGTGTGAGAGATAAATCTGTTTTTGTCTCGGAAGGGTCCCAAGGAGGTATCGTTATATTGTAATTCAATGTTGATTTTGGGATATTTGGAAAAAGGGGGTTAGGGGGATGTACATCTTTTGGTGTATGCAAATGTTTTATTATGGCTGAGCAGACGGCTTAAGTAGAGATAAGTGTGATATTTTCTCTAGTATGTAAGTGGAAAGGATCCTGCTAATGCACACAAACTCTTTGATGGTGATGAGGGATGTGCTGCAAGAATGGATCGAAGTCCAGTATGGTGTACTGTATCTAATTTTCTTAATATAGATTTACTGGCTGTTGAATATACCTGACATCCATAGTTTTTTTTTTTTTTTTTTTTTTTTTGGCACTGCTGAGGAGCGACATCCATAGTTGATTCGTGATAAGATTATAGATTTATACATATTAAGAGGATTTGGGTTTTTATATTGTATTTTGGGTTTGATAAATATTTTATAATTGGGAGCAGTTTTAAGCACCTACTCTTGAGTTCAGTTATATGGTAACGCCAGGTTCATTTAGAGTCGAACAATAAGCCTAGGAATTTTACTCTTGTTTTGGCTGTTAGGGGAGAGTTATTTATACTTGAAGAAAAACTGGGAGATGATAGACGCCTCTTATGGAAAATAATGTATGATGATTTGGATGTGGAAAAATATAAACCTTTCGTTTCAGACCATTGCTGCAAACGATCTATGGTTTTTTGTAGAATTTTTTGTGCATTACAAGGAATACTGGACGACAAGGATATATTAAGATCGTCAATATAAAGCCGAGCGGTAACAGGCTGCGAGATATTATTTGCTATGTCATTGATATACAACATGAACAAGGTTGCACTTAGTGCAGAGCATTGTGGAACACCGTTTTCAGTCTGAACTGTTGCTGATTTTGACAAACCGTTCTTAACTTGAAAAGTTCGGTTGTTTAGGAAACTGCGTAAGTAGTTGCCTAAATTTCCGGTTATACCGGAGGACTTTATTTTTATTAATAGCCCATGTCGCCACAAGCGGTCAAACGCTTTTTCTAAATCGAAGAATACAGCATATAAGTGCTGTTTATCATGTTGTTAATATCTGCCTCTGTAACGTGAACAGATGATCTATAGCCGACCTCGTCTTACGCCCACCAGCTTGCAAAGGAGAAAGGAGATTGTTATTTTCAAGGAAGAATAAGAGGCGCCTATTAACCATATTCTCCAGCGTTTTTGAGAGAACACTCAGAAGGGATATTGGTCTGTAATTATCTGGGAAGAAAGGATTTTTGTTGGGTTTTAGTATCGGAATAACTATAGCTGAATTCCAGCTATTGGGAATGATGCTGAATCTCCATATTTGATTGTATAAATCTAAAAGGAATAGTTTTGCGCTTGGTGGAAGGTGTTTTAACATATAAGGATGTACTAAGTCTGGACCGGGTGCAGTGTTTGGTGTTGTTGGTTGAGCTGAAAGTTTAGTTCTGAGATGTTAAAGTCAGAGTTGTATGGTGCATCATGGTCTTGTGGGAAATTTATTTGCTCTTTCTCAGCCGCTGATTTTGTATCAAGGAAAGCGGCCGAATATCTCTGAGATGAAGATTGGCTTGCAAAGTGTTGGGCGAGGGAATTGGCTACATCATTTGGATCGAGAATAGTTTTTCTACCTGTCTTTAATAACGTAGGAGTGGGTATGGAATTTACGCCATTAAGTGATTTAATTTTTGACTACATATAATGGCTTGATGCTGACTCTGGTATAGAACGAACAAAATTGTGCCAGGATTCACATTTTTTTGTTTTGATGATGTTACGAGCTATAGTGCGTGATTTTTTGAAATGTATTAGGTCGGTGATTGACTGTGAGTGTTTATATTTCCTGAGTGTACGTTTGCGTTGTTGGATTGCTACTGCAATCTCATTGCACCACCATGGGACCCTTCTTGGGCGTATTTTTGAAGATGATTTGGGTATAGTTGTGTCAGCGGCTTTAAAGATTGCCTCAAGGAATATGTTCAGGTTTTCTTTAATAGAACTGTGTGGTTTGTTGGGTACCTTGACTGCATTTGTGTAAGATTTCCAATCTGCTTTGCGAAAAAGTAGACGCGGTGTTTGTGTTACTTGGGTGGTAGTGTTTGGTGTTATGATTTGTATGATAATTGGGAAATGATCGCTAGAGCATAAGTCATCAAACACTGAAGAACTGAGGATAGGGTATAGTGTTGGTGAAACCAGGGCTAGATCTATGGTGGAAAATGTATTATATGACAAGTTAAAATGTGTGTGGCTTGGTGGGAGTAGAGTGGCGAAATTATGAGATAGTATGACATCATTGATGATGTGACCGTGCTTGTTGGTGAAAGATGCTCCCGAGAAGGGAGAGTGAGCATTAAAGTCGCCAAGCATAATTATGGGTGCTTTGAGTTGTGTGAGTATGGATTGAATTCTATGATCGCTATTGAGAGAGTTTGGGTATATATAGCAGTTACAAATGGTGATACTCGGATATGGTACAGATGGTAAGTGGACTGTGACTGCTATTATCTGTAGTGAGGTGTTTATGTTTATTTGATTGCAAGGAATTGCATTATGAATTAAGGTTGCCACTCCCCCTTTAGCCCTGATTCCATGGATGTTGTCATGCCTAAAGATGTTATAGTTCTTTATTTGTGGGTTATCTGAAGATTTGAGGTGTGTCTCCTGTAAGAATATGACTGCCGGATAGTTTAATGATATTAGCTGCTTAAGTTCGCAGTTGGTGTTATAGAAACCTCTGCAGTTCCACTGCATTATTATATTTTTAGGCGTCATTTATGTTTATTATGATTTCGTGTATAGTTGACTATTTGTTATTGATTTGATTGATTTAAATTTATTCGTCTGTGTCGAGAGCATTTGTCTCGCTAGTGTCACTTTGTATTGTCATGTTGCTAAAGTGTTTTATGATTCGGGAGCACCTGTTTTTTATACTCATACCGTTTAGGAATGGTTTAGTCACTGATATCACATGTATTAGACGCTCTTTGTCGTTGGTGTAGTCGTTGGCAAAGCTTAGATAGTCGGGGTCAGAAGCTATGTTTTTCACAAATGTTTGGTATTGGGGAAAATCAAGAATGAAATTATGTTGGTTATTTTCAAACAATGCTTTAATTTTATCGGTTATTTCTTTAATAGGTGCGATCTTTAAGGAAGAGTTAGATTTAGCATTGGAGGAACTTGGTGATGTGGTTGTAGGACCCTGGGGTTTAAGAAGCTGTTTTTTATTTTGGTGCTTTACTTTACTATCTGCATGTGAGGGTGGCATGTTAATGGTTTTGGGAGTTGATTGTGTTATAAAAGATATTTCACATATCTCATGTGGTGAGTCTGATGTTGATGGGTGGGGTCGTTTTGTGGAGGGGTTGGGTGGTTGTGTATCAGTGTCCGTATTGTCATTGATAGCTGTGTTGGTTGGAGCTTTTGGATCATTAAATTTGTTCGGTTTTTCATCTTTGTTATCACTCTTTTCACTTTCAGTATTTGCTTGTTCCAGAAAGTTGGTTGCAGAAATCGCTTTTGTCTTTGTTTTTCGTTGCAATGTTGGCACATATGGTCTTCGATTTATATGAATATTCGATGGTCAGTATCGTTGTGATGCAATAAAAAAGAATCAGGTATGTTGGTGCAATTCGTTTGTTCAATATAAATTTGTCTTCGCCAACTAACTATATGTCCGAATTCGTTATCAGATGGGTTTACTCTCAAAATTGACATGGGAGATAACATTTTTAAGAAGAATATTAATGTTAGGTGTGATGTAATAACTTCATTTGGTATAGTGGCTGAGACGTTGAGAGTATTAGTTTGTTGGCTGGGCTTCTTAGGCGGCGAGCCTTAAAATAGTATGCCTATTTTTATTTCGCCACCATTTGCAAAAAATTTGTCTGTTACTCGGTCTTTACTTATTCGTGATGCAGCAATAATGTTTAATGCGCCCTCAACTAAATCCTTCAGCGCGATAAAATAATCGCGTATAGTGTGTGCGGATAGATAAGGGAAAATTAATCCATGTTCTTCCGTAGGATAATTGTGTGAATATATGTGCTCTCTACTACTAATTTTCCATAAATTACAAATGATGTTGACAATATTTCTTTAAGGTTTTTTTTTTTTTATAAAGTAGTTGTTAAATTTTTTAAATAAAACTCGGAAAACTCGCATTGGCCTAGAGTTTTATTTGTTGTCATTTTAAATGTTATTATCTTATTCACTCTTCTTAATTTTCAAGATTAACTAATGTTTTTTAAATTTAACTTTTTTTTCGGGTTGTTTTAATTTTAAATTGCTTAAACTTATCTTTTTTGTTATTTTGTTATATGTGTACATATACATTTCCTTAATTCTAAGCGTTAGTTCTTTTTCCCCGATACTGGGGAAATTCACTTCGAACATGTTTCCAGGAGGATACTACTACTATAAATTTAGTTTTGTGAAAAACGTACACATTCGATTGAAATGTATAATATACATTGTAATACGACTAATTCATTTCGATAGAGCATGCGGAGTTATTAAAAATATTGAAATGTATCGGTGTGCCGATGATGCAGATATAAAAATTTAACACTAAAAAATCAACATGGAGCAGCGCTAATAGAAAACGAACTAACTTGAGCAACAATACTCGGAATTGGAGGAGAAAAAATTGCAATCTTTTACGTTTTGTAATTTACTGCTGGCGGAGAATATCGAGGACATACAGGATGTACCGGATTCAGTTTCCCGTGAAAGGGAAAATGCAACCAATTGCGAACAAAAAATATTCCTTAACGGCAGACAAATGGAACGAGTAAGTCGAGTATTTAGGCAGCTGGATAGCGGAAGATAATGGTTCTAACATAGAAATAAGAACGAGCATCCAGATAGCTCGAAAGATATTTATGAAGCTGAAGAATGTTCTATGTGACAAAAGAGTAAATTTAGAAATTAAGAAGAAAGTCTTAAGACGATATATATGGCCTGCACTCTTATATGGGCGCGAGACTTGGACAATGAAAATATGTATGGGGATCTCATCATTCGTAAATTGTTGATATCGGCGGATGTGGAAAAGAATGCGGAGGTGTTACATATGTGAAAATAGATATTTTATTAATGGAAATAACTATGAAGCGGAAAACAAAATTCTTTGCACATTTTACGAGGGCATCAATATGTTACCTTTTGCAAACTATAATAATGGGAATGGTAGAAGGCAAAAGAGGGCGAGGAAGAAGAAGAAGAAGTTCATGGCTCCGGAACATTAAGGAATGGACTGGAATTACAAAAATAGAGGAATTAGTCCACATAGAAATTAGCCGAGACTCATTTGGTCAAATAGCGGAGTCCGTGTAAGTGATTGATACCCGAATCGGGTAGCCACGAAGAAGAATACAAAAGTTGTAATCTATTTACAGATACCGGAAAGAAAAGCATACGCACTACGGTATATACACATATTATATGAATGTATATTTATTTACTTCTGTTCGTAGTGTCATCTGTATTGGTAATTTTTCAGTTTATAATCGCCATTTTAATTTACCCCTTTACACTTCATACATTTTCTTCAATCTGTAATCATTTTTTTAAATTTTTGTTTACATTTACTTATAACTACCATTACTTACTAATAATAACTATAATATAATAACAACATCGATATTCGTAATAACAGTGATTATAAATAATTTCGATATAAAGATCTTTGCAGACTCAAATGTATCAGCACGTGTAAACAAATGTTCTTTGCTTGAAATAGGCATACGCCCAGAAAGCCATACCGTCGCTGGCCAACATCATATTATATTTTTCACGCGTCTTTCGTTCAAGTACGCTGCAGCGATGGAAGCGGGACGGCTGTAAAACGGTTTACATAAGTGTTGCATGTGGACACGTTTAGTAATTGCAACGCTTTTTCTAGTCTGATATGGACATTGTACAATACGTTCTTCTAGCGGATGTACACGTTAAAACGCGTTGTTTACTTTCCACGATGTTTTGTATCTTTTACTAGAAAAATCGAATATTATTATGCAGTTAGGATTTCTTATAAATATCGACGAGAAACGATGCAAAACAAACAGGTTATGTAAGAATAAGCGAAGTGTATAAGAAAATGCATGAACGATGTTTAGAAGCCGAGCAGTTTTAAATTAAAAATGAATTTACAAAAATTAATTCTTAAAATGTACACTCCCCAACTCGTTGAATTTCATTAATTTTCTGTTCGGCGGCAAATACACGCATTTCTCTTATCGCTGATCAGTTGCATACCCAGGATTTGTATCTGCGGTGCGCTCAAACATCCCCCTCCAAAAAATAAAAATAAAAAATCCGTAATAAAAACGAATAAAATATACACAGCCGTAACAAAATTTGACAGGCAAAACAAACTATAAACGATCACGAACAACAACGAAACGAGTACTAATTTAAAAAAAAAAACACACTGGTCATGACCTGGGTCAGATTCGAATGCTGAACGGCCTTTTTTCTTTGTGTTGCACAGTCAGCTGGATTTCAATGTCATTAGCAAACAGAATGTAAGGAATATTTTCTACCACTAACTTTCCGCAATCTAGGCTGTTTTGCAGCTCTTCAAGATGACGTTTTATTTGTGATGAGCTCTTTCATATATTCTCTTCTGTTTCGACTATAATTTTAGCTGCGAATAAGCACTCTGCGTGGCTTAAGCCTGATAGTCCCCGCCGTGGGTGCGCCGCTGTTGCTAATGATAAATATAAAAATTTTATTATTTAGGAACACAATTAAAATTCTTGAATTTTATTATCTCAGTATAGAATAGTAATTTTTGCATTTCGTTTTTAATACTCTAAAAGAAAAATGATTATCTATCCGCCTCCCGTTACACATAATTTTCCAGTACGTTCCGATTTTATAATTTATTGTTCGAAGAACGAATTCAATACAATAATATAATTCTTACTCCGATTATTATTTATTATTGCTACTACTATTATAATTTTTTTATCATCGTGATTATAATTATAATAATAATTATCATTATTATTGCAATAATACAGTTCTTTTTATAATTATTATATATTATTGTTATTATGATTAGTTTTTTATTATGATAATAATTAATAATTATTATTATAATTTTTGATAATACTGCTGTTACTCGTAGTACTATTATTATTATTATTATTATTACAATTATCATTATCACGATTATTAAAATTTAACATTTGTTAGTTTAACAATTCGTTCATACTGATGAGATTTATTCAGCAACAATGAAGCCCGATTAAGTAAGTCGAGTAGTAAAGTTCGGTTGCTATTGTTATTTATATTTCAATTGGCCAGTAATCCAAGTGTTCTTGTAGCTATATGTACTTGTGATACAAGTATATAAAGGAAGAGAATATTTAATACACACATATATATATATATATATTATATGTATATATATATATGTATGTATATTAATATATATATAGGCTCTACCATCTGGTCTCATGCACAGCTATTTCATCTGTTCAAAATCGCTATTGTATTCTTCATTCGATGAATAATCATCGAAGGTAAAGGGGTTTGCTCGATAGCATTTGAATCCTTAACGTCAATCAGATTTCTTTAGAGAAACTGTTATTAACTCGGTACGAGATTATTACTGTTAACGAATAATAATAATAATAATGGCGATACGTCTGAGAACTATAAGATGTTTAGCCGACAATGTATAACACACTCGAAAACAGCATCGAGCCAGCGATTGTAGACTTCTGGTAAATTATATTCGGCCGGGAAACAGTTAATTACGTACTTTTAACTTATCGTACGTAATATTGTAATAACGTCAGGCGTTAAAGTACTAAAAACAAAAGAGGGTATTTCGTAACTTTTCATTTTTTAAATTGAAATGACAAAAGAAATTATAACAATAAAGTTCTGAAGTGCATAATGGATTACTAAAATTCTATTATACACATATACACACACTCATATCGTTATATATATATATATATTCGAGCCATCGTTCTTTTCGGCACCATCACACTTGAACGATGAAAGTTATGAATTAATCTATACTACACTTTTTACCTTCTATCCAGTTTCCACGTTTTTTTTTTTATCTCTTTTTTGGAAATATTTCTACTTTTTCATATATATAAACTATTATATACTGTTACACACGCACACATATATATATATATATATATGTATATCATCATAAAGTGTCAGCTCCGTATCGGAGACAAACGACTACTTAACTATACATATTTTGTTGTACGGTGTAAATAGCGTACAACACCCGGTAAAACTGATTTTAATCCCTCTGTTGTCACCACACAATGCACAGCCCTGTGTGTTTTTATAGTGTAACGTATTATTACTAAGTGTTGTGCGTGGTGGTTTGTCGTTGCGTTCTACGCCATAATAATAATAACATTATTTATATTTTTATTTCTGATGATAATGTTTGCGTCAACGATCGTATTCGAATTCGGTGGTACCTCCTCTATCACAACGAGTTCATACAAATATATATATGATGGCCCAGAGAAGACGGATGGTTTGGTTTTTGAGTAGCGCACTTGATAAACGCAAACTGCATGCTCCACCTTACGTGTATACAGTAGAGTTTCTTTTTTGTCCAGTTTCAGTTATCACGGCATCCTATAACGAGAAGGAGCGTGCGTTTTGCGTGGAACGTTATTTTCGGCGCGAATCCATCACGACAGCGCAAAGAGAGTTTCGAAAAGGATTCAAAGTTACGCGATTTTTTTATGGGGATCCGTTAAGAACCGCGTTTACGAAACAAGTTCATGAGATCTGGAAGAACTGAGAACTCGGATTTCTGAAGACAAATACGAAAATTCAACGACCTATGTTATTGTTGCACATGGCGATCATCTGAACGATATTGTGTTCAACAAATGATAATAAACTCATGTTTAGTTTTAAAAAAAAAAAAATTCATACAAAATTTTGGTCGAGTAGTTTCTAAGTTATTCACTACCAGATCCACAAGTCTATTGAACTGGTTTAATTTTTTTCTCGCGCTGTTTGGAGCATCAATTTTCACAACCGTATTTTGGCAGAATCGAGACGCGTGATTGTGGAGACTTTTCAGGGAGGTTTATTACGACAATTTTTTCCGTTTATTAATACTGACTCGACGTTGCTGAATATCCAATTAGCTTGTCCAATGCTTATTTTGACACTTGTAATAATCGAATTATTACGATGTGTTAAGATCCGGTATTTATGTTATTTAGTCTGAATTCGTTTATTTTTATTTTATTTTTTTCTTGCTAAAAAACATTTCATTACATTTTTTACCTTTTATTAATAATAACATTGGCTGATTCTTCTGATAAAATTGATAACCTGTGGATATCTTATGTTGATTAAAGGAGCAATTCTACATGTATATACTCGCAAACGGCTCTTACGATATCGATTAAATTTTATATATACACACACCTAATGTATAAAGTAATTTACTAAAAGAGCCTGTACGAAAATTACGAATTTCAAAATTTTGCGTTCCGACCGCACCCTGTAAAATTTTTGTAAATTTCCATTTTTTTCCTAATCTTTTTTCGGATACTTATCTAAATACAATTTCAGCGATTTAAGGTATCGGATCTTTCAGAATTTTTTTAAATCTAAAAGAATTATTTCAAGAAAAAAAATTCGATCGAAAATGAAAAAACTTGAAGAAGCGATGGTATCATCTTGAATTAATCGTAATGATCGCATTAAGATTTTAATAATAAGAAAAATGAGATGATTATGATTCCGTGACTGTATTCATCGTTGCGTATAAGGTAATTTACTGGACAGTAGCGTTAGCGGTAAAGTTCAAGAACTCGATCATTTTTGCCGCGTGCGATGTATTATTACGATTATCATCAACATGATCATCTCTATTACATAATCTAATTTCGAAAATAATCGCGAGGAATTGGTTTTATTTTAAGTACAAAATATTTATTAACGATCTGCATTACAGGCATATATATATATAATATATAATATATATATGTGTGTGTGTGAATTCGTGTGTCTGTAAGCAATCTGAATGTATTTTGCAGTGTTTTAAAGAATTATCGGTCGATAGAATACTATTTTAGGAGGGCGAAATCGGTTTGCGTTTCAGTTAAAATCAATGAGGTCAATTGCCTTCATATTCCTGGTTTTTTTTACTTTTTTTTTTTGGTCGCTTTGAAATCATCGTAAAACTGGAGTGTTTTTATATTTTCGTCTAAAGATTATTCAACAGGTATACCCAGAATAATAATAAACGTCTACAGCAACCAGCCTTTTAAAATCGTTTATATGGCTTTCAAAATTAGTCACAGGCCCCCAATTACTATATTCTTTTGCACAAGTTATATAGGCTAATAAAACTTTCTAAAGAATGTGTTCCGGAAAGGTGTACCAATACACATATATATATATATATATGTGTATATAGGTACACCGTCTTCTCAAAGGTTCTTTTAAAAATCATTCGGATTTACAATCTCGCAGGTTAAACAAAAAAACATAAAAAGAAAAAAGTAAGGTTAAATGTAAACACTTTTTCAGGAGAATTCTATAGTGAAACTTCTTGTCGAATTGTACGCCATCTAGTAGAAACTATTATACAGCCTACGAAACAATGAACGTGAAAAATTGAACCAAAAAAATAAGAAAAATTAAAAAAAATAAATAAAAAAAATTCGAAATAAAAGTTTATATCTAATGGACACCGAACCGGTGATTTATATCATCCCATTTTACAGTATTGCCGTCAAAGGTGGTCATTTTTAAAGATAGGGCGGCTACAGGACTCCTGGATGTCGCCTGTAACGGAATATAAATCGGAACGTAATAAACGTTGCGTCTTTTAGAAGTCACTCTGACGCATGGACTAGTCCTTCATAAATGATTGTTCGAAGGTAAATTAGATGTAATATATTTATATATATATATATAATATTATATATAAAAAATTGGTAAGAGAGAGAGAGAAAAATAGGATCGTAGGTTGAAGTAGTTACATTTTAAAAAATCATTATTACGTAAAGAAAAATATCACAAATTCACGTCGTTTAAAAAATTAAATATATATATATATATTTTTTCTTATTCGATCGGAACCATATTTTGATATTATTAATATAATATTATATTCGTAAATACAAAGTTTCCACATTACTAAAGTATAAAACTCGGTTTTAAATCAGCCGGTAAAAAATTCTCGGAATACGAAATACATATTATCCAGCAATGGTAGATGGATAATTTCAGAGCTGGTAAAAGACTAAACGAGTTATAAGGTTCGTTTCTTACCATATGTGTATTATATACCTAACGTTGAATATCGCTTTATTATTCGATGACGCAGATTATTATTATTATTGTTGTTGTTGACGTCATTTTTATCATTATTATCAATAGCATTGTCGCGAGTATCATTTCTCAAATGTCGCTATTTCCGGTTTACGGAATTCATTATTTACGTGTAAACTAACAAGTCTTAAATACGTTTATCGAACAGACAACACCGACAATAAAAAAATTATAAACATATAATATATACATATATATATATATATATATATATATATATATATATATATATATATATGTATATATATATGTATATATATATGTATATATTTATTATATATATTATATATATATATATATATATATATATATATATATATAATACGTAATAATTTTCGTTTTTATAAATATTAATCTTAATCATTTATTTCGAAAAGAAATTGTAAGAAGTTTTATCCGAAATCATTTATTAATCGAACATATATAGATTGCTTACTTCGTTTATACCCGGTCATTAGACCGAAATGTAATATCCGTTGATACACAATTAAACTCATACGCAGAATATCAAGTTGGTAGAGGTACGTAGTATGTGTTTGCAACAGTAACATATTATAGGCAACACACATCCACATCCACATACGTATATTAATATATACGTGCGTGTATATATATTTATATATGCAGACACAATATACATATTATATATATACATATATATATATAGATATATATATGTATCACGATATAAAATTAAGGAAGATAAGGAAGACACAAGCGTAAGAAAGACTAATATCGAACATAAAACCATCTGACCGAAAGCCAAATAATTGGATAAGAGGGAAGACTAGACTCTACGATGCTGTGGAGTAAATGTCAATAATAAGGTGGAGATGGGTCGGACACATATCTCGAAGAATAGATAATAGATGGCTAAAACATGTATTGGATTGGTGGCCAATTGGCAAGAAAAGAAACGGGGGTAGGCCGCTAATGAAACGTGTCGCAGGAAACAATTGGATAAGAATAGATCAAGATCGCAATAACTGGAAACAATTGGGAAAAGCCTACGTCCAGTAGTGGACTGATATAAGCTAAAGAAGAAGAAGAATATCATAACGATCTGCCTATATCAATCCACTTCTGAGTGTAGGAATTCCCCAAACATTTGCAACGTCTTCTATCTTGTACGGCTTGAATCCAATTAATTACTGTCCATTTTACAATATCATCCCACCTAGTAGTGGACTTTCATCTTGTACGACGACTGTCAATCGGATATATATAATATTTATTAATACGGGTATACATACAGTTTTTGCTGGAAGGTTTTTAGGGGGCGTAAGTGCGAGAATGGATATGTTAGGGAGATTAGTTTGGATAGGTCGTCTTTTACAGAACATAAATTTCTATCGATGAAGAAAATCTGCACGAGCGGATGCAACTAAACAGGAAAGAGGGATCGCATACTTAATTTCCCTGGGTACCTTCGTGGACTGGAATTCGAACGAAAGATACAATGACAATAAATAAAATAAATTCTCTACAATGATTAACAGAATATAGTCCCTATGGTATGGTAGTCTGGGTTTCTTCAGGGCTTTAAGAACACTAAATTACAATTAATATTTTTCCTCTTGATCCCATTACAAGGGATATACTGAATGACCTTGTTTGGTATAATTTAGACGAGGAATATAAAATGTTTTTCTTCATTGAGAAGATTAGCTGCCAGTGAATTTAGATGGTTTTGTAGTCTACATATCCATGTAGGTCGGTCTTGTCCTGTTGGACATGGAATAGCAGCTAACGCCCGTAGTATTTTATTTTTCGTTCGACGTTAGGATGCACATCCGCGCCGCTGCATATAACCATATAGGTTTAAATATGGTTTTATACAATATTCATTTATTATTGGTATTTAACTGCGAGCGAAAACGTATCAGCCAATACAATTGTTGCATCTTAATTTCTAGCTCGGTATTCTTAACTTTTATATGTTTCAGCCGTATTAATGTTTGATCAAAATGAACACCGAAATATTTATTATACTCGCTTTGTACTAATGACTTAGAATTTATCGTGACTGTGTTTATCGCTCGTGATATTTCGTAAAGACGATGCGATTGCATTTTTGCTCGTTAATTATATAATTTTCCATTTGTGCGACCATTCAACTATGTTGTTTAACATACTGAGCGCAACTTTATAGGTATAGATGAGATGCCATCACTATCGTATCATCTTATGTAGCTGCAAATACATTTTCACTTCAATGAGTATAGGAGAGGCCTCAATACGCTCCCATGCGGCACACTTGTCTGCATTTTGTGTAGAAATAAAATTGTCTATCATTTATCACAAACCGTAAATATCGTTCATCCAAATATGATTTGATAATATTATTGAGCAAAGTCTTTTTACATATATAGAGTAGCTCCGAATGTCAGGCGCGGTCGTCGATTCCTTTCTTGTTCGCTTTCATTTTTTTAATAACCACTCTGTGAACCTGTTGTACCGTCGAGTGCCCGGTTCGAAAACCAAATTGCTGATTCGAAATTAATCAACTATATTTTGTATCCTTTTTTGTAAAATTTTTTCAAATATTTTAGGCAGAATTTGAAGTAAAGAAATTGATCGATAGGAATTCGCTTGTTAATTTCCAGATTTCTGAATCATAATTATATTTGCGAATTTCTGTAGTACTGGGACGTATCGTAATTTGCGTTGAAAATATGTTGGCAGTTCTTCTTTTGAGCATTCTTGTTGTTCAATTTCTTGATTGTTGATTTAATTTCCGCAGGAGAGAAAAACTTGATTACTATTGTTGATAGTCCGAGGTTCGACAGAATACGAAACTAAATCTTAAATTATAATTATGGCGGGTGCTTTCTTTGATTAAGACGTATTCAATAACCTCCTACACGAAACGACCGGGATGATGGAAACTACTAGTTAACCCTTTCAATCACGATGTCCGTTACTATAATATGTGATAGATGAAATTTTAATGCTAACAAATATTTTTTAGTTTCTCTTTGAAATGTTTCAATTTTCATCGGCAACATCGGGCGAGTCTTCTAGGTAAACTTGGAAAACAATCGTTTTCCATTACACAGATGTACGCCTATATACAATTCCCCGTTAAACGTTTTAACAGCTACCGGTTACTCATTCGTACGAATTCTAATGAATGTTGTTGGAACCATTTTTAATATTTCTACTGGGATAATAGCCGGAATACTCTGGCATCGTATATTTATATATATTTCAAGTGTAAAAAGATGCCACTGTGTCAGAAGCGTACGATTATTACGAGACTACTCTCGGTGGGATACACGTCTGTGGTCCATTAAGAGGTCATAGAAAACGCTCTGCGGGGTGCCTGTTATGTGCGTATAAGTTAACCGTTTATAGAAACAATGGATTATAATATTATGATTATGTTTAAAGAACGCAGATAATATCCGAATAATGGAAGGCGGATTAACCATTTATCATATTACCGGTTTTTCGATTAATGAAGTGACACGTCTGTGAGAAAAAAGTAGGAAAAAAAAATTTAACATTAAAAATAATAATAATAATAATAAATATTAAAATTATTATAATAACCATAACCGTATTCTACGTCTAGCTCGTATTAAATTTGAATATTGTTATTAGGATTTCCAATATATAAAGCGACTTTTATTTAGTATTATTCCGTATACATATATATATATATATATATATATATATATATATATATATATGTGTGTGTGTGTGTGAACGTATTTATGTGTAAAGGAAGACTGTAGAAGATGTCGACCACGATGAAATAATTCTTCTTTAGGATTATAAAATCGATTGTTTGGACGCTACAATTTGAATAGAAACGCTAAAAAAAAAAAAACTCGTTTAAGTGTTAAAAAGGAAAACCGATTCTTTAGCAAGTCATCTTATACTAAGATATTAAATTTTGGGTAATAGCCTACAGAGCTGGTTCTAAATTAGCAAATTAAGTGAAAAAAATAATAATTAATTACTTAACGGCACGGGAATAGAAAGTCTTCCACTATAAAATTAGCTCGGAATGTTCATGTAATAAATTTTAAAATCGTAATTCCGCTAATATAATTTTTATATCGATATTATTATTTTTTTTTAATACAGCCCTTTAGGCTATTACTAAGATTTACTTAATAGTTAACTTAACCACTAAGTACAAAACGAGTGTGGAGTACGTATTGGCTACGCATTATACATAAATTTACATATTACAAGACTAAATCTACGGGCTGGCGAAAGTCGTCTAATTCCATGTTTAATGTGAAGCAGCTGTCTTGCTTCCGCATTGACGTGACTGTCCAACCGCTGCTTGTACAATTCGGCGAATTGCTTAATGACATCATTAATGAACATCATATTAAGATCAGAATGAAATCGCGCGTAAGATGATGTTTTAACGTCGTTGTATTATATCCCGATTCGACTTGGCTGTACAGCGACTCGTATGATACAATTTTATTAGCTAGTACAGTGGCAGAAACGGTGGAACTACTGCATTTTGTCGAAACTGTTAGCAAAGAGGCTGGTCTGAAGGAAAAAAATCTTGGTATAGATAGAGCCGAAGAGCTACCTCGAAACTTCAACTGAATACCAAATATAGAACGAGGAAAGGTGTTGTATACCTTGGAACATGTCTGACTAATAAGAGAGGATGCAATGAAGTAATAAACCGCCTGATAGGACTAGCAACGAAATAAAACGAAGTTACACCTGATGAAAATAATAGTATTTCCAATTGTTAAGTACGGCCGCTGATCGTGGACATTAAATCAATCATCCCGAAGAAAAGTAGGAGCAATGCGTACGCTGGAATATTGGGACATCTACATGGATCAACCGTAGAATAAATGTCCAAATTCTGCTACTGTTAAACGTCCAACCAATACTTTATAAAAGATATTATTCCAGCTGACAGCCTTAACAAAGGCGGTCCTTCAGGGAAAACTACAAGGTAAGCGACAGATAAGTCGGCCGCTAAAACACTTTATCGATCAAATTATGAAGATAACCAGTATCCCCAAGAAATTATGCGCCCGAGCGAGAACAGAAATGTACGGAGAAAACTTTCTTCAAAGTCATAAATTGGGTCATGACGCTCGAAATCGAGCACACGATTGGATGATGATATATATATATATATATGTATAGATACATACATATATATATACATATATAATATATATATACATATATTATATATATATATACATGTATAATATATATATACATATATAATATATAATCCCTACATACATTTTCAATAAACACTGGTGCCCTACTTACGAAAAAATATATTACACGTAGATTCTTAGTAGCTTTGGGTAACAAGTAAAATAATATATTTGACAAACATGCGCACACAAACACACATATATATAACATGCACACAAATATGCATACATATACGAGTATGAGTGCATATAATTTGACAAATGTTCAATGTTTTTTTAAAAAATACACAACAAGAAATCAGTTAAATTATTAAAAAAAAACTCAAAGCTTTTCGGCCAGAAAGCCCGATATCATGTAAACGTGATATAAAATATAAAAATGTTTTTAATAAAAATAAAATATAACCTATAAAAATACTAATTTTAAATATACAATTTATGTAAATTAACAAAATGAAAAATAGTATTTATAACTTTATATGATAACGAATGTGGTGTCAATTACGCAATTTACTATCAGCAATACAAAATTTATATAAATAAACGTACCGAAAGAGTAGAAAATGAGGATAATTAACAACTTCTGTCTAATATAATCTTTTTTTTATAATGTACTTCTTAGAACTAATTCGTCATCAAAACTTATAGTTGAATTTAATAAAAATGTTTAACTACTTATTTTATTATTTCAATTTTTTCAAGTAGTTTTTTTTTATATCGTTTTTCTCTAGGAAAAATTTTTATAATTTTGGTTAATATTATCGATTTTGTCTTTTAAATTTTTATAATGTTTTCCAAATAATGATTTTCATCATTGTTTTTATTAGAAATTTAAACGTTCTTTAAATCTTTAAAAAGTATATTATAAAAATCAATTTTTATATTATGTAAAAATTGTATTTTCATTTTCTGATCTCATGTATAAATTTTGAATTGCTGATTATAGATTGTGTTATGTAATAGATCCACTATCAGATAATTTTATACTGTTTTTAATTTTGTTAATTTTTATAAATTGAAAATCTAAGTTAGTATTTCTACAGTTTATATTTCTTATATATTATATACATATATATATATTTATATATTTATATTTTATTTATGTTCACTTGATACTGGCTTAATAGTCGAAATGCTTTGTGTTTATTTTTATAAAACGTTTAATGATTTTAACTCATTTCATGTTGTTTACACTATATATTCAACTCAACGAAAAACATGAATAAACAATTACACACATACATATGTACACACACACATATATATATATATATACAAAAGTGAGAACTAATTTATTTCTGAACTTTTATTTACAGTGAATTATAATCATTAGGAAGGTGTCTCCCCTGCACCGGTTTTTTAGGTTTTTTCAAATAAACAGGAATACCCCTTACAACATTATAGCTTAAATTTAATATTTTTATTTCATTCACAGTCGCATTTATTTGGGTTCTATACTCATTTACTAACTCATTTACTTCCTCATTTGTACCCTTATTTCAGTGAAAATAGTTATGATCGTAATAATTATTTCTTACGGCTAACGTGATAAGCTTATCCACGTATGTACATTATATTATATATATAAAAAAATAAATCAATCCTTTGAAAACTGTTCCACTTCGTGCGATAAGAAAAGTGTCGAAAAATTACGCTATTATTATATACATATATATTGCTAATCCGAAGGTACGATTTAGAAAATGTGCTTGCAAAGTGTACATTTGAAAAATTTGAATTATACCCTTCTAACAAATAATTATGTCGGCTTAAAGTGAAATATGTCGAAAATTTTCCATTCTATACTACGGTGATAACAACGTTACTACTGATAAAGTTTTTACGTTATTCGAAGGCCATAAATTTCTATGTACAGATGGTTTTTTTTTTTATTATTTTGATTTTAATAGGCCTAGAATTTTTTCACTCGGCTGGTATACAATTATTTGAACGGATATATTAAATATTAATATTAGTTTATGAAATGTAATTATAAATAGCTAAATATACCTAAATGCGTTTAATAGTTAGGTGAGACATATTTATTAGCAATGGTACTTTGGGAGATATAATTTGATTTTTTTTTTTTCAATGGTTCCCTAATCCGCACTTACGCGGTGGGGCATATTTATTAAATAGTTTGTTGTTACAAAGGCGCGCAGGGGACTAGTGTACTTAATAAATAAATGTGTGTGTAAGAGTTGTGTCGTTAGAACAAAAGAAAAACAACTAATATAGTACAAAAAATAAATAGGAGTGTGTGAAATTTCCCTGCAATGTGTACTTTAAAAAAATAGGATGGAATAAGGGATGAGAAACATAGTCTCTTAGACCATCAATAGTGTGTGTAAATGAGTTTGTGAAAATGAGCATATATTAAAATGCAGATTATACAAAAAAAAAAAAAGTATATACATATACAATTTAAAGCGATTAAAATTTAAGATAACGAAAAAAAAAACACAAAAAGGAAAATAAAGAGATTATATATATATATACATCAGAGTATGGGGGGGATTAAACATAATCAAAAATATTCTTATAATGAAAAACAAATATATATTAAGTATACAAATGGAAAAGAACATCTATATCATGAGAAAGAATATACACATATAAATAATTATAAAAACAGCTTTATGCAATATTATTAAGTATTAATATCGGTAATAAAGTGAAAGGAGGCAATGACCATATGCAAAAGCTGCGGATTCACGGTTAAATTAATATTATAAAGTATAAAAAAAAAAATATTTAAAAAAAAACAACAAAAAAAACCTACCAGCCACTTTTAAACTATTGACAACTACATGTACAACAGGAGACTGACATGGTTCTGTGTTTAGAGAATACAAGAGGCTGTCCTCTATGTATTTTACATTTATTTCTAAGGTCCTCAAATAGGGGACAATCAAACATTAAATGCCCAATATCATCAACAATGCCAGATGAGTCATCAATGGAAGTGCAAAAAGCACACGCGGGACCAGAAGCAAGATGAAACCTATAGACATAGGAACCAAACCTATGGCCAGAGAGCACCTGAGCATTATAAAAATTAATATTAATATTTTTAAGTTTACACCGTTCCAAGACTTTTTGGAAAAACAAAAAGCTTTTCGTTCCAGTTGAACAACTGTCCCACCTAGCTTGCCAAGAATCAATGAGTGAGGAATGAATATATTTTTTAAAAAGAAGAACACTAGGAAAGGATTGCAAGGGGTAAGCGGATCAATATTAAGGAACTGGAAATTCTTCACAACAACTCTAAATTCTGAGATGATGGAGGCGACAGTGACAAAAAGATCTAGTGGCATTATGTTAGATATAATATTAGCAGCAGAAGTGGGAAGTGTACGGTACAAACATGAAATACTTATTGATCGAGTACAGAATTCTTAACATAGACAAGAGAGCTATATGCATATAAAGTGACTGAATTATTCCCCTATACAAAATGACTCTCTCTCTCTCTCTGTATTTCAATCCAAAAGTATTTGACTGTAACCTATCACACTTTTTGTGTATGTGTTCTATATGAGGAATAAAAGTAAGTTTATGGTCAAGAATCAGACACCTACATATTTAAGATATACGATAGTGATTGTTGAGAGTAATTCCAAAAATACATGATCCGCATCTGCTATTTCGTTGTCACCGGAAGGATGAAGGTAAAAAAGAGAATTCATTAAGATTATATTTAGGGACGATGGAAGACGATTTTTTCCAAATAATTTACAATTTTTGATCGATTTAAACTCTTTATCGTGTTTATTGGTTGAAAAATTTCTGAAAATTTATTATACTCGATACTATTGCTATTACTGTAATATTGACATTTTTGTTGGTATTAATATTTTTATTACTATTATTACTAGTACTATCATTACAAGATCGTTTTATAAAGTAAAAATATGACTATGGTTTATTTTGTCCACATAAACGCTGTGACGTTTGGAATTGAAATAGAGTTCATACAATCGACCGAAATTTACAAGTAAATTCAACTCGAAGCACGGGAATGATCGCTTAATTCTAAGTACAAACTGTTCAAAATGTTTCATACAGGCAAAGTAGAATAATTTGTACATGGCCGTGCATTGTAGACAGATACCAAGCAAATACTAGCGACAGATGAAATCGATGGAAATAAATGAAATAACGTAAACGACTTCTTCGGAATTGTTAATCGGAAACGGTTGAAAGATGTAGACGCGAATCTTCGACATTGAAGACGGCTCAAAAAGAAGTTATCAAAAATTAATGAAATTACTAATATAAATCATTAATCATACCGTTTCAGCGGTTACGACATCTTCAGGATATAAAATAATTTAAAATATAATAACTAACATTAGTAAAATAATATGATAATAATAATGAGAAGAATAATAAGAATAAAAAAGTTATATAAGATACATAATTAACGATTTCTAAATATAAAAAGTTAACTAAAATTTCAAACTAAGATGCCGGTCGACAGATCATCTTTTACAGTCATCTGCAACCTTATAATACAAATAATTCAGTTTATAACGCGATCATCGAGAATCTTTTACATGTCATATTTTTATACTACGAAATTTATTCGTTTCCCGTTTCCTTCCGTCGGATTTTCTTATCCCCTAGCCTTTGAGTAGAAACTCTAACTGCAACGTAGCCGTTCGCTATTAGGATAGCAAGTGAGGCATATTTACACGGGCGGTCTGAGTTCGCCAAGGGTTGGTAAGCAGTCTTAGGAAAGCAGAATTATATAGACAGTTCCGAATCCGTCCTTCTGCTCACCTTGTGCCTACTATCCTGCCACTACTGGAATCGTATGCCTGATCCACCGGTAGCCGCTTTTGTTCCGCGACTGATTATTTGACAGACGTATTATTTGAAATTAGCGATTGCATATTTGGCAGACGTCATTTTTGCAACTAGCCTACATATGTGTAAGACTATCTACCAGCTGTGGAGCGCACACCATTCCTGTTGGAGCTTCGAAAAAAGTATATAATATATATTTAATTTGGAACAATTACCGGATGAGCGAAATAAAATTATTTCGTTCGGTCGAAATGAACAATCAGTATTGTATAAATATTTATTACAAGTATATACAATATGTTAAAATTATATTTACAATAATCATTATTTTTATCGGTAATGCGCAATTTTTTTCAAACAACATCCGATCGAACCCTAACGATTGAGTATTTGCGTCGTACGGGAATTTAATTTTATGAAAATTAGTCATCTTTCTTTTTTTTAACGTAGAGATCGATTATCGATTGGCAATGTTCGTGCTTAGGCGCTTACATAAACGGTGCGTGTATATATTATAAACATGTCTTAGATGACATAGTAGATTGGTAAGCAGGATGGGCCGTTGGGTCCATCTTGCACAAGTTATTATATAAATAAATAATACCTAAATTAATTGTGGCCTCTCCGGCCGTAGTAATTATTAAGATACATAATAATAATAAAAAAGAATATATACATTATTTTATAAGTATAATTTAATTTCCGCATTTTACCAGCGAATGATTTGAATATATAATAATTATTATTATACCTATACACCGAATACGTTTATTATATTTCAGTCCGCTGTCCAGAATGAATTTCAAGTATTTCATCCGATGAAGGCGAACGAATTTTATCCGTTTCAATATTATTATATAACGTTCGAACACAGCCGTGTAAAAGCTCCTGATTTTAAAATTTTCTGATCACCAACTTAAAGTTTAAATAGTCTACTTACAGTCGTCTTAAGTTTACTTATATGATATCACTGCAACTATCTATTACAGTACCTTTTACGAAGCGTATGTTATAAAGTAAAAGTGAATTAGGCACTGTGATCGTGCTTCCTCGAATTACTCTTTTTAATTAATTGTAACATAATATTAAAACTCTGTAGTACATCAACATTTTTATCATAATTTCTAATGGAATTCTCTGGGGCAGCACTAATGGATGTTAACACCTCTCATGCTACTTCGCATTTCATGACAATGGCTAGATAGCCTATCAACCAGTTGTAATTACGTTATTTCATCATGTAATCTATGAATAATTAATTAATGGATCTAATCATTTTTGCGGCCACAATCGTTAAAAATCATCTTTTTAAAATATAAATCGAAACTACGACAAATAAAGTGTTACGTTGTTTGCATTGAAATTATCTGTTGCATCCGCAATAGTAAGTTCTACAGTAAACTAATTATATATATATTATGGAATGTAGTGATTTTTTTATTAATTTAATTACAAAAATTAGTTAAAATAACTAAAAGTTTATTTTCTTGAAAAGTTCACAAACTTTTCGGCAATTACGCCATTATCGAGTGATATTTAAATTAAAATTATACTTGTAAATCTGTGATCTTAAATTTAAATTTATATTTTGTGTTTTTATTTTTTAAATCTTTATTTTTATTTTGATTTAAATATCACTCGATAATGTCGTAATTACCGAAAAGCTTTGTGAATGATTTTAACCAATTTTTGTAATTAAATTATATATATATATATATATATATATATATATATATATATATATATATATATATATACAAAATATAGATTAAGGAGAGAAAGTAGAGATTTAAATAGTTTAAATGATGTGCAATTCTTCGAAATTCGGGTAATTAATGTACTTCATATGTATATTCTATTTAATCGGATTCTTTTTAAAGAGTTAATAAAATTTATTACGAATTTTTCACACACGAAACGATAAATATTTCACTTCGACCGAAATTACAAATATTTTCCCAACGATATCGTTTAGTCTATATGTATATATAATACAAGCACAGACCTAATATACAAATGCCGACAATTTAAAAGCTTAGGAAAAGGAATTTCAGAGAGTGGATATTCTTAATCGTCCTGTTACTCGGACGTTTCTTATATCCCGCTGTTATTTCTTATATATTTATTTATACAACGAATACACCAAGATGACGATGATGAAACTGCACCCTCCTACGCTTGTCTGCATTTGCCGGAGAAGAATGAAATAAAGGATATCAAAACAAAATAATACCGGCTATAATGCACGTATTTACGAAGTATACCGGCTGTTGAACATTCACGTGTGCATATATAATATATATATATATATATGTATAACGATGATACCTTGATTTTATTGAAGTACGTTTATACATTATATATATATATATATATATAGGCCGATAAAACGGGTAGTTCTTCTTGGAACCATGCAGTCTGCTGGCAAAGGTGTTAGGAATGCAGTCTAGTAAAAGACCCCTCCTTATAATAACGTGTAACAGGGTGCGAGATGACGCGCAACATTAAAATTCAAATATGGCGTCGGAGGTTATAAAGTTTCGTAATGTTTCTTTTGCTTAGTTTCCAACGGAAATCTCGTGAATCGTCATATTATTAGTAGCATCTTCGTAGATGGAAATACAATAGGACCGTGTACGCGCAGTTTCGTTTTCATTACTATACCAAAATCTAACTTACACACCTCTATACCGACTAAAAAGTTTACCACCTAGGACGTGATATTCCGAATGGAATAGTTCTGTACGTATAAGGTATCTTTTTGGGTTCGTTGATACTGACCTAAGTCGGTAACTTAAGCGGCGGTTGTAGAACACCTGCAGATGTTGGCCTGATCAATCATTTGTTTATATTACATATATATATATATATATATATATATATATATATATATATATATATATATATATATATATATATATATACGTGTGGACACAGGGGATAGTTCGTATCCTATTTGAGCAATCCTTACATCGCGTATTTTTGTTTTTATTTATTATTTTTTTACATACTTGCGCAGGTGTTATTACGCGTTAATACGTTCATAAGTGTATACACACACATACACACACATATATATATACATACATCTATATGGATATCTATATAGTACCTTTTATAAACCACGTGCGTATGGTATATAATCTAATAATATAAGAGTAATCTAACGACATCCAGGTAAAGAGAGTCCAGCAAAATTTCATTCCAACCGATAATAATCTAGTCCGAATTAAATTGACTCACGTCCACTCGGCAAAATGTTGCGCGCTACTTATATATATATCTAAAAAAATAATAATTAAATGTTAATACGGAAACTTAAGGATATGTTTCACCACTCTTTTCAATCATGTTTTGAATTTAAAAGCTTGTTAAAAGTTAAAAAGTATGTCAAGGACAATTCTAAAAGAGCCCTGGTTTATTAACACGGCGATCACCTCCATAAAGATTTTGTTTTTGTGTGTTTGTCAGACTAACAAGTTGTCATAACTGTGCACCTAGTAATCTTGCCAAGTCATCAGAAGTGGAGTTTGTGAAGTATGTAATATTGAAGATAGCATCCATCCTGCCCCAAATACAAAAATACAGATACCTTTCTGTCTGAACTTCTATTGACAAGGAATACGCTGCCAATACAATTTGAAGAGTTTATCGATCTTACCACCTCGGATGCGCTTAGATTATATAATTTTATTAAGGTCAATAAGTTTGTAGTCCGAACAGTTCATTTATGCTGGCCAAAGATTGAAAACTGGGCCTACATACGTATATATTATAATATTTGATTCGGTTTTTCAATTTTTGTCCAATAGCCAACTCCTAGTAACACCTTACCCGTTTACAAATAAAAATTTAATATCCTAACCCCGAATTGCTATTTCGTTGAAAAGAACAATACTACACTCTAATCTTAACCAACAGACTGAGAATATTTACATACATATATAATACACACATACATGAACGAATACATTCATACTTACACTCGCGCACCTACATGTATAAATACATTTATAAATGTAAAATTCGGTTCAATTAAATTATTATCATTATTATTATTATTATTATTATTAAGATAATTGTTATTAATATTAATAATGCTATTATTATTATTATTATTATTATTAATATTAATATTGTTATTATTTTTAGTTATATTATTAATCTTGTTCATCTTTCATCTTGGGGTATTCAATAGAACGGTCATGCTGCTTGCCTTTGAAAATTCAGATTCCTTTTCATACTTTAATCGGCAGTTAATTCAGCAAAACAACTTTCAATATTAAACATAAATTTTCACTGTGGTATTAAAATCATGCACAACAATGTTTTAAAATATGCTATTTTAACAATTTCGAAAAAATTATGATAATCATAGAAACACACTTACTCGCAGTATAATACGTAATATGATTGATGAACACAAGCTTATACTTGCGTAAAATTTGTACATTATACAATTATTGAAAAGCCATAGGGAAACGGAGTTATATTTACATTCTTGTTTAATCGAATGTAGAATGACAAGTGTGTATGCGTGTGCTGTTATTTCCTTCCTTATATAAGATAATGCGATATAAAAAATTGAAATAGTAAAACAATCGTATTACTGAAAAATATCTGTCGCTCCGTCTATTTATAGTTCTCGAAAACAATATTTTTTACCTGTCTAATTATACAAAATAATAATGTTCACGGGTGAACTTGAGAGCGAAGATCAGCGCAGATCTCAGTATGATTATCATACATATGCTCGTGTGAGCACATACATGTGTTCATGCGGACTGCTGTAGTGGAATATCATGCACTGATTATGTTTCAATTCGCGATGCAGGGTATTGTATGTTTAATATAATTCAATGAAATTTTAAATTTCAACGATGAATAATTTTGAATCGACAGAATTATTATTTTATTTATTATATAATTATCATGTTGTAATTCACGCTTCGTCAGCAGCACGTTACTCTGGATGCTTTAGGTGGACATCCTCCAAAATAACAAATCTGTCTTTAAAAATGTTCTAACTATTGCAATTGTATAGTTGCCGAACGTCGTGACTATTGTACAGTTATTTTTACGTACTAAATGAGCTAGCAACAAGGCACTATTTATATGCGATGCAGATGAGCGCGTGTATGATGTTATATGAGTGGGGTGTCACTGCCTTCTTCGTGATAATTAAGAATTAAATAATGATGAAAACTTTCTATGTCGCGTGTCGGTTTCGAACCCCTGACTTTCTAGTTGACAGTCGAGCACTCTAAGCAACTACGCCACACATATGTGTGTGTATAAAGGAAACAAGTACAGTGTGCAAAATTATGAATGAATGAGACTAATATTTTATATTTCACAACGCATATTCTATGTGTATGTGTGCTAAATGTTATTTTCAAGTTTACTTATATTTAAAAGCAAATCATTACACCCTGCTTTGAATATTTAGATTATTTTGCTATATTTTAAGTAAAGAATAAATTAAGTTAAATTCTAATGAGAATTCTAAATCAAGGGAAAATTTTGTTAATATTGATGTTATTACTAATTTCTGCCGGTGTAAATATTTATGTATTAAACATCGGTTTATCTTAGTTATAATGATAGTTTTAAGAAAATAGAAAAATGAATAATTTAAATAAATTGAGCCCCTATTATCATTATGTAATCTAGTTATTATAATTATTATCAAATTATCTAACAAATCTTAACTATTAATCATTTTAAAAATCTTCAATTGTTACATAGATATACGTAAACAATATATTTTTTATATATATATGTATATGTATATATATATATATTTTTAACCTATATCGGTCCACTGCTGGACGTAGGCCTCACCAATCAATAAATTGGGGAGAAAATAGCCTAATCTCCCGTGCGGGCCAGGCAAATTGGAAGATACCGACAACACACAACACACTGAGCCGGCGGCAAGTAACGTTGCTCAACTTCGGAAATTAGACGGGAAACCGTCATACTCAACGCGCTATGCCCGTCGATATATGAACAAGTGCAGGAGAGTTCCTTTCCCACCCTCCTTCCTTTCCTTTTCTAATTCTCTCTCTCCTTAGCATTTTTTTCTGGACATTTCCTATTCCTGTCTGCAGTTTACTGCGCTGACTTATACCAGTCCAATTGTCCTGGTTTCATACTTGCTGTAGGGTCAACTGGTGTAGTTGGATGGGCAACATGATTGTCTTTTGCGCACCGGCTTCCATGTTCCTCAAATATGCGTAGCTACAGTCTTTACTTCTATCTAATATTATTTGCCTTCTGTCTTTTATTAAAAGATCCTTGAATCGTGATGACGGGAGCATGTTTGGTTTGACTCGAAGCTTTTAGCCATTGGTTCTCCACGGAATGCGGTATAACCCAGATGGTCGCTTTTCAAAAGAATAGGAAGATATTGAAGCTGTGCAGCAGGTTATACGACTAGGCAGTCATATTTAGAATTCGCTCTGACTACTACAGTAATGGAGGGACCAGAAAAGGTGTCCTAAACATAGCTCTTCAAATGTGAACTTGGCTAGCGTGCCGCAGCTGGCGGGAACCTGTACAATGCGGTAAGAAATATGGAACTATAAATCAAATTTAAAAAAAAAAAATACATAGAATATAGGTGAATGGAATGTTAAAACGTTGCAGGATAAAAAAGAAAGACCAATGCGGAGATCAGCACTAATTACCCAAGAATTGAAGTGATATAACATTCATATAGCAGCATTATCAGAAACAAAACTTCCAGAAGAAGGAATAGTAAATGAACGAAGTACGGGCTACACAATTTACTGGAAAGGTGCTAAAGCAGTAGATAAACGACAAAATGGAGTAGGTTTTGTAAACAATAATAGAGTAATTATTATAGAGGAGCCATACGGAATAAGTGATAGACTTATGGTAATGAAAATAAAGTTTCCATCAAGTTCTATTGTATCCATAATCAGTGCGTATGCGCCAACATTACAAAATAGTGATGTAATTAAGGATAGGTTTTACTACGATTTAGGTAAAGAAAATAGTAATGGTGAGAGTTTATTTCAGTTCACAAAATTGCTTAAGTATTACTAATACCTTTTTCCACACGAATGATATGTATGAAGGAGCCTGGATACATCCGAGATCAGTTCATCTGCATCAACTCGATTGTGTTATATAACGGCAAAATCATAGAGCTGACTGCTTAAATACGCGAGCAATGAGAGGAGCAGATAGAGACACAGATCACATACTACTGCGATCGAAATTTTGGTTTCCCGTCTAAAATACCATCGAAACAAAATAGTTAAAATACAAAAAACATATAATACTAACTTCTTAAAGAACAGAGATGCGCTTAAAAAATTTGGTTTGGAATTAAAAAATAACTTACAAAAGAACATACCGAGTGAAATGAGATCTGAATTACGGGATCATATAAACCAAAGCATAAACTCAACATGTAGAAATATTTTAAGCTATAAAAAGAAACGCTCGCAAGACTGGTTTACTGATAGTTCAGAAGAAATACGATTAAATATAAAAGATAAGAGACAGGCTTTTATGGAATGGCAAAATTATAGAAAAAATAACAAGAAGCAGAATAAATTTGTGGCTCTGAAAGCTGAGATACAACGAGAAACAAGGATACTCAAAAATAAATGACGGATTAATAAAACAAAAGAAATGCAAGAAATTGTTAACAAAAATGATAATCGAGCTTTTTATACAGCAGTTAAGTTAAGATAATATATGGTCCAAATACTAGACGTAAGATTGCTATCACAGACGCATCTATAATAAAAGATAGGAATAAAATAAAAATTTGATGGAAAGAATACGTTGAAACATTATGAACAATGAATTCTCGATAAATGGAAACGTACTAAATGGCTTTACAGGAAGTCAACTATGATCTGGACAATTTACTACGGGGGAAATTATACATGCTATTAAAAGGCTGGAATCAAATAAAGCTACTCGGTTAGATTACATATCAAGCGAAGTATATAAAATTGGTAAAAATGACTTGAGATTAAACTGTTTCAGGAGATATGGGAAAGTTCAACTGTACCCAAAGATTTCAAATATGCGGCTATTTTTGCCATTTATAAAAATAAAGGAGACAAAAAGGATTGTTCAAGTGATCGTGGTATATCACTTCTTTGCACGGCTAGTAAAATCCTGAGCTTAATTCTGCAGCAATGCCCGCAGCTAGTAATGAATACTTATCTTCCAGAAGAATACTGTGGATTCAGGCAGAAGCACAGCACAATAGATTTGGTGTATGCCATACGACAAGTTATGGAAAAGGCTAAAGAACAAAATAGAGCTCTATATATGGCGTTCATAGATGTCAAAAAGGCTTCCGATACGGTTAATAGAAGTGCGCTGTGGCGATGCTTGGAAATAGCTGATTGCCCATCAAAATTTGTTCCAATTATCTGTATGATGGCATGGAGAGCTCAGTAATTTGTGACACCGAACTGGCAGAACCTTTTCTGGTAACAACCGGTGTAAGACAAGGGTGTGCGCTTGCACCATCTTTGTTTAATCTTTATATGGGAATGATTTTCTTAACATACAAACGAAAAATTGAACAAATAGGTATCAAAATAAGATGTCGTTTTGACGGGGGATTATATAACCTACAAAAATTCAATACGAACAGTAGGACGGAAATGTTTGTACTGCAAAATTTATGCTGATGATTATGTTAAACTGGGTGAAACTTCTGCAGAATTACAGCGAGCGCTAAACTGTCTGCATGATACATATCGGGATTATGGATTAAGTATAAATACAAATAAAACCGAAATAATGATATTAAATGACACGGAAGATAATTTTCATATAAACGGGTCCGAAGTTCAAAAATTGTCAAAAGCTTCAAATACCTTGGTAGTGCAATTAGCGACGATAGTGAACTAGATGATGAGAAGAAATATAGAATAAAAAATGCGATGATCGCCTACGACAAAACAAGCAGGCGCAGCGTGTATTTAGGAATAAAAATTTACACATTAATACAAAACTAAATGTTTATAGAGCGGTAGTATTATCAACTTTGTTGTATAGTTGTGAGACATGGCCGACCGGAAGCAATCAAATTAAAAAACTTGTCAAATTTGTCAGACGAGATTGCTCAGACAAATCTTAAGAATAACATAGAAGGATAAGATTGCAAATGAAAGAATTTTGAAAATGACAACAATATTTAACCGAGGCTCGGCTAATATGGGTTGGTCATGTTATTAGAATGGATAACAATCGCATACCGAAGCGATTATTATATTATATATTACATACTGGTGAAAGATATTGTGGAACATCAAAATTAAGATTTAAAGATGTGCTACCAAATTCCATCGAAAAGAACGGTATTAATCCCAAGAATAATAAGACTTGGGAGGAATGGACGTTGAATAGAACTGAATGGAGAAAATTCACTGATGACGCTGCAAGATTAGCAGGTGTTTACACCATCAGAAATCGCGTAAAAGGAGTTAGAAGGAGCCTAGATCAGCATGAATGTACACACTGAAGTTATAAATCTAATTATAAAATTAGATTAATATCGTATATAAGATTCGGATATTGTATTATTTTGCAGAAAGGGATATCATTAGAAAGAGCACTCATACTTGACAACGAGTGAGTTAGAATAATAATAATAATTCAAATTCAAATTCAAATTAAAATACGAGATTACAAAGAAAATATATATAACGTGTAAATGCCGACTATGCGCATATTGCGCGAACGCCGGATTATACAAATAAATAAAGATAAATTTAACATCCGTTCCATCGCACTAAAAAACGTAACGTTATATAATTCAATGAAATAATACAGTTTCTTAATTAAAAAAACAACGAAATCGATTTAGACATATAAGTAAACACACACAAACACCCAGACACCGCCAATCGAATAAACTAAGTATTAAACTATAATTACAAATCCGCAGAAATATACCTAACGATATACATATACATATATATGCGCGGATATATCGGGTTCTTACACAATAAGATACGTAATGTACATGTAAATAAATATGAGCAAAATTAATTGTTACCTTTTGGGTCGTAGTAATTAAGAATTTTTAATAATAAATAATATATATATATATATATATATATATATATATATATATATATATATATATATATATATATATATTTGTAATATTCGTATTATTAGAACGAGAAAGGATCACTAAATATATTTTAATAAAAAGTTTCAACTCGTTCAATAAAATTCGCGATTACATATCGTAATTGTCGACCTTTTTTCGTTGTATACATTTTAATCGTAAACGATCAATTCCGCTATAGACGACGTAATTATTTGATGAATGCGAAAGCTTCGGACTGATATAGTCGTGATTTACAAAAATCTGTTCGGCTATACCATCACACGAACGGAATGTATTAATGACGAAGTTATACTCCGACATGAAAAGGTATCATCGTCCATTTAAAAATTATCGCGAAAAAAAAAAAAATATATATATATATATATAATGGATTTTGCTATACGAAAAACGCGTTTACTGAATTTCAATTTCGACTTATTTATTTTGTATATATATATATATATATATATATATATATATATATATATATATATATATATATATATATCATAATACGCATATGTATATTCGTGCTACTAAACAGTTACTGTATATTGATAATGCCTTGTGCAACTTAGTACATGTCGTATTTCGTTCTCTACTATTTGAATTTTATATATATACGGGCGTCGTGTAAATACGTGGTTTATCATTGGTATGCGCATACGTGCTCGACCAGACATATAGAGTATCGTTATACTAAAGTTGAATAGTAGTCACTCGTCATTTTGGCAGCGGTTCTCTCTTAGCAAAAAGGAAAACAGGCCTTTGTCGATTATTTGTAGGGAAGAACGGACACGTTGAAAAAAAAAATATATATATTTTAAAAAAATCCTTTTTAAACAACATTTTTTTCCCTGCTCCATATTTAAGTTGAAAGTTTTGCATTTTTTCCCTCTAAATTCTTTTTTCACAGTTTCACGCACAATGGTCGGCAACACGGCAGGTTGCTCAACTTAAGTGCTTCTTCTATTATTGGGTGCGCGGAAGATTTTTCTGTCAGTTCATTGTGCCTCTTATACCGAATGCATTTGCTTATTCTTATTGCTTTTTTTCCCTTTTTTCGATTTCCCATGTAAAATATATTTACACATTACGCGTGTTATATATCATATATATATATATATATAGGACCTAGAAATAAATGAAACGTTCGAAATTATATTACGAACGTGTCGAAGAATTTTTGATTTATCGAATAAATGGACAAATCCGGTTAGTAACGGAAATAGTAGAACTGACCAACGTGTATGAGCCTGCCTCGTTTCAGTTTGATAATCATTTTTCGAAATGGTTGCTGGCCATCTCTTTCACACGTTCTCTATTAATAGAATTCCAATGACGCAGCACCGGTTTTTTTTTTTTTTTTTAAGTTTTTTTAGTCGTATTATTTATAAAAATTCGAAAATTTCAACACGGATCATCGATGGAAATTTTTGTTATAAATTATTTTCGAAACGACCGGGAAAATAAAATTTATCCATCATCTGTATAACGCGATAGGTGAGAAACTGATCATAATAGTAATAATTAAAAATAATTGATAATAATTAATAATAATAATTTTATCGGGATAGGTAAAAATAGCTTAGGCCTAATCTATTAACCATCTTCTGGTAGAATGCGAGAATTCATTTATGTCCTAAATACACATAGTTCTCTTTCCGAAATTCTCCGTGACAATGAACAAAAGATTCCTATTTCGATTCGTAAAACTATCCAACGTTCTACGTGATATCTAAACTATATTTATTCGTGCCTTAATGTTGCGGTACAAAGTTAACGGATACGATAGAAATATTGTATCTTCTTCAAAAGTTTATATTCGTCGATAACCTTACGTATTATTCGTGCGTTCGCGTATATAAAAAAATACGTTAAAAAAAAAGTCTAGTCACTAAAATAGTTTTATTAAAATACCGATAGGAGGAACTTCAAATGTTCGGGGATAAATTAGATATACAAACATCTATAATCATAGGAAGAAAATAATCTCCATTGTAATTTGCTTTAAATCATCATCGTCCTATTAATGTTGTATAATGTAAACGTGCGGTAAACATATTATAACGTACGCTCAGCATACAATTTTAAAATCGGACTATAAATTATTTATTTTCATATATCCGTTCAGCCGAATTATTATTCTATACAGAATTAACTACGAGTTGAAAACCGGAAACTTTTTTTGTTTTGCTGAATCAACTGAATCCGATCGGTGAATAATATTTCTGTCAATTTGAATAGCAAAATCACCACTAATCGTATGTCTAACATCACACCGAGTAATGCTTTACCATATTTCGCGATACTTAATCCTTACTACACCATAGGAAACACTGGTCGACATTCCGGGAAAAATGGTTTAATGCCTATCAGCTTATCTCCAACTACACCGCGTTGAACTTCCGCCTCAACCCGGAGGTTGTACCACGATAAAACTCATTTCGTTACTTATATAATTAAAAATTTGATAAGAAATATGTAATTATATAATCTACTGTAAATTTAACTAATAAACATCTTCTACTTCTTCTTCTAGTGGCATCTCCTCGGCAGGAGTTAGCCTACATCATGATGGGCATCCTCTAGTTCTAGCGTCATTTATTATGTCTCTTCTTTTATCCAAAGCCGGTTGTTATCATCTCAAGGCGCTTCCTTCCTTCTCAGGCGTTTCCTTCTATATTTCACCGTAACGCAATTCTCCGATTTTGTGTTCAATATATTTACATTTTCGATCTATTATGTTCTGTACCAACATTCGGTTTTCCAGCTCACTTTTTTTTCCAGCACATATTTGTTAGTCTTCCTTTCTGTTCATGGAATTCGCCATATTCTTCTGAGTATATGCATTTCAAAGGCTTCTAATCGTTTCACGCTTTCCGCATTCGGTGTCCACGTCTCACATATTTCAACACGGACATGACGTAGCACTGAACTATTCGGAGTTTTAGTTTCATATTTAGTTTCCTCTTTAATACAGGTTTCCAAACGCCTGTTTGGCCATGGCGATTCTTGTTCTGATTTCCAAACATCTACTAAAGTATAGTAATAATAATAATAATAATAATAAAGTATTAAAAAGTATTAATTAATAATCATAAAGGAAAAAATAATGACGGTGATAAAATAATTGTAATATATTTCCGGATTCCGAGCGTCGTGAGTTATCCATTTTTTTGGTCTATCCATTTACCGTTTTCCGCACGCGTATGTAAAGGACATCAGTGTTTTGGCTGTCTTTTTCTTGATGAACTCGGATATGAGTCTATTTCTTCATACACGTATTAAATGAACAATTACATTCCTGGCTTTAAACATCTTCTACTTCTTCTTCTAGTGGCATTTTCTCGGCAGGAGTTAGCCTACATCGTGACGGGCATCCTTTAGTTCTAGCGTCATTTATTATGTCTCTTCTTTTATCCAAACCCGGTTGTTATCATCTCAAGGCGCTTCCTTCCTTCTCAGGCGTTTCTCTTTATTTTTACGTCGCATCTTCCTGTATTCGAGATAAGTGCTCCTAGACAAGCAAACTATCGCTTTACTTTGGTTTAGCAGGGTGTACGTGTATTTGAAGGAATTAGTGGTGCAGCTTATTTTACTTCTATCAATTAAAATTTGACTCTTCTCCGTATTTCAGGATACATTGTTCTTTCCATTTATTTTGTACATTTTTTCACTAGTTCATTTATTTCTTCATTTGAGGATGCTATCGATGATATATCATCTGCGTATCGCAGATTACATCTTACCACCGATGAAAACGCCTCAATTCAAATCGTCGCATTATCCATTCTTCATATAGATGATATCACGCAACCTTGCCATACAACTTTTTTTTTTCTTATGAACGGCGTGATTGGTTTCAGCACGCATCTAGCAGAATCCTCATAATATAGAAATTTGAATGACAGTACCAAGTGATTTGGAGTTCCCGCCTTTTTAGTTGTCTATGAAACAAAGAATGACGATCTGTTTACCTTCGGCTTCTTCCGCGTGTAGATCCCGCTTGTTCGTGAGGTATTATGTGATAGTAAATGTGCTTTTTAGCCGTCTTGATAGCATGTTTTTGCTCGCATGAGAATTCTGCGCAATAATTTCCATTTGTCTTCATTTCGATAAAACGGGATATATTCGGTGTTACAATTTTACAATATTCTTCTAAACGCTATAAACTTTTATTATTCGGTTTTGTTGTGTTGACTACACTGTCGGTTTTTAAAATTTATAATAATTTTTCTCGCAAAAGGCTCATGATCCACAATTCTATACAATTTATATATTTATATTATTAATTTATGAACGCTATCTGGTATGCGAATATAATCTGTTCGACATGGCAGCCATGTGCTGAGGCTCAAATGTCTGTTATACTGCTGAAATATCGTATTCCCGATTATCAGTTGCTTTTCATTACGGGAATTCAACATTTATCTTTTTCCGTTTCAAGTTTCTATGCCGCATATTCCTGAAACATTTTATATTTCGACTCTTTGTCCACAATGTTTTCGTCAAAATCACCAAAACCAAAAGTTGTTATGTTGGAAACTGCTTTTTAGATCGTTGTTATAATCGTCAATATCTTCTTCAGACACATTTGAATCGAAGCTTTGTTTTTAACGGATGGGTGTTTAAAGTTACTGAGGCGTTTTTGTTAGTTAGTGGTTTTATGATTTTGAAAATAATATCCTCGCGAACTTTTTTTTTGAAGGTGTCTCCTACTGAGCAAACAGATAATGTTACATATACTGCTTATGAAGTAGCTGATTCCGTTCAACTCCATTAGATTAATAATTGCAGAACTTTTGTCCCCTGTGTTCCACATTGACTAACTTTCCACGGCTCACAGTAGTTCCTAGATTTTCCACGTGGCTCATTTGAAATTTTTTCGAATATTTATCCTATCCGTTTTTTATAAGGGCACCCGCAACTCTAACCCTCTATGACCGGTTGTCGCACATATGAGCGTGATCATATGGCAATTGTACATCAGTGTGGTTGCTCTTAATGTGATGCGATAACATGGTAGAGCTCCTCAGTCGGGCTTACGGCGTCGTTTTATTTCGACTGCATACTTTCCCCGTGTAGATCCGCAGTATGCATGCTGGGTTTTGTGGTTTTCACTGCTGCCACCGGTTTTCAATCTACAGCTGTTCGAATCTAAAAAAATTTGCTGTACTCTTTCAGATCACATTTTGTGCGCGATTGCTTATTATTAGAAGCTAATCCCAGTTTTCGCTACCCGCGGATGCTACTCATTCAGGTTAGAATTCTGAAAGTACAAGTATAGTGTACTAGTAACGACAAAGTGGATGATAAAAATAAGATAACGATGATGATAATTGCGATTTCATCATAATCATAATAATAAAAATAATAATTATTATCGTGGTTGTCGTCGTCGTCGTCATTATCATCACGATAACGTTGAAATAATAAATTAATCACGATAACGGTCAAATTAAATAATCATGAAAATAATAATGAGAAGAAAAGAAAAATACAAAAGCGATTTCTCTTGATTCATTCATTAAGTTAATTTGAGCCAAGTACAATTGATTACTACGATGACACGTAGTGGCTTTCTTTATTGACGCATATATACATGTATACATACATACATACATATATATATATGTGTGTGTGCGTAAAAATCGAATTGTTCACAAATTCATTCAAACATCCTTTCTCCTTACTTTCCTTTGTTACGTGCTGCACTCTTTTTTTTTTATTATTATTACGTACTATTGCTGTCATCGTCTTTCGCCGATAAGAAAATTACAAAAATTGGAAAACATATTATTATTATGTATAATAATCAAATTGGGCGGTGAAAAGTGTTACCTTTGTTGGCTTCTTTCTCTATATATTGTATTGGGACCATTCTTACTGTCAGTTTGTAAATGTAAAAGGTTTTCGCAATAGAAAAGAACACCGAAGAATTGAAAATATAATAGACAAAAAGTAAGAGAGAATAAATAAATGAGATAAAGGCAGAATAAGAAGAGAAATATAGTTTAAGAGGTGATAGATCTTACTACAAATAGTACAATACAAATACTTTGTATATCTTTAAAAATTATTATATATATATATATATATATTATATAATATAAATGTCGTCGATGTGTTACGTACAAATAATATAGAGTAATATATATATATATATATATACATTTTTCACTGACGAATAAAAGAATACAAGCATAATGTAGATAATAAAAATAAGAATTCACCCGTTTGTGGCGGGGAGAGAGGGCCTACGTATCTTTAGGGGGTAGGGAGAAGTGAAATAACAAAAATGAACCCTCGGCTGTTTTGTCCGGTATTGTCGCTGGCTGGTGTATTTCTTTAACAAAACAAAATTTCACAATAGAAGTTACTGCTCCACCTCCTTTTCTTTATAGTGGGTATATTTTGTGTGCGTGTAGCGGACTCTTTATATTTTCTTCGATCATATTCTACTCATTCAAATGTCCCATTCTTTCATTCTTTCATTCTTTCGACTTCTTATATTCTACGGCGGTCCCTATTTTTCTTTTACTCTCCCCTATTTCGGAGATGATTATACACAAACTTATATAGTGAAGAATACGTTATATATATTACAAAAGAAAGACACGTACTAATACACGGATTATAATAGAATATACGTAAGCACACACATATCATTAAGTTCTTGTCGACGACGATGACAAAAGCTACCCAAAACTCCGTTTATTTCTAAACTCGCGCTACTGTCCACGATAATGGAAGAAGTTAATCCGATCGATTATTACATTTTATGGTCGACCACTTTTTAAAAAACTAAGTTTTCGACTTTCCGAATGTGTTTAATCATCGGACGGAAGATATTGTTTAAATAGATTATTACAACACGAATCGCCTTGAAAAATTTCCGCGAGAAGGGATTCGATTGAATTGTGTATTATGCGCTTGAATGTATAGCGGCGCTACAAACTTTATTCATTCTAATAGACTCGGACAATTACCTCGCTATGGCCGACTGGACGGTGAAGGTTACAGACGATAAATGGAACGCGTCGAATACATTGATCCGGATTAATTAAAGCTAAATAATTTGGAACTTGTCGGCATATTTATGTCGTTTTTACGGGTGCCGGGTCATACAAAACGAAATTGTAGATTCGTTAGGTAAAAACGAGTCGTCTAATGGCCTGGTACTTTCTTCACTAGTACCTCACAAGGATTTATTCTGTACAGTTGGAGGACAAGTATCATCGAGAACTGATGTACACAGCCAACTACGATTCTCTCCCTAAACTTCCGTAGGTCTATTACAATCGGAAGGTAATTGTGTACTCGTTAGGTAGTAGATTAGAATTTTTGTTACCTGATCGTCTTTTCTATATACAACTTAAAGAAAGTTTTTTCTGTCCCCTCTCTACGAATTTATATTAGATGGAACAAGGGTCATCTCAACCCTTCTTCCATCGCAATAAGTTAATTTAAGCGTGGAGTTCTATGCCTTGGTGCTGCGAGCTCCATCATTAGATCAATAATCATATTTGGTTGTAGAGGGAGGGGGTTTTTAGTGGGTAAAGAAAATAAAATATTTTTTTATCATCAAGCTTCAAATCAAATCAAGTTTTATTTTTACTTCCTTATATATAACAGTTTACAATAGGATATCTTTGAAAGATTTCCCTCCTCCCACTTCAAGGAAAAAATCAACAACAACAAAAAAACCCGGAAAGGAATTCTACTTCTTAGTAGTATATTATGATTTTTGTTACCTGATCGTGTCTTTTCCGTATGCAACTTGGAGAAAATTTTTCTGTCCCCCCTCTATTCTAAAGAGACAATTTGCAATCACGATCGAGTTTCTCTTTAATAAGGCTACGCTGTGGTGTCGTTACCCGTTCTGAGTTTTACCTAATCTTACTATGTTCCTTATATATTAAACTCCATCTCGATAATCTACAATTTTACTCCCTCGCATAGAAATATTTCTAGAGAAGTTAGCATCTTTGATTAAAATATTAACAGTATTCCACAGTAGCGTGTTAAGTCGTAAAGACATTCCCGCATATATATAAACAAAAAAAAAAGTAAATTGTAAAACATTAATCATAATCATTACGTGCCGTCTCCGTATCGGAGGTAGGCGACTACTTACTATACATAATTTGTTGTACAGTGTAAGCAGCGTACAAGGCAATTATAATATGGCGCTGACGTAGATAGACACATACGCATCCACGAGTACTGATTGCAATCGCTTTGTTGTCACGATACGATGCAGCCCCGCGTGTTATTGTATTGTATTGTTTACCAGCGCGCATATGGTATTGTGCGTGGTGGTTTGCCATTGTCCCTTCCACTATGCGATAATGTTAGGATTATTTACTTTCCGTTTGATAATTTTTACCTCGTCGATCGTATTCGAACTCGGTACAAATTACGTATAGAAGTCCGTGTAGCCACTCGGCTAGTACAAAGACATAATATCAAGCTTTCCCACACGGTCACCCATCTAAGTACTAACAATTGATCCGACTTTGCTTATTTGACGCATTTTACTTTATGCTTGGTTTTAGTAAAAAAAAATAACAATAAAGAAAAGCTATACCCTCTTTACACATAATTATCGAAAAACTACCTAGATAGAAAAACACTTTATATCGTTCCTCTTCTCTCACAAATTCCTATTACGTAATTAGTTCGACCCCTTTGTATTCCGTTATTTAACAATTGATTAAAATTCTCACGTGTTTTTTTAACCGACCGTATTACTTCCTTTATTCGGTTCCTCTTGTGTTGATTTAAATGTTCTCTCGGATATCCATAGCTTCCTTTTGATTATTTTACTGCGAATTTTCTTCGCCACTTCGTGGATCGTTGATCTGACTTATTTCCAAAGTTTTTCTATTATTATTTTCATGCATGCGCCGAACTTTATTTAGTTCAGTTTTTATTTGTACTTTAACATTTTTAATCGACCTTAAGTTGTTATAGTTACTTAACGCTGTTTTTTATTTCGTCGACGAGACATATTTCGCCTATTGATATCTTATGGTCGCTGTTACAATCTAATGCTAGATATATTTCATTAAGCAATTATCGCTCGTGTATATTTTTTAAAATTATTATTAAGTTTATCGGTTAAGGAATTTTTTATATTTCGGAACGATAGAACCGTTTATTATAAGTTATTATTTTCTTGTAAAATTTAATCAAATCAAAATATACTTTTCTTCTTCTTCTTCTAGATATATCATCATATTTTTTTATTAAACATCTCCATCTTGTTCGCATAATTATGTTAATCGGTTCCTCGTTTGTCGATTTCGTGAAATCTATATATAAAGTCGACGCTTGTAATGCTTGAAGTTCAAATTCATCGCTGATAGGTTGTTTTCTGAACAAAAATCTGGTTAGCCTTTCACCACTTTTGTTTTGCTCTCTCCTACGACATATTTCCCTACGATAGTATCCAATTTTTCTATTAAAATAGCGTATTACTTACTAGTAGTGGACACCCTTTTAACCGCAATAGATAGCTCGTCGTAAAACTCACACACACTTCATCTAACCCTCGACTTATTGGGGTGTATATTTGAATAATATTTATGTTTACTGGCTTCCCTTTTATTTTCACCGATATAGTGCGATTACTTACTGTTTCGCACCCTATTTAATGCGCATGATATTTTTGCGTTTATTATTATCGCAACTCGTATAGATGAATTTATGTTTGTATAATTATTATTTAATCTCACTCGTTGCCGAGTGTCCTTTCTAATGATATTCCTTTTTGTTAAATAGTGCGATGTCTGAATTTTGTAGTTGCGCATAGTTTAGGAACATGGAAATGCGCTAGCGACCGCCATATCGCTCATCTAACTGTACCAGTTGATCCGATTGCAAGGATGAAACCGAGATAATTGATCTGGCACTAGTCAGTGCATTAAACTGCGAGCAGGAATAGGAAATATGTCTAAAAAGAAAGAATAGGGATAAAGCGAATTAGGAACGGTTGGAGGGTCAAAGGGAGAACTCTCGCTCACTTGTTCAAGGTGAAGATTAGAGAATGGTTTATTTTCAGAGTATTCATTCTCTCAAAACAGTTGCGTAGCCTTTGCTATTAGGATGACGCTCTCGCCCCGCCAGGAACAGGATTTTTCACTGCCATTATTGGAGTTTTAGCGGGCCATCCCCCTTCATAGTCCCTCCATATCGTTCAGTCCTATGTGCCCTGTCACTAGTAGAATCGTCTGCAAATTAGACTTACCGCCAGTAGCCGCTCTTTATCCTCGGCTGCTTATCACTCCAGTTACGCTTTCTCGACTTATTCGCAGCTAACCTCTCTATATATGGAAACCATTCCACCATCCAACCATCCCCAACACTTGTAGACGTGTTTGGTACCGGTTACAGCTGCAGCTTCCGAAAGTTACAAAAGTCGCCCCCCCAAAAAAAAAATTCTGTAACTACGTCCGCTGTTATAGCCACTTTTCGTATTTATATTTTAAGTTTCAAAGAAAATGAGTGTCTAAAAGTACATTTATTGTACGGAAATCTTATTTGCTTTCACTATCAACACTTTCGATTCATCGTTTAAAAATTCGGGTATATTCTTTTTAAATATATATTTAAGTTGTTTTAATTTAACCCGTTCGGTCAGGCGAAATTACGAATTTTATATAGGAAATATTATTATATAATAACAACTTTTAGATAATTTCACAATTTTGCCAGCATTAAAGTTTCGCGAACGTAACATGGCGCGAATAATTTTTTTTTTAGTCCAGTTTGCGCCATTTATCCGGTTTAAATCTTTATCTAGTTAGTGTATTTTAAAAATTTCAACTACGTTTGATAAATTTATATAAATCGATTGTAACGGAAGACAACGGGTCAGAGATAATTCAATACTCACAGGTAATGTGTGTGTGCCACTTTTGTAAAATATTAGAGAAGAGCTTATTTCTATGCTTTAGAAATTTCGGATAAACCCATATTTGATGCTCAAAACAAACACGGCACATGTCACATGTACCGTCCGAAATTATGCCTAATAAAGACGTGAGGGGGGAGAGATTGCGCCCAGTACGTATCGAAATAAAGTTGATATATAATCGCACATTTCTTATAGTTCGTTAGGACATTTTATAGAATTCTTAAATTATGTTCGAAATTTTCCCAATAAGACCGAGTTTAAAAAAATCGACCGACGTTTTAACATTATAACGTATCGCACGAAAATTAAAACACCTAATTTAATAATAATAAAAATTATAAAAATATAAATTTAAATAATGATAATAGTATTTCAATTAACACGAACCAACTATGTAAGAATATTTCGATACATACGTAAATCAATAATTTTTATTTTACCAGGGGATACGTGTATACAGGTAAAAACCTAATCTATAATATAAGGAAATCTACACTGGTGTATACTTTCTCATATTCGCGCGAATAACAATAATAATTATCATTATTGTTCTTTTATAGCACCGAAAAGACTTCCTGTCGGTAACCTTAAATTTATTTACACTTCCAAAGGTCGAGGAAATAAAAGAAAAAAAGAAAAAAGTGGGATTCGAATTATTCTACTATCCGAATTCGTTATTATATTATATAGTTCACGCTGAACAACGCGTCTATAAAGAGTAACGGGCTTTAAAAACGTGTACAGGAATTTTGACTAGGTAACAATGGTCGAAAACTAAGCAAAAGATCACCGTATACATTATATATATATATATGTGTGTATATATATTTAATCGCTTGTATTACCTTCTAACCGGCTTTTCTCATTCATATTGAAAAAAGCGGTTCTTAACAAATCAGAAACCCTGCCAAAGGGTTCCTTCAGCTAAATTGTTAACAATAGTTTTTTATTTTACTTTTTTTTTTTTTTTGAGACCTGATCAAGGGGGCATGCAATAATACTACCCTATATATGTATATATATATATATATATATATATATATATATATACATATACATATATGGACTGACGAGGTTAGTAGTAACACCCAGGCTACTGCATACAATTTCGAAAGCGCAATAAGCAACTCCTGTGTTTAACTTTTATTATAAAATATCTTCCCCAATATATAATAAAAGAACATTTTTCTGTTTTATCTTTCACACTAGCATATTTTTATATACATATTATATATATATATATATATATATATATATATATATATATATATATAATAACATGTAAGCATTTTTCTTAGTAATGCGTACGAATGAATAGATCTCTATAAAGACCTTTATTCCGGTTTCCCCTAACCAGCGACATTATAATCAACATAACTATTATTATTATTATTATATTTATACTACTGCGTTCCTTTGTACTGTCGCATAATAGCGATTCGCCTATTCGCATTATATAATACAAAACCTTACGTGTCGCGTTGTATCGTCGCTTACCTTTAATCGTGTAAACCTTTGTGGCAAGGGTGAATCTTAATCTGTTCTTAAGTAGGCGATACCTTTTGAGGGCATAGTCTTACGCACGCATGTCTATATATAATATCATTTTGTTAAATTTTACTAGCCGTTATAATTCTCGTTTCTATTTCGTATTACGTTTAATTTCGTGAAATATAGGAAGATGTTTTAATTTTTTTTTAAACCTTCATTATTTATTATTATTAAAATTCGACTCATAGAAAAAAATGATTTATGGGAAATTAATTCTTCTATTAAAAAAAAAAACCTAATAATTTTACGGTTATTTTAAAATTTCTTAAATCGTCGCATTCCGCACCCTACTGCTATGGTATTTGCACCATTTTGAAGTCGTCCTAATTCGAGTAGTTACTTCTGATGTCTCACTTTTTTTTCTTCATGTTACTCGTACGACTGCAGCGAGATGCTATTTTGATTTTTGGACTGACCAGTAATGACGAAACGAACAGTTTCATGACGTTTAGATTCTCGAATTTTCTCGAACATAAATCACCGCTCTGTCTGCATCTTTGTAATTTATATACACCGAGCTAAAGGTGACCAGGAATATTATATAAACTTTCGTAGCGAAATCATAGAAAAACCCAGAAAAATCGTGAAAATATTTACGAAAACTTTTCTAATATCGGTCATGTTACTTTCCCCCCTCCACAAGTTTTCCCAATCTGAACTGCCTCGTCGGAGATTCTATTTATTCTGGTCATATGCAAGTTAATAGGTGCTCTGAATCTTGTACCATGCCACATTTACATCTGTCGTCATCTTTAATTTCCCATCGTTTCACGTTCTTTGCCGTTCTTCCTGTCATAGTTGTTATCTTATTTAGAGTTTTCCATGTCGACCACGGCAGATTATTACCGGGAGGTAGATATGTTCGTTCGGTTGTTCCCACAATTTCAGTCAATTTTCTCTCCTAGTAATTTCAGGCGTTTGTTTCAAAGCGTTTGTTGTTTTAAGAAAATTTTTCCTCGACTTCAGTCGACTTATTGCTAATGGATGTCTTATGTATTGTTCTTGTTTTGGTTTTTCTTTTCTAGCCAACACATCCCGCCTTATATGCCGCCTAGTATTTCTATTTTACCGATCGATGCCGGCTTCAAACTTCCTGTAATTATTCGATCGGTTTCGTGTAGTGCTACATCGATGCTGAATTCCGCCCTACTGCACTAGCGTATTCACCTATGCGCGGAGTTAAAGCATTTGGATCTACACCCCAGGTGGAGCCAATCAATTTTCTATGTAAACCATTCCTTATACCAATTTTTGTTTTGGTATCTTCGTAATGTTCTTTAAATGTTAGGGCTCGGGCCAGCTTAACGCCTAAATACTTCGGGTTGTCACAGGGATATCCCTTGCCATGTAACATTTAGTTTACGTCTCGCATTCTTATTTCCCAGTTAAAACGCCGTTACTTGAGTTTTATTAGAGTTTAGTTTTTTTTCCGTAGTCTTCAGTACTTCACTCAAATTCTTTTCTACCTCGCAAAATGTTTTCTCTGTGCCAATGATTTTGATTAATTTGTAATCGGCAGTAAGTTCGTATACTTTTTTTTTCATTAGTATTTCATGATTTACTATCTCATATGCAGCGCTTAAATCTATAAACGTCGCCCTTAATATCATTTTGTTTTTATATCATTTTCTCAGTCCTGGACTGGACTTTGACTTTCCAGCTCCAAATCTGGCCTGCTGTTTAATAAGTTTTGAGCCTATTTTTACAGTTTTTCTATTTAATATTATTCGTTCAAATATTTTATAAGTATGACACAGTAAAGAAACCAGTCTAAAGTTTCCAGAATTTGTAGAGGTTTTTCCCGGTTCAAGTAATGCAATCACGTGCGATTTTAACCATTCTTTAGGAGTTACTAAAAATATCTAGAAGCCATTGGTTTGTCCTATATATTCAATTTGTTCCGTCGTTATGTTATCAACTCCGGGTGCTTTCCTATCTTTCATCGTCTTAATTGTCCTGTCTAGTTTATCCATTCTAAGCGGTTCATTAAACTGTCTCATATTTTCAGCTGTTTTCACTATCAGTTTTGATTTATCTATTCTGATTTTTCCATTCATTAGTAATTTATTTGCTATTTCATCCGGTGTAATATTTATATATTCTTTTGGTTGTACTTTTTCATTATTCATGTTTTTTATCCAAGCCTTGTAACTGTTTTTCGACATGTCCGAATTTTCTATTGTTGAAATCTACTCTTTTTCCTTTCGCCTGCTATTATTCCGACGAGACTCCCATTTAAATTGTAGCTTCCTCAAAATTTCATATTTTATATAGTATTCTTCTAGGTTCTTAATAGCTTCTTAACGTAATCCCTTTATATAATTAGTGTGACATCCTGTTGGTATATGCGTTTTAGATACTTTTTTTAAGATCTCTACAAAATGATGATAGTTGAGTAGTATTGGTTCTATCGTTTCTACTTCATTATCTAAGTCATTTGCAAATTCCATCCATTTTGCTTTTTTAAAATGAAATCTTTTTCTAAAAGGTACCTTTCACGGCACTATTGCCGCACTTACTTCGCACGAAATTGGCCGGTACGCTTTAGTGGTCATACTTCTTAATATCCTCTACGCCACCTCTCACTATTAAACGATGAAGGTAATTTGGGATCGTGGACTAAACTCGAGCAGTTCATTTTTGCCCAGTTTTTTCTCCATCATCATTATTCTTTGCCTGCAACTATTGAAATTATAATTTTTGTACTTGTACTTCCATAATTCACAGACTTCTCAAACTTGAAAGGTATGTTTGGAGGTTTATAAACCGATGTTGCATTTACCTACGTCCACTGTGATTATTTCTATGTCATTCTCTTCTGTATGTCCAGTTGATGTAATTTCCAAATCTGAGCTAATAAGTATATGGCACTTGCATATTTTTTATGTGACCTTTTCATTGCTATACAATTGTACACGTACATACTGGTAAACTTTTTAAATTAGGGAAATCGCGTGTATGAATTTGTAATTTTTTCTAATAATCAATCACCGTTAATCACTCAATTAATTGTATTTCGGAAAAATAAAGTTACAAAAGTGTACAATTTTGAGATATATATATATAATGCTCGGTGAAATGCGCATCGTGTGCAGCGAGCTAAATAGCAAAAGATGAAACGAGGATATTAGAAATTTAAATAATAACAATAATAACGATTGTCGTAAATTTAATTTCGATTATGTATTAATAAAATTTTGTATAATTTCAAAAGTTCATTTTCAGTTTCACGCAATATTCGGCTACCCGATATTACGTTATTTATCGTTAATATGAAAAACCTTTTTATCTTCAAATATCAGCTAACGATATTAAAACAGGCCATCAGTTTAGTTCACGATTATAAAAACACACCAGGTCCCCTTCTCATAGGACTTCTCGAAATTAACAACATCCCCACTACGGAAGAAATGGTCGAGAATACACGGAATGAAGTTTCTACCATCGATAAATCGCATTCAAGATCGAACGTTGGAGTTTGGACTACTTCATCAAGAACTAGTCGTCAAAAAATGAAATTATACTATGTCGTTTACGAAAAAAATTTCTCATTCTTATTTACCGAATAATTCATATCCTCCCCTTATCTATAATGTATTTTTATCCGTTAACCACCTTCCGGTAAATGTTAAAGAAATTCAACCGTATTTCGGTATACACCTTTCCAGCTTTCTTTCCGAAATCCTCGAGGATAGCGAACAAAAGATTCGGCTCTTATTTCGTTTCTTAAAACTATCCAACATGATATCTAAACTTCATTTACACGTGTCTCTAGCGCTAATGTTACGGTACACGTTAGTGGATCATAAAATCTTTTTTTTTTACGACTGACTGCTTGACAGGCTGTTAACACGATTATACATTTCTGTCCTTCCGCCTACTAGGATGTTTTTTTGAAATTCTATTTAATGATTATAGCGATTCTCTTAATTCGATCGTATATCCTACAACTTTTGAACAATAATTCTTCCTAATGCGATAATCGCATTACCTCGTTATAATAGATTCAAACTCGCGGCAAAAACATACGTTCCTCTATGTTGTAATTCGAATCGTCGACATTCGGATGATGTACGCTCGCTTATTCTCGTAAAGTCCGAACCATTAGAATGAATTTCATACCGGATGAATGGAAGAATGAGATAGCGTATTGTATTAAATATATATACGTATACACAAAAACACACACACACACATATATTATATATTTACATGTGTGTCCTTACGTGAAATTCGAAAGACTGAACGTATAACCGAAGATTTAAGATTTAGGACATTCTCTACTTTTCTTACGGGTCATTATTTGCATTGTATCGTTACGTAACTGGAGCTTGCCAAAACAGATTATGGAAAAACCAGTGCTCGAATAACTTTATTGTTACCGTTATTTTGATTTATTCGTTTATTTATTACTTTGTTAATATTACTTAAAAATCGATTTAAAACGATGTCGTAGGAAATTATTAATAACATTTATTCATATTTCACGTCTTACTTTATATATTAGGGAAATTCTGTCCACTTGTATTAAATTATTAAAATAACGTGTGTATCGAACCTTAAACATTTCTCTCCTTCTATAATCAGCGTTATTGTATTTCGCGAGCATTAATTGCGATTGTATGATTATTATTTAAATTAATGCGGCTTAGAGGAAAAATAAGTATTAACTTGAGGTGAATGCAGGAACAGTCTGAACAGCGTAGAAATGTTGTCATCATGTAGCAGCTGCAAGGAAGATGAAAGATGATCTTTGTAGTCTGTATTGAGGACACATTCTGTTAGTCAAACGTTGGACGGATAAACCTTGCGCAGGCCGTACATAACGGAGCTTCTTTTATGTATTTCAATTACTTTGAATCGAGCTAAGGATATATGAAAAAAAAATACATAGATTCGATTGGTTACATAGTATTAAAGAATACATCGACGTTCTGCGATGCATGGATTATTTTATTTTAGTTTATTATACATAATGTTATAAAATGTTTTGGAAAATAAAAGGAATCGCAATAATAAATTGCGAGGTACTTATTAAAAATAATATTAGAAAATCTACAAAATTTCATTATCTTTTGTCGATGCAAAAATTAACTTTTGTTCAATCTCTTGTCCTTCAATCGATCCCTTTGTTGATTTAATACTTGCGCTGCTGGTGAAAACGATCTCTCTGATGAAACATATGTACCAATCATTGTTAAATATTTAAATGCAATTTTATACAGTTTAGGAAATTGTATCTTATAATCTTTCCATATTTCCAATTCATTCAATCTCCCTAAGGAGAAATTTAACTAAATGGAAAGTTCGTCAGACATACGCTCTTTCGATTTATTAGTTTTCCGATTACGATGTACTAATTCGTAATGATCACTCCATAGTGAATGGGTCTCCTCACATTTGTCAGATTTATCAGAGTCGGATTTAGTATCTTCATTCGGGCGCAACTGAGTTTCCATTAAATTTTTTATTTTTTCTACAGCTTATCGCGGATCAAGAGAATGCTCGAAATGGCCAAAGTGGAAACATTTTCTATGGTACCCATTCTTTCATCACTTTCATTAAGTACCAGTTTTTGTACTTCTTCTGTCATCGCGGATTTATTCGCTGTAGTTGAAGCGATTTTTCAAACCATAAAATATAAAATCTAAATAAATAAATCACATAATAAAATCGGCTTTATCGATTTTGAAATATCGAATATAAAAAACATCGATACGTCGATTATATATCAAAACGTCAACAATACATCGGTTAAATTCGATGCATCGATACTTTGCATCGAATGTTTTCAATACATCGATGTATATCGTCTAGCCCTAAATCGAGCAAAAGATTGGAATGAATTTGAAATTTGAACTTTAAATTATCGTTATTTCGTTGCTATATTTTAATTTTTTTTTTTTTTAGGTGCCCTGTACCACAACTTAGGTTTGTGTTTGACGAGTGTTGTAAAATAATTAATTTCGTAAATTTATCGTTATAAATTAAATTAAAATTAAATTATTATTGTCATAACAAGCGCAATGCTATATTTTAAAAAGTAGTAATAAACTGCGTTTGTAGAGAAAATTTGCTCAGATTGCACATATCTCCCTTTTTATGTATAAGGACTACTTCTGCTTCCATCCATGTAGTTAATATCTTAACATCTTCGAAACACCGATTGAAAAGTTGACAAATTGCAGTAATCATCGTGTCACCACTATATTTTATATAATATAGGTGTGCCTTATTATTATTATTTTTCATCCTACGTTGTTTGTATACTTGTTGCTGTACAACAACGCTTCAATTTTTATCTTTTTTTTTTTTTACTTGCGCATTATATCCGTCAACTTAGTAAATATTTTCATTTATAAAAGTTCACCGGAAGAACATTTATTAACTATTTCGATTGTTGTTTAAATTAATAAACATTTTACTTAACTACATACGCTATTACAGTACAGCAGAGAATTGTCAGAGATACATATATAGGTGAAATTTAAAGTTATGACAGGCTACAACAATTGATTCAATGAAAAATAGGAGGTACGATTTGCTTGAGGTATGCCGACCAACTAAAAAACTGTAAAACCAGTGCATAAGATCGACTATTGACAGAAACAAATGGCGTCAACTACAGGTCGGGTTATAAAGTTCACAATTGAAGAAGAAGAAGATGAAGAGAACAATAGATGTGCAGCGTATTAGCGTGCTAAAATAAAGAGGTGCAGGTAACAGCGTTCTAAAATAACGTGTGTCTGTGTGAAGCGCATAGTGTTCGCGCGTGTGGTAGTTCCGTGCGAGTATTATTTAATCCACCAAGTTAACTCCGTGAATCAACATGTAGATTAAAAGGAATAATTATATATATTTTGGTTTTTTCCCCTTTTTTCCCCTTTTCCTATCAATCTCTAGCTGTTCTCTTTCCCTTTTCTTTCTGATATTATTATCGAATTATATCTTGATGACCGAACAGGCCATGCCGCTGTTGTAAATCAGATTGACGGTTGAGCTGAATATAGATAAATTTTAATTGATAGAACAATTTTGAAGCGCATTGCTTTTTCGATATACTTAAGGAAGGTTAGAACGTAAAAATTAAAAAATTTATAGATTATCTTTAGATTATCGGATTTACGAATGTCAGTAAAAGCGGAAATACGAAGAGTTCTTAAATCGTCAATTGAGTCGGACACACAGAGCGCATCCTAAGACAGTGCGACAAGCGTTTAACTAAATAATTAGGGTTGGATCTTGTCGTGTCTGGAACAGAACATGTTAAAATTATAAAAATTAATTCTTAAGTTTTTAAGTTTAAATTTTAAAGAAACATCTGGTAGAAATTCGTAAGTGATCCTGTGCCCTTAGTATACGCGTCCACAGTCTCAGTCATTCGTTAATGGCCAGTTTATTGATATCCGATTCTCTTAAGAACAGGCTGCGGGATTTCGTGAAAATAGTTTTTTTGTTTTTTTACTAAATTCAACTGTTTCATAGTTGTAACCAGCATGTACATCATCGTTCTACCGCTAAGAAATAACGTGGTTAGCAGGAAGCACAGATTACACACGCTGTCGAAGCTCGGAAAGTTTTATAAAAGAAAGCGGATTCAAAATTTTTTTATTAACCCTATCCATGCATGGATCAAGATCTTCGGTAGAGTAATCGCTCCCTAAATATCAATCCCTAACTTCCAGTTTCTAAAGGTGATCAATAAATTTGTCATCGGCTATTATTCCGAGATATTTTAAATGTATGTTCAGAAACTATAGGAAAGGCCTCCTTACACACAATTCCGGGATCACCGAACGCAGAAAAGTTTCATTTTCGGAACAGAGAACTCTACACCAAAATCGCTTACAAGATTCTATTTCTGTCCATTTTTAAGGATAATGTTGGCGTAGATATATAATTTAGATTCAATTTCACCTGAGGTTTTCCTGGAGTTGACGTACCCAGTTCAAGATTTGCAACTGTGCACGTAAAATAACTAATAATTTCATTATGTACAAATCATTTTTTATCAACTCTATCGCAGACAAATTCAATAATTTGAGCAGTGTTGTCGCGATTTTAAAAATTAATCAATAAAACATTAATCAACAAAAATAAATTTTAACAAACGTCATATATACTCAAGCATCGTCTGATGAGAATCCAACATCGAAACAAAATTAATCGTGGTAAAGTCTAGGCATATCGTTAAAAAGCGATCAACCTATTAAAAACTACGACAATAACGTTCAACGGAGATACGGTAGTTTACAACTGGAAAAGGGTTTTCCTCGGTTTCGCAAGTAGTTTAGTAGCTTCATACGAGCTACTTCCCCGTACCGAGGGAGCGACTGTAATTATCATCATCTGGTGCAACAGTCCGCGGGCTGGTTCGCCCCTATGCTTGTCTTTTTCCACTCGTATCGGTTATTGGCCATTCTTTTCATTTCCGAGTAACTGGAGAATCCGGAATCCCTCTTCAGATTGTCTATCCAGCTTAATAGCGGTCTACCTCTTATTCGTTTTCCCGATATATATACATAGTGTTTCCGTTTTTTAATCTGGTTCAGTATTTGCCGCTTTTCATTGACCCGTTTTAAAACTTCTCGGTTTTTTGTTTTCTCCAGCGAGCTTACTTTCTCCATCCGCCTCCAGCAACACATTACGCTTCTATCCTATCCTCTTCTCGTTTTGTTTCCGATCCATAAAGTACTACTGGCCATTAGCCGTGGAAAAATATAGTGATAAAAGGATGCGGAAATTTTCGATTGAGAAATTTAATAACGAGTTTATGATGTTTTCGGATTTTTCAATAATATTACCCGATATATTTACGCTGACCGTAATATTATTAAAATGTCAAAAATTCAAAGTTGAGTTCTGTCTAGAAGCAAGCAGTATAAGAAAAGAGTGCAATTATTAAAGCGAAAACGGAATGCTTTCCGGACAAATCTAAAATTAAGAATGTTCAAACCCGCACTCTTTTTTACCGATAGGGCTTTCCCCCAAGCCATGTAATTACCGTAACTGTTATTAATTATTATTAGTACTTTTTAAATAAAATTTGTAAAGATTTTATAATTTAAAACAAAACAAAATAAAATTAGTTAATTTTATTTCGAAATTTGTTAGTTTTATGTATACGCGTATTTTTTAAATTCACTTATATCGACAGACTCATGTAGTTGAGTTCTACAAATAAATTATCTCTAAATTCGAATGTACGTAATGTAATATATACACTGTAAATATTCTTTAAAAATCATTTTTGTTAGTTAATAATTTTATTTAAAAAAAAAACGAATAAAAATAATCAATATTCGCAACTTGTTTGGATCAAATTATTCGAGAATTATTTCGCATCGGTTAATTTCGAAACGACGATTCATCTAAATTTAAAACCTATTATATTCCACGACCAGCTAAAATATTCCTCACCCGGTAATTTCAACAATAGAGATTCAAAGAGTACTATGGACAAAAAAAAATATAAATTAAACGAGACGTACGCCTTTGAAAATGTCGTACGAACTTGTATTAAAAATTAATATCACATGCGCGTGCGTCTGTGTGTGCGTTACGTATAATAGGGTGAAATATATTACGCGCGAAAGAGAGAATTAAAGAAAAAATGCGCAAATGACGATTCTCTTACTATGAAGTATTAAGGATAGGTCAAGTTAAGTTTCTATTGTTAGCGACTAGGAAACTGTGAAAAGGCGCAATCTTTTATAAAATTAGCTTGACAAAGGTATTTACCGCACACATATATATATATATACATAGATAACGTTACGGTATATATGTCGCATGTTACCCGATTGAAATGAGAATACTCTGTTGACGAAGTGGCATCTTCGAGGGGTTATTCGAATCCAGGTGAAAGAAGATTTGAAAAAAGAGTAGGCAAGACTGAGATGGAATTAAAAAAAAAAAAGATAAAAAGGCCAAAAAGAAAAAATCGGGCAGCGTGAGACGATGAAAAAAGGCATCTGCTTACATTTTTACTTGCGGCTTTAGTCCGAACCGAGTAATCCCCAGGTAACTTTTATCGTTAATACGATACATCACCTCCATGGGTCGTTCTCACTCTATCTCCATAGACGAAGAAAAGAGAATTTCGCGAAATGTCATCCTATTCTTAAATTTCGAAATTCCGGGTTATTCGACTGCAGTTCGTTTTTCTTTTTAAAGAGTCATCTCTCCCTGCGAACGAACACAGCGTGATACCTTTGTTGTTATTTCTAAAGCGACACGGCAGATAGTTGTCGGAAAATTTATTACGTACGAGAATACAACTCCTAATTACACGTACTTAATAACATCTCCCTAATTAAGGCGCTATCGCTACCGCTACAATGAAAAAAGAAATAAAGAATTAGTTATGGCGTCTCTTAACGGGTTGAAAAACCCCTAATAACGGCGATTGTTCAAATTTTTGTCAAAGTAAAAGTCTCATTCACGCTCGTACGCACATACATATATATATATTTATATTAATGCAGCTGGAAACTAAAAGAAAAATATCGCTCGCCTGAGTGGCGTTTGGGAAATTAGGAAACGTTTTTAAAAATAAAGAAATACCGAATTTAAAAGTAAGCCGTATAATCAATCTGTGATTGACATACAGAGCTGAAACGCGGAGCTTTTTACTAAAGGGACAGCTAGAAGTATTAGGAAAACCCACGGAGTTAAGCTCAAGGATCGCAAGATGGTTACATGGATTCGAGAACAGACGAAATTAGTAGATGTAGTGGAGCGGATCGCCCATTTGTTAAGACCAGAGGATAAAAGATGGACTAAACGTACATAACGGCGGTGGCCAATTGGCAGGCAACGTCCACGATGGAGACCTATGGCTAGGTGACGAGTTTATATCGTTAAATGGACAGTAATCAATTGGATCGGAGCCGCACGAGATAGTACTCGTTGTTAAAGTTTGGGGACTACCAACATTATAGACATATCGTGAGATATATACGTATATATATATATATATAAGCGTCTGGGATTTTTTATATTTTCTATCCGTCGCAGTTTTGTGTAAAGTGCTCCTTATTTAACTTCTGATGGAAGTTTTCGATAGACAGATCGATTTGTTGTTTATTAATTCCTTGTGGTTTATTATTTTGTTTACTATTTCTTATTTTAAGTAGTTTCTTATATATGAGACATATTTTGTAGTTGGCGAGATGGTTGCCTTCCCAATGTACACATTTAGCAGGTGTATTACTTGGTTCATTACAAGTATTTTCTCCACATTTGACACAAATAAACGATAGAACGCAATATGATTTACTATGCCCGAAAGCTTGGCATGTACGGAGGTTCGATTTTAACTTTGCATATTATATATTTCCTTAATGTTACCTCGTGGATGATCAAAGTCGAAGAAGAACATAGGAAGTGGTTGTTTAGTTTCTAAATGTGTCATATTTATTACGTTCCACGTTTTAAATCCTGCTAGACTCGAGGCGTTTTTAATATCCTCAGGCGATACGGTGCGATGCATAATTTTATTTACAATTCTACGAGCTCGTTTCTTCTTTGAGTTGAAACGTGTGGTATATCACTTTATTTTCTTTTAGGGCTTTGATTATTTTCCTATAGTTATCAGCGTTGATCGTTTTTAATTTCACTTTAAAGATCAAATATACATTCCAATAGCTACGCAATATCTACTCTTTCATATTATAGTCTACTAAATAACATCGGTGGTTCTATATATGTTATTATTTTCAGTTCACTCTTCTAATTAAGTAGCCTCCGAAAATATCAATATTATTGAAGAAAATAATTGCAAAGTGGAATTGTCGATCTTCCTACGGTCATCAGAGTGGAACTAGTATAGTTTCTCCATAGGTAGAAAACATCTGTCTAGGTTTTATGTAAAATATTACTCCAAATAACTCATCATCGGTTTCCGATTCTAAATTATAAGGTAACATTTAAAGATTATACAGAAACTGGAAATGCCGTTATTATTATTATTCGCAATTCATCGAATATAGAAAAAAATCCTTCTTAATAACGTTGTTCGAGCCTTTGTAATCACATTTAGTTTAAATTCGATTTTATTAGCGCGCATATTCAGTAAAATTTTGCCCGTTTTTACAAGAAATATTTTTATTATATCATCGGAGGAACGAAAAGAAAGATATTTAGGAGGTTTTTAATGTTTAAAGCCCTTCATCAACAAACTGCTCCTTATGCGGACATTTAACAGAACCAACACGCACACTTAATCTATAACTGCCAAACACTCACACCACACACGTTAAAACACAAAATACAGGGCCCAATACACAAAATACTTTCAAACAACCCTCAATCAATAGTTAGCATTCTGGCTTTTGTAAGAGAAAGCAGACCCCAGCACACATATAAACTAGACACATGTCTCCTTATGCTGTAATAACCCTGGTAGTTACAAACAGCGTATGAAGATTTACATTAAAAAAAAAAAAAATGTTTAAGTTCTTTACTGAATTCTTTTCTAGAGTTAAAAGCCAACAAACTCCTGACTTTCATTATCCATCGCCGTGTATGTACCTAGCTCGAGCGAAATGTTAGATACAATTTACATCTAATTTTGGCTCACGCTGGAATCTGTGTTAGAAACGACTGCAAATAATAAGTGATCCTAACGCTTTCTAGTTTTTATTCTATTACATTTACGTAATCAATTTTTAACTAATATTTTAAGAGGTTTTTAATGTTTAAGTTCTTTACTGAGTTCTTTTCTAGAGTTAAAAGCTAACAAACTCGTAACTTTCATTATCGATCGCCGTGTATGTATCTAGCTCGAGCGAAATGTTAGATCCAATTTACATCTAATTTTGGCTCACGCTGGAATCTGTGTTAGAAATGACTGCAAATAGTAAGTGATCCTGTGAGAAATCATCGATTTATAGTTTTTATTCTATTACATTTACGTAATCAATTTTTAACTAATATTTTAAGAGGTTTTTAATGTTTAAGTTCTTTACTGAGTTCTTTTCTAGAGTTAAAAGCTAACAAACTCGTAACTTTCATTATCGATCGCCGTGTATGTATCTAGCTCGAGCGAAATGTTAGATCCAATTTACATCTAATTTTGGCTCACGCTGGAATCTGTGTTAGAAATGACTGCAAATAGTAAGTGATCCTGTGAGAAATCATCGATTTCTAGTTTTTATTCCATTACATTTACGTAAAAAAAATTAAAAACTTGCAATAGCGTACAAAATTATTATTATATCATATCCGGTCGATTTATCTTTATTGCAGTTAGACAGAAACCTTCCTCTTTCTTAATCCATATATATATATATATATATATATATATATATATATATATATATATATATATAAATATTAAGTATAATCAACACGATGATGGTGACGGTGATAGCTTTAATAACAATGACGATATTAAAAACAAACGAATGATAATGATGATGATAATTATAAGGGCACTGTTTTTGATGGCGATTTTATGATAGTAATAGCTTACATAAATAATTTACAAATTAATTATTGTAATAATTCGAATGTTTCTGTCTGATTTAAAACAATTTAAATACATTAAAACGCCTGTGCGCAATAAACGAAAATGGCAGAATACAACGTTTTGGTCACTCACGTCACACACACATACACGCACACTTATATTCATACGCAACTGCAAACCCCATCAACGCATACGACAATATAATAATATAAATAATAATAGTAATAATGATAATGATGATAATAAAAAATATAAATAATGATAATAATAATATAAATAATAATTATAATTATAATAATAATAATTCGGACGAATAACTAAATTTTTTAATTTATTACCAGTTTCGACGTGAGAGAGATAACAACGTTTCCGTTGGTTTGTGATAAGAACCAACAGGGATGAATATAATAATGCCGTTTATAATGAAAAAAATAATTTCAACAATAGACGACTACTTTTCTCTAGGGACCGTAAGATACCACAATTGTATTATTCGTTTTTTTTTTAAAGTTTTTATTATCACACTTTCCTGTTGCACTGCATTCTTCGGCCATTCTACCACACCCTTTCTACATTTCTAAAACAGATTACGTATGTTGAGTGCCAACGAGAACGGTGATTGTGTCTAATTTTTTCTTTTATATATATATATACATATTAAACGTTATGCAAAGGATTCTATCACTGTTACAACCATCACTTGATTCAATATTCGACCGTGCTTTATTAACGGCATTATTACGACGCTGCTACAGATCAACTAGGGAATAATACAGAAAGATATTCGCTTTTGTAAAAAGTCTAAAACTAGTTCGCTATACTTAATAAATGTTGTAATACAACGATCATAACGAAAATGATAATTATAATCTATCTTTCTTATGTCTCTATATAGATATTTATCGGTTTATATAGACATTTCACATTATTACGATAAAAGACAAAAAAAATTCTAGTTTTCTAATGCAACATTAAAAAAGAAATATTTTTTTAATAGTTCGTTCGTTTGGCTGCAATTTCTCTTCCTGGTACGCCCCAACACGACTAAAAGATTTCATTCAGATTTTCGTGATTTGTAATATATGTATGTAAATAACTTCTATATATTCCCTCTATTTTTCAGTGCGTTGAACTAGTTAAGTTTTTCATTAATATAAATTGCGAACATAAAAACAAAAGATGATAGATATAACTGGGTTAATATATATGTAAATTTTATTTAAGTATATCCACAACACACACACACACACATTGACACATAATATCACACCTATATAAATAAATAAATGTATGTATACATATGTATTTTCTTTATACAAGTGAATATTTAGTAGGAGTATAAAAATATATACTGTAACATTTAATTACTACCCTTTCAAGGTTACTATCGATTTAAAATATTTACTTATTTCGGTAAGTACATATAGGCATAGATGCAACTCAGTGAGTAACATGTACGCACCTTATAAACGGAAAAATAATTTAATATATGCGAGTAGTCTAATTTTCGATGCACGTAATTAATAAGTTTAGTCGGATGAAGAAATAGGAACAATTTTATGCATACATGTTTTCATAAACATCCACACGCTACAAAAACTAAACAGTGTGACCTTATCTGACATAAGTTACAATTCCGTATGCGTGATCGTGGGCTAAATTCGTAAGCAGTTGTCTGAGTAATTTTTTAATTCGATCGATGTTCTATGTGCCCTGTTTATCATTTTCCATTCATCTTTCCCTATAGAATAATCTTCTCCATCCCATTTACTGTAATCATATGGTCGAAAGAGTTCAATAGTCGCGGTAGATTGGTTCCAATTTTGAGTTCTTTTAAAATTTTTCCACTGGATCGTCTGTAGAATTCTTGATATCTTTTCATTCTGGACGATCTTTCAATATATATACATATATATTATATATATATATATATATATATATATATATATATATATATATATATATATCGCTATTGAGAAAACCAGCATATTTGTAATTTGCTGTTTTCAACATGTTTACCTTACTGATTAAGAATAGGAGGTATAACCCCTATTAATCGGTTTTCGCATCTTCATTGAATTCTAATCGATGTGCAACAGAAGTAGATTAGTGTGTTTTATTTTGTTTATTTAAAATGATCACGTCAACCGATCAAAATCGTTAATAAATTTTCGAAATGACGTCTTTAGAGAATAAGGAGTTCCTATCGACTCCTGTTATTATTTATACAACCATTCTAACTAGTGGGTCGAGTTAACTGCATACGACATTAAATGCAGGCTTAATATCGTTAGTTTCGAATAGTTTTCGTAACTTAAATAGCGCCGTAAATAATTCTCTATGCGACGCGCTTAATGATAATCGACTGCTAATATTTGTTATGTACTTTTAAGTAATTAATTCATTTTTTGTTCATTTAGTTTTACATTCTAATATAATATCGCAGACCAAACACAGTACCGTGCCCCTTCTTAGTACTCTATAAAATAAAGTATTGAAATTTATAATCTTAACATTCTGTACGTACGCACCGAAGTTTAATGGCCTAACACGTTAATTATCTTTCTTTTTTTAAATCGTTAATTATAAGCTATAATCGTGGTACGTGATAGTATTCTTTTTTAAATTATTCATAAAAATTAACGCGATTAAAAATTTTCTTTTTGAAATTAACTCTTTAATTTACTTTTAAAATTTTAATTTTTAAATTTAACTTTTAAAAGAAATTTTAACCGTTCAATATATAAATTTTGATATTAATTACAGAAAATTCGAGAATTGTTCATATCGATTAAATCGTATATAAAAATTGCCTTAACTATAACATAATTTTCAATAATGAGCTCTTCCAACAACAGGTGATGCTGTCTCAGACCGGTGATAGCGCTCAGATATATTTTTGGAATTGTGTCACAAACATTCCAGACGCCTAGATAAAATTTGAGTAATATGATAATTAAGCACAACAATTTTTTATTTAACTTAGCTAGGCAAATATTTATAAACAAATACGCGCTAATTACAATTTTTCATACAAAGGATATATTTTTAAATTTTTAAATCAGTAGGCAATTGACACGATATATGATAATGTTTCGCCTATTTGTATGTAGAAATGTTCTTTGTGAAACGTTTACAACTTTGTACGATAACGGACAATAAATTATACTATATATCGCAGTTACATCGTCAATACCGACTCCTAAATATTTCTTAGTTTTGTAAAATTTTAATTGATATAGGATGTAGTAAAAATTTATTATGTCGTATGCATTTCACGATAGGAAAAGATATTAGATTGAGTGGTAGAGGGATGATTTATGTAGGGGAATTGTCAGGAAGTCGGAAAGTTTAATAAAGATCTGTGGAGAAATATCGGGGATAAATGACGAGGATACGATAAATAATAAAAGTGACACTGCACAAAGCAAACTGGGGTTGATCATGATGATGACCACGTCGTCTTTGCGAAAATGCATGTTTACATACTACGGTCGTGTTGTTGACTTGACCGAACGCAACTTATTGGTTGAACTATTGATGGAATAATACTTTCTTGATCTATCGCGCAAAATCTGACGGAAGGACTACGATGTTTGGCATAGCATAGCAATAGTTGTATCTTTGCCTACTTTATCGGCCAGTTCATTGCTGCGGAGTCCAATATGAGCTGGAACCCAAAGCAATATTGCTGTTTGTGATTATATGCATCGTATATCGCGTTTAGTGCTAAAGGCGAGTCCGAACAGACAATGGCTGATGAAAGTGTGTCGTATGGATCGCTCGTAAAATCCATGACTGCAAGGTATATTGCACGTAATTCGACAGACAGAACAGTAAAGTATTACGGAAGCAAACATCTAATAAAGACTATTCCATTTTTAATAACTGAGCAACTAACGAGGGCACCATGACCCATCTGTAATTAACGTTGAAAGGGAGAGCGCGCTAAAATACTCTGATTTTATCAGGAGAAGCGAAATTTTTCTTAAAATTATAAAGGTAATGTCAAGTTTGATCGGATGACTTTTAGTACTTCAAATGAATTTAATATAACTGTATTTAAAAAAATATATATATATTACTGTAGTCCACAAAAATAGTGCGGCCCAAAATAATCGCTATAAATAGTGAAATAACGAACGACCTAGTAATGAACCCACGTTTGTGTAATAAGGGTATTACCTCGTGCATTGTACGTAAACATCGCACCGCTGTCCTAATAATGTATACTGCCGAATAAGATGATATTACACCATAACTTACATGCAACTAAAATGGTAAATGGAGTCAGGGAATCACCTTGTATTAGTTTAGCCAGAAAGTGTTACTTGGCCAATTCTCTAATAACCTTCCAATAATTGAAACACTAATGCCCCATCAATTCTCGATTTAATGAAATCACCTTTATTTATTAAATAAAACGTAAATATTATTATTTTTTAAATGTATTATTACAATTTTAGTAGTCTTCACGTCCTTTTTCGTCGAACATCCGATCCGAGTGTCGTAAGCTTTATAAGCCGATCTGCTGGATAATTCTGCGCCATCTATTCTGACATTCGGACTAGATGTTTGATTTCGGTGCTCTTGCACGTTTTCTGGTACCTTCTATCTTGCCTTGTATGATCTGCTTTCAAGACCGTCACTCATTAATATATGTCCTACATAACTAGCGATAATTTGTTATACCATGACCTTTAACCGTATTTCTATTCCAAGCTCTTGTAATATTTTAAATAGTAAATATATTACTAATTAAGAACTACGTTGTTTTAATCATAATACACGGACGGTCTTGTTATCGCCGTTGGCAACACTGCTATCAAACCGCGTGGCCCACGTATAGTGTACACTTGAGGGATTCGTTTCATGGCACATCGTATAAAGAGAAGGAGTGCGCATTTTGCGTGGAACGTTATTTTCGCCGTTAATCGACCACGACAATGTAATGATAATTTCGAAAAAAATTCAAAGTTACACGGTGTAAACCTGCACCATCTTGAAATTCAATTCTAAAGTGAGTTGGAAAATTTTGAGAGACAGCTTCTGTTGCAAATTGTCACTTTAAAGATAAGTTTTGCAAATCGTGTAAACGAAAAGGACGTATTGAAAAATGTTGCAAAAAGGTGGATATAAAATACATTTCTCGAAGCAACAAAATACACGATCTATAATGCCGGTAAATATATCGCGATTCGAAAAGGAAAACTCAACAATATAAAATTTATAATAGACTCCGATGCTACTTACCATTGCGTTAATGATAAAAAATTACTGAGTATAAAGCATTTCAAAATCCGGAACATGTTGATGTAGCTCTAGTGAAGAAGGTACACGGACTGCATCTGGTACGGGTTATATTGACATTCACAATACATTACGTTTTGCAAATATTTGGTATGTTCCAAATTTACGAGAAAATCTAATTTCTCTAACACAAATAAATAAGAATGGCTGTCCTACTCACTTTATATATAATGTCTCTGAAATTAGTTAATAATGAAAATTTAAAACCCGAGTGGATAACAGCTCTGAAAAACGATGAGAAATCGTAAAAAAAAAAAGAAAATGAAAGTGCATAGACTCAAAATGGATCCTTAAAACAAAAGCCGATGGAACAAATAGAGCCAGATTGGAAGCAGAAGGATTCCAAACTAATAAATTTAATGAAATGTATGCACCACCCACCTTCGGATATGAGAGATTAAGAATTCTGTGAATTATGGCTAATGAAAGAAACAAATTAAGATGTAGAAACAGCGTTCCTAATTGGAAAATTGGAAGAAGATATTTATATGAATCCTCCTGAAAATTTTGAGTTCTGTGCTGAAATTAAAAAAATCTATTTATTGCCTTAAGCAAGCATCTAGGTGCTTGAACTAAACTCACCTTGACTGCTATAGGATTAAAAAAATCATCATATGATGAATGTTTATATATATATATATATATATATATATATATACATATATATTGAACAATACATAATGTAAATGACATGCTAATAATCTGCGATGAATCAGAAAAAATAATAAACGAATTAGAAAACTTATTTGTCTAGGTACACCAAAAAGATTCTTAGGAATGAATTTTACTGTAACATCAAGTAAGATTAAAGTTGATTAGAAAAATATTGTTAATAGATCGATTCATGACTATAAGCTGGAACACATCAAGGAAAAATGCACACACCTATGGAAAACAATTTGAAAATACATATGGATAAAGAAGTTGATGAAAAATATCTTACAAAAGAAATACTTGGCCCATTGACATATCTGTCACAAGAAACAAGACCGGGTATCAGTTATTCTACTAATTTGTTATCCAGAAGTACAGTACAAAATTATGACATTTATAAATATGTGTTACGAATTATCGTTCGTTTGAAGAGGACAGCTCAAGTAGGAATTCATAAGAGCCTATTTTAACCCATTCATGCTGAAGATGATGGAACCGAGGCTAAAAGGAAATCTATTACCGGTTATATAATTTAATGTCCTGTCATATTCAGTATCAGACATTAGTTACTCTATCGAGCACGGAAGCTGAATATGTGGCACCGGCTGATAACAGTAAACACGTTAATCTGGGCTGAAGGATTACTACAAGAGATCGGAATCAAAATTGGAACAACTGTTATGTATAAAGACAATGTAGGCTGTATCAAAATCGCAAAGTCCATCGACAACATAAAACGTTCAAAACACTTTGACGTTTGTTTGTACTTCATTAAGGAACATATCGAGCAAAAGAATATCGATGTACGTCACACATATCGAGAGAATGCCAAGTAACGGACTTGTTCACTAATGCTTTAGGAAACCAGCTGTTTAAACGATTCGTTTCCAGATTAAACCTAAGTAATAAAATATAAATGTATTTTATCGAAAACTTGACTTCGATGGTGTTGGAATAGTTTACTGAGTGCAAATCCAATTTTGTTATTGTTTTATTGTTTTTTTATTACCGTACGTGCGAGTTACGAAATTTTATATTGTTTTTTTAATTCTCTTTTGTTAAATATACATGCATCCGTTATGACATGGAAATGTTAAATAATAAATATATTACCGATTAAAAACTATGTTGTTTAAATCATAATAGAACAACTATTTTGTTCATATAAGTAAATTTTTCATTTTAATTTGTACATTGTATGCTAAGAAGTGTGTGATGCGTTTTAGAACAAAACAAACGATTACTTTCAAATCGGCTGATGTAAATTTGATTGAATTTAGTTGCATTTGGACAAACATCTGTTAATAGTAACATCATATTAACGAAAGTACTGCGAAAGTTATTGCCGTTCATAAGCACAGCTACTTCCAAAATTGATGCAAAGTTGACAAGAACTATGCGACAAAACTCCACATTCATCCAAATAAACTGGAAATAAAGTTTGCATGACGTGGGATTCGATTAAATCTGAAATAATGAAATTTTAAGGAGTGCTACGATAGATAGCATCTCTAATCAAACTTTTTTTCTTGAAGAAATACTAAGGAATAAGGGGGGACAAAAGCTATTAAAAAATTTTTATTGATATAAGCTTTTTCGTATGTTCGATGTTAAAAAAGCGTGACAATCAACTGATGAACATTAAATAAATAAATAAAAAGTGTATTTTTACATTTAAGATAAGAAACAACAAATATCGTCTACACGTACCGAAATAGTACAAAATTCTCCCCGTGTATCGCGATATATAAATATAAAAACAAAAGAAACGAAGCTTAAAATAGACTGCAGGAAAAACCACCACCAAAACCTGCATGAAATAAGTATATAATAAAATAAAATAATAACATAAGATATAGTATGCGATAACAGACGATCAGAGTAGCAATAAATAGGAAAATAAATAACTATATACATAAAATAAACTTAAACTTAAATAAAAACTATATATCATCGGGAATTACGCATCATAATAATGTATGTTTAATTCTTTTATGTTTATATTTCTTATATTTTAATTGAAGACTAGTGCGAGTGTAGTCTCCTATATTGTTTATAATGGAATACTCACTTAGGGTACAATCATAAAAAATTTTTTTGGTTTGCTGATTTATTACTTGATGCACGTATGGTAATTTCAAAGTTCTGTGCAAACGATCTATCCTAGCATAAAACGGAGCTTTAAGAATAATTCTGCAACATTTATTTTGCATGGCTTGCAATTTAGATAAGTTAGAGTGACTTGCGTAAGACCACATAGGACACGCATACAACATTATCGGTCTTAAGATACATTTGTAGATAATTAGCTTATTTGCAGAATTAACGTATTCCTATTAAAGACTGGATATAATTTAAATAAAGAGGCTTGAGTTTTATTAACGGCGTGTTCGATATGTTTAGAAAAGGTAAGACCTTTATCTAGAATAACACCAAGATATTTGATCTGAGTCTTCCATTCTATGGGTATCTTAATTATTATAGGAGTTAGAGAGATTGGTCTTCTTTTTGTAAATAATATTGACTGTGTTTTATCGGTATTTATGTTAATTTTCCATTTATTGAAGTATGATCTTAATTTCTCAAATCCTACGCTTAGCCTTCTTTGAATAGTATCTGTACGATACGACGTACAATATATAGCCGTATCATCCGCATACAACGCCATCTGAAGGTGTTTATCCTTGGGAATGTCATTAATAAATAAGAGAAAAAGATAGGGTCCAAGTATACTCCCTTGAGGTACTCCAGCTAGTATAGACCTTTCCACAGAGTTACAATCATTTATTTTTACCATAAATTTCCTATCTGTTAAATAATCTTTAATAAGTCTAACGATATAATTAGGAAATTTTAGTTGAATTAATTTATATATTAATCCGAGATGCCATGTAGTATCAAAGGCTTTCTCAATGTCTATGAGAAGTAAACCTGTATGTTTATTTTGATTAAAACCATCTGTTATGAAATCAGTAATCCTCGCCAATTGCATAACTGTTGATAGTTTACTCCTGAATTCAAACTGTTGTTCAATAAGAATATTATTAATTTGTGTAAAGGTATGTATTCGACTGAGAATAATTTTTTCAGCTATTTTGCTAAGATTACCGAGAAGAGAGACAGGACGTAAATTAACCGGATCCGAGGTATTCTTACCAGCCTTAGGGATGGGTATTACTTTAGACGTCTTCCAAGAAATGGGAAAATGCGAAAGTAGTAACATAGAATTAATTATGATAGTTAATTTAACTAGAGCTTTAATGGGTAGACTTTTGGAGTTAGCTAAAAGTACATTATGTAGACTCCGGAATGCCGGCGATACATTTAGTAAATTTGCAATCGTAGCTGAAGTGGTAATAGACTTATGCAGCTCTGATTGATCGGTGTTCTAAATCATTTAATCAATTATGTATAATGTGAATAATATCTTTAATGTCATGGGTTGGAATGCTAATTCCATTAAAGATAAATTTTTAGAATTTGGACATCAGTTATATGATAAAAATATTCACATTGCGTCAGTGAGACAAAAATTAACGATAATTATAAGCTAAGATGCCCTGGGTATAAGGTTTACAGATCAGATCGAAATACTTATGGTGGGGGAGTAGCTCTTTTCATTAAAAATTATATCAATCATTTCCCGATTACAATACCTTCCTTAAAAAAAATTGAAGCTGTCGGAATTAACCTTCAAATGCCTAATCATGCCATATATTTATTTACTCGGTCTATTGTTCTCCTAAAATCTCTTCTAAAAATTTTTATCATGACATCCATAAACTTTTAACTTCATTCAATAAAGTGTTAATTGTTGCTGATTTCAATGCAAGACACAAAGCGTGGAACTGCTATTCTAACAATTCCTCTGGTAACTGCCTTCTAAATATGTCCGATAAATTTAATTTTCATATTATAACTCCGGATGAGCCGACGTTTTATCCGGATAACACTCGACTACACCCTAGCATTATCGATTTTGTATTAGTAAAAAATATTCAGGAGGTATCTAAACCAGGTTTCTCTACCATTATTGAGTTCGAATCATAATCCTATCGTGTTTAAAATAAACACCACAAGTAATAACTCGTCTGTATTTACTCCTCATTCCAAGTATGTGTTTCAAAAGGCTGACTGGAATTTATTTAGACATTATGTTTCCAATAACTTAACTTTACAAGGTCCTTTCAAAACTAATGAACAGCTAGATGAAGAAGTAATTCGCTTTACTAATGTCATCCTTACTGCAGCTGATGCAGCTATTCCTAAGATTACTGTTCCCCCGAATAAGCCTACAAAAATTTCTCCTCGACTTATTACATTGATAAAGTTTAAAAATTTCATTAGACGTCGATATCAAAAACGCCGTATTCCTACATATAGGTTATTCTTTAAATATTTATGTAGATTAGTCAAATACGAATTAAGAGAAAACTATAATAATAGTTGGAGATCTAAGCTGAATTCGTTATCGTCCCGTGATAATAGTCTATGGAAAGCAGTCAAAGTATTTACTAATCCTCGGACATACTTACCTCCGTTAAATTATCAGGGTAAAGTCGTCTATTCGGATCAAGATAAAAGTGAACTTTTAGCTAATATATATACTCAGGGGTGCATGCTCAGAATTGTAACATGGCATCTGCTTATCAGAATGCCAAAGTCAAATCCAATGTCAAAAAATATCTACGTATTTCTTCTGATGGAATGGGAGCAGCGGACCTAACTACTGTTGCTGAAATACGTAATCATATAAAGAAACTAAAAAATAAAAAGTCTGTTGGGTTGGATAAGGTTTGTACTGATGAACATTGAAACGAAATTCATCCATAAAATTTGTAAGAGTATAATTTCCGAACTATCATATTAAACAGGAGCAGATAAAAAAGATTCGAATATTTTCCGAGAACCTAGCACAATACAAATGTTTTTGGAAAGTATGCACTAATAACACGGTGTTGACATAGGCCAATCAGTAAGAATAAGAAGTTTTGTTGTAGGAATTTATTACACATTTAGCAGATAAAACAGAAGGAATTGATAGAGTTATAATGCCATCAGGTCGGGGCCAGGTAAAGTATTTCTTATGTTTTTTTTTTTTTTTAACAGAATTTGTTAATTTTGAAAGTGATAGTTTTATAATTTGAGAAGAATGATTGGAAGGGATTAGATTGATGAAATAAAAGGACGTATAGTGAAACATTAAATAAATGACCATGATTGTTGCGAAAGGTCGGAGAAGAGAGGTATAATAACAATAATAATAAGAGAAGGAATGTTGTTTGAACGCTTTGCTCCGTTGTCGGACAATATTGGTCCGAACGAAAGACCACACTTACATCGATAGTTTGAGTAATTTATTGCCTACGGACCACCCATCGATCGATACGACGATCCAACGATATTTTTTCCTTTTAGCTAGCTCTACCCTTAGATAAAACTACCTTTTTTTCCACATGTATATATATATATTAGCAGCTAGCTCTACCTTTAGATAAAACAACCTTTTTTTTCACATGTATATATATGTGTGTGTGTGTGTGTGCTCGTTCGCTGTTTTTGATAGAAAATGAAATCTTTTACCTTTTTCTCTTCCTTTCATGCTCCCTTTATAATATATATATATATATATATATATATATATATATATATATATATATATATATATATATATATTTATTTATATATATGTATATATATATATATATATATATATATATGTATATATATAAATAAATATATACGCATTATGGTACGCTAATTTATATTGAATTTTTTTTGTGTTTTTTTTAAAGTTTTTAATGTAAAATTTAAACGTTTATTATTATATTTTTTACGTTCCTAGGATACATTATTTATTTGAATTATTTAAATAATTGTGGTCAACTTTAATTATTTACATGTACATCAACACGATCGTATCTCTCAAAACTTTATTATTTAAACAGAGGAGGACACCTATATATGCAGGCCATTATTCTAGTTATCAACCTATATGTTACTATTTCATATTTGTTTTGTAAGTAAATAACTTTTAAATTCCTTATTTCTTATTATTATTCTCACGTAAGAAGATTTCACAACATGAATAAAATTCTAACGTATATATATATATAAAATATTTACGACACGTAAAAAAAATAATTATTGCAATATGAAATATATATATATATATATATATATATATATATATATATATATATATATATATATATAAATCAGACGGTATACCGTTTTTGAAGGAATCGATGTCTTTGACGAGATGGAATTTTTAACTTATATTTACTTCATTTTTTGGTTTTTGTTAAAATATCGCAAGATTGACTACATTTATTTTTGATTATTATTATTAGAGTATTTTTAAAACTGCTGATTATTAGCACGTAATGCATATTTAAAATTATTATTATTATTATTTATTTATTTACGGCATTATAAGACCTTAGTTTTTTTAGTGAATGTATTGATCGTTCTTTCGGAACACTGTACGTTGCATTGCATTGTGCAAGACCATGGCGGTACAGCAGAGATCGAGCTTCTGACCAATGTTGATATTTCGATATTTAATTGTTGCGAAATAGAGATCATGTAGTAGCTCGATGATTCGTCGTCCTCTTCAAACATCTTATTTGTACATTTTAGGTTTGCAAAAGCTAAGATGGTTAAATAATTCCACCGTAAAACGATTGATCACTCCACTGCATCTCATAATAAGCTCGGTATTGGAGTTTGAAAAGCAACATGTTGATAGTCTTAAAGCTGTATGATGGATTGCGTTTAACCTTTTCAGTAACGATTTACTAGCGGAAACATAAGCTAGTGAAATTTTAGATCGTACAAGTGTGCGGTATACCATTAGCAGATTACGTCTGCTTGCACCATAGGTTGTATGCGATAGTTCCCGCAACAAGTTTAACTTTTTGCAGCAACTACTCTTGTGCGAGTCAATGTGTGCATTCCAACTAAATTTGTTATCGAATATCAATCCTAAATATCTTACTTCATTTGTAAGTATTATCCAATTGTTGTTAAGCGCTAGACTTACTTTGCGATCACATCCCTATGAAACTCCTGTCAGCAATGTATGTAATTGGAATAAAGTGGATCCTAGACTTACTTGAAAATGACGGTCTGAAAGAAAATTTTCAATGAACGTGCAAAGACGGCCTTTGAAGATCCAGGAGTGTAGAACTGAAAGGATACGATACCTCCAGATGTTGTTGAAAGCCTTCTTGAAATCAAAAAAGACAGCTAGTAAATGGTGCTTATTTGAATGCTTTAGTTATAGATCGTGGTAATAAAATAATTGGATCAATTGTTGGTCGTCCTGGTCGAAAACCATATTGGAGATTAGTAATCAATTTCCCATAGTAGCCTATTGTTGATAATTTTTTCCAATACTTTACAAAGAATCGATGTAAGGGGTATATGCGCGTCAGTGTTAACTTTTGGATTCTCACTGCGTAAGTCACACTCCGCTACGATGTGCCCCTCATTTTTACAAATATAACATTTAAGTTAATCGTTTGTTACGATCGTGACTTATCAACAAGGAATCCGGTAAGTTAACATCTTTATCATCCTGAATATAAATCATTCTTCTAAAGCTCGTCGTGTGAGAATACGTTTCAACTTCACTAACTTTCAAACGCATAAATTTCAAGGATGAAACTGGTTTAAGGTTATTGGCGACCAAAGCATCAAGAATTACTTTATTATATGAATATTTGATAAGATTAATTTTCTCGAAGTTTTAGCAAATTTTTCAGTCGGTATAAATTGATTTTTTAAATTTTATGACTTTATGAGTGCAAATAAATATATTCAGTGTTTCTACGGAATCGGATTTTAGAGATTTTAGAGGCGAATAATCTTTTTTTTATATTACCAAGGGGAATTATATATTCTTGTAATTTTGTGTTCTCGTAACTGCTTGATCTTTTGTTACAAGTTTTGCAACATTCGAACACGAGCGGGGCGGTAAATATTTCGAACACGCTTGGTTGCTACCTCTATTTACGAACGGTTGATTATTCGTTATCAGTCTGCTGTCAGTACTGATAAGCGATAACGAATCGCGTTTAACGCTCATCGTTTAAAAATATGTAAGAGGCTGTACCGGTCGGCAGCGAGCGTCGAATGTATAAACGTATCGATTATAAAAAGAAATAATTAGCAGGCACCGATCCCGAACAGAGAGTCCAAAGAGATAAATAAATAACAGCGGTTTACGTGAAAGAACAAAACGAACACGGGTTAACAACGTCAAACACTGAATATGGCGTAGAATTATTATAAAAAATACTTTGTTTGCCTTTTTGGATTTTCTTAACAATTAGGGACATGTTTGAAAATTTAACTAAAGAACTCAACAAATTAAAACACAACTAGAGTTAAAAAATTAACACGGAAAACGAATAATATGAATATCACATCGACGCGTGTATGTTTGTTTTCTTTTCGTTAAAATGAACATCTTCCTTAACGCACTCGTTGTGTTGGGTTAACGTTAGACGAAAGTAGGCGTCGAGGTCTATCATTAATATAATAACGTACATTTTATCGAGATTAACAGGTAGCGAGAAATCGCGAAATTAAAATTCCGTTTTCGTTTTTTAAAAATTCTGGAAGCCTTTTTTGCCAACCCTTTCTATAATGCTTTTAGCATAGGCAATGTGAGTTATATATATATTGTTTATCGAGAGTTGCCAGGACTGTTATAAAATCTATCGTATGAAGCGAAAAAACCGCGAAAAAAATTTCAAACCGAACCCGAAAATTTCGAAAGGGACACAATTTTTTTTTAATTTCAATTTTTTCGCAATAATTCTCGAACGGTTTGAAATTTGGAAAAATTGTTCAAACGAAAGTTATGTGGCATTAAAATACGCGTCTAACAATAGTATTGTCGTATTTTTATAGCAAATACTGATACAGAAAATGGGTGTACAAGGGTTTAGGGGTTTTGGACCGTTTTTAGGGCCCTTATGATTGATAGGGGGTTCGGGTTAACGTTAGACGAAAGTAGACGTGGAGATCTATCATTTATGTAATAACGTAAAGTTTTCCAAATTAACTGGTAACGAAAAATCGCGAGTTTAAAATTTTATTTTCGATCTTGAAAAATTTTTCGACCCATTTTTGGTCGGCCGATTCTACAATGCTTTTAGCATAGGCAATGTTAATTATATGCCTATATATCGTTATATACATGTATATATACGACTATAGAAAAATCGGTTTTCGAACTATAAATTGCTTATGTTTAGGGATACGAAAATATCGTTATTACCTAATTAGTTGTACATAGAAAAACCTATTAATAAAGTCGTCGAAAAAAAACTGTGGTGTTGGGGAGGTGACCTTTTTGAATTTCGATTTTTGAAAAATTTTTATAGAACCGATTTGATAGATATTAAAAAAATAGAAAACCGTTTTTCATTACGATCGATTGAAAACTGACGTGGAGATCTATCATTTTGTTTGTAACATTTACCCTATTCGTTAAGGAGAGATCTCGCCGATTATAAGTAGAATGTTGGATTTTCAGTATGTCTCTTGATTGGTTTTTGGACTGGCCGCGATGCTTCCTGTATATATATATATGTATATATATATATATATATATATATATGCTTTAGTACCCCATTCTTTTACTGCGGATATTATATATGTATATAAAAAAATTATATATATATATATATATATATATATATATATATATATATAATATTAACACTATATATGGGGGCACTGCGATTTTGTCTATTACAACGTATATAGCACAACTTATATGACGTCATTGGTAGTTTTATCCTATGAAAAATCTGTAACAAAATGGTTCATTGGATAGGAAAATACATAAAAATTTGTAAAATTTATTAGCGGCATGTATGGATATATATATATATATATATTCGCACGCATATGCTGTTACAGCGTATACTGCATAATATTTTTTTTAAGTATACAGACTTCCCACTAGTCCGTTCGATAGGCAATTTTACTTAATCGGTAGTCCCTTGTTTCGTTAAAATGAACATCTTCCTTAACGCACTCGTTGTGTTAGTGTCTCCACTATACATACATACATATATATATTTCCTACATATTTTATTATTAAAAGTATTTATTTTAAATTTTATATTTTAATTATTATATTTTATTTCTCAACGTAACCAACCCCTAATTTGCGGAGTTGTAACCAAAATGTTACTTTTGACCAACATCAAAATAATTTTGTATATTCCGTTGGCTTATTTGCGTCCCAGCAGGAAGAATGTAAGGGACGTACACTTTAATGTGGACGTTCATTGTTCAAATTACATCGTCGATGAATATAGACTTAAATATTAGAAAAATTACGATAAAAGTGCAGGTTTTTTGGATAGGGAAGTATTCAGTTGTCGGTTTCATTTGGGTCAATCATGGCGTTGAAAAATAAGTGATTACGGAAATTTAAGAAGAGTATAACGACGGATTCGGAACGATTTTTCCGACTAATATTTCTGTCTCCAAATTTGATTTACTATTCGAACTTTCTTTATTTTGCGCATAGCTAAATATTAAATATTTTCTTTTCGTTTAGAAAAATGTTGTTGCCTAGAAGATCGTTCATATCGTGTATAGGAATTAAATGTACGAAATTATTAATTTTGTTTTTACGGGTACGAAAAAATTATGTAAAGAAACTTTTAAAAACTCATATATATACTTTCATATATAAATGCATATACAAAAAAAATTTCGGAATTATTTGTTAAATATTGCACGTATAGATATTATAAATGTACTGCGACGCCACACTCACACCGTCTACCAATCCATATAAGGGTTCGTGCGACGTCACATACGATTATTATTATTATTATTATTTTTATAGGGTTATTTAATTATATTATTTTTTACAAATTGTTTAATTATTGTTATTACTATTGTTTGTTGTTATTATTATTATTATTATTATTATTATTATTATATTAAAAAAAAGGTGTTGAAATTAATATGGTAACATATATGTATACATATACTTATATTTATGCCAAGTTAATTCGCAATCAAGAACCACCCCAAGAATACTTAATTTCATAAACACGTTCAAGTTCGACATTACTGATAGTTACATTAAAAGTGTTTTCAATGATTGTAAATGTAGTATTTCGATCAACGCATTAGGTATCCCAAAAACGCAATTTTTCGTATTTTTATTAGCCATTAGTATCCGGCCAGTTACCATCGGTTTTAATACTTCTTCGTTCTTTGTTTTACTTGTCCACGGAATTTTCCATATTCTTTCGTAACACCACATTTCGAACGATGAGATGCGCTTCTTCATATTTAGCGTCCAAGTTCCATACCCATACAAAAGTCGTAACATCCTAGAATCTTCTTTTTGATATCTAAGCTTAGTTATCGGTTACAAAGAACGCGTTTGAATTTCATGAACATATCTCCGGTCATTTTAACTCGAGCTTACACCCGGGTCACTATTTCTTGTAATCCGGCTGCCTAAATATTTATATTTATTTACTCGTTAATTTCATTCCAATTGAAAAATAACTTTTTATCCATAACTGATTGGCGGGAAGCTACCATGAATTTTGTTTTCTTAATGTTTATATTGATTCCCATTTCCTAGCTTACAGTAGCAACTGTATCTAGTATTCGCCGCAGATCTACAGATTCAGCCAATAATGCCGTATCATCAGCAAAACTAATCAAATCCCGAATAAAAAGTAAATTAATATCTCATGAATGCTCACTATTCTGGTATACCTTGGGGAACTTAATACTTATATTAACCACTCATTTTGTATTAATTGTAATTCATTAAAGCTGGCCTTCGAGATAGAAAACCAGGCGAGACAAGCATTCACAGGAAACTCTTTATAAATTCCGATCTTATTATTAACGTTCCGGTACGATTTACGATTAAGTAAATTGCGGTTACTGTTTTATTTAGAGCTGCGTAATTTACATGCGCTGAGAAGGTTAGCTAAAACACCCAAATATATCCGACCAATTTATAATTTTATCATCGACTTAGAAGTTCGGATGGCAAAATTGGTCGACGACGAATGAAAAATATGACTTCAGTTTTTAATGCATTTATTTCGATTTTGCCATTTGCGATAATACTTTAAAACGCTACGTGCATCGATTTCTAATTGATTTTTAATAGCAGTTGGTTTGTAAGAGCTGAAAAATATTGCTTTATCATCCTCATATAATGTTGAATATATTGGAGAGTAGTGATTTTATTAATTAATAATAAACCGAACAAAATGTAACACAATCACTAAAAGTTTTTTAATCGCGAAGCTTTTCGACAGTTACGTCATTTTCAAGCACGCACCAAAATTATTACATCTTTTTTTATATATGAATTACCAGAAATGTTTACATAACGACAACTTAAAATTTGATATACATAATTTTAATTTGTCGTTATATAAACATTTCTGGTAATTCATATATAAAAAAAGATGTAATAATTTTGGTGCGTGCTTGAAAATGACATAACTGTCGAAAAGCTTCGCGATTAAAAAACTTTTAGTGATTGTGTTACATTTTGTTCGGTTTATTATTAATTAATAAAATCACTACTTTCCAATATATTCAACATTTAATGGAACCTGACCCGGTTTGGAGATATTTACCAATTTTGATGAAGAATTTTTCAAAATCTGTTTTATAAATAAAATTTATTGTAAATAAATATAAATTTGAAATTATGTCTGGCTAATGAAATATGTATATCAAATTTTAATTTGTCGTTATATAAACATTTCTGGTAATTCATATATAAAAAAAGATGTAATAATTTTGGTGCGTGCTTGAAAATGACATAACTGTCGAAAAGCTTCGCGATTAAAAAACTTTTAGTGATTGTGTTACATTTTGTTCGGTTTATTATTAATCCTCATATAAACTTGCGTGTTTGTCAATGTTGGAAAATCGTAGAGAAACAATCTGAATAAAAATAAAACTTAGTAAATGTAAGCGATAAATCATTTATGTAATATAAAAAAAAACATTTGGAAGTTACAAAATTAAAAAAAATGACTTGTACGTTGACGATATTCATCAAATTGCCATGGTGACTTGTCATTCAAATATTATTGTTCTCGTTGATTCTACGGAAGATAATTTCGCCGATGGTACATTTAGGTATCGACAGGAATTTTTCCAACAACTTTATACAATTCAGGGATATAAAAATCATTTATACGTTCTGTTGGTTTATTGTTTCCTACCACGAAAAAAGACAGATAACGTATACCGCAATGTAGACGTTCCTCTTCCAAATCGTCGATGAATATAGACTGAAATATTCGAAAAATTACGCTAATTTTCGAAAAGCGGCATGAAACTGCAGTTTTTTCTGTAGTGCGCGAAGGTTGTCGGTTTCGTTGATATTGAAAAATAATTCGATATTGAAAATTTAACCCTTTCATTGGAACTTTGTTAATTTTTACCCTAAAATTCTGAAATTAGGTACGCGACCTAATATAAACTTCCTGATTACGAAACACTTAGCATCACAGGACCATTGGGAGTGTAAGTTGCCGAGGAGTGACATTTCCAAATCGTACATCAAAAACAACATTTTTACCAATTTACTGGGCTAGAATAACGTAATAGACGTAACATCAAAATAAAATTTAATTTTGAAAAGCAAAATATATAAAATAAAATTAAAATTAATGGAAAATACAAGAAGTACACAAATAATAAACGAGAAAAAATGTTTGCGGCAAAATTAATATTAATATACTTAAATATCAGGTCATTATATCCAATGAAATGGTTAAATTAACGTATTTGTGTCGTGAATAGGTAGGATTATATATTTTACCACTTACGCATTACGCGCAGATGTTTAATTTTATTTATCATAATTTATTGTGAATAAAACCTACATTTGAAATTAGTTAAAATTTTAATTTGAATTATCATTATTATTACTTAAATATACATGTTATTCTTATGGCAGAAAAAGTATTATTATTGTTATTATATTTGTTACTCTCTTTATGATTATTATTGTTATTCTTGAGATAAGAACGGGATATTCTCTTCATCACATTTTGTATCGATTTTTTCATCACACGCTAGTATGAGTCCTTTATATATTTCGCTTTTTTTCATTCACACGCAGCGTGTAGTAACGTCTTTTGGGTGGAACGAATCACCAGAAATAATAATAATCATAAAAGGCCACCGTAGAATCTTATCCCTAACCGCCTAATCGTTTATTTTGACATTTACAAGACAGCTCCTAGCTGGAGTTCAAAAAGGGTCGTGGCCAAATATTGTAGTGTACCCCTTTGCTCTTTGATTTCAGGCAGCGGTTTCGATCTGTTAAAAGATGAATAGATTTGTCCCCAGAATTCTCGTTTTTTAAACAATCGGCGGGTTTGATCGTTGACTGCTCCTCCGAATTATAAAAAAAGTTGACTATGGTCTTATTTTTTCTAAATCCACGGAAAGTCAGATCCCTTATATTTATTTGATGTGATCATTATTTTCTCCACCATTTAAGGATTGTTGTCTTTTCATCGAAATTAGAAGTTGTGAGTTGAAGAAACAGTCGCAAGATTATGGATAACGTTCCAAAAGGTGATTGTTAGTAATCGAAGAGAATACGTCATATTTAATATTTTTAGGTTTTGGAAAGTTACTGCTAGTGGGTAAGGTGCCCAGTTAGTAGGATCTGGGAATTAATTAAGAAGGAAATGATAAGGAAGAAGAAAAAGTGCAAGCTTGATATTTTCTGCATATACCCAAGTGCGCATGCACCTTAAAGTAAAATATAAATAAAGGATGAAAAATATAATATAACATAGAAATATACATGTTAATATATACACAAAACTCGCATAGGGAGAAATGACTAAAAGGTAATAGTTAAAAGTTATTTCGTGAGAAATGAAAGTTTATGAAATAGAGAATGTTTAATTTTTAAGCTGCATTTACGTTTGAAGATAGGGTGAAATTAATTTTCCGTACATTTTAGAAGCTTTATTTTGTTCATTACGGTGAAATGATTTGTTAGTATTAGAATTGGCGTCACAAGAAGCGGAAGGAAAATGAGGCACCTATGTAAAGATTAATGTTAGATTCTTTTTGGTTTGTGTTAAAGTAGCAGATGAAGAGGTACATGTTGATTAAAATACAAATAACATGCACGGCATGATTTTTCGATCGAGCTTGAAGTGGTGAGAAGTTTATTAAATTGGTTTTGGTTTTATATGGGACGAACTATCTCGATTGAACAGAATGATTCGTGGCTACCGAAAGTGGTTGAACCGATGGGGAGGAAAGTAAATGATGACAGTCTGGATATGGTTAGGTTGCAGGGGGAAAGTGTGTTGGAGGAAAATGTAAAATAATGTCGAAAAGTAGCAGATTTATTATAAAAAGTAGGTTCAGATTGAGGCCAATGATTAGAATCTGTCGCTGCAAGGCCGAAAACTTTGTTGACTATACCGGATTTAGAAATTATTTTTATAGTATCAGTTCTTATTGTCGAATATTTTATTGACTTTCAAATGTTCCTCGTAGTGCGGACATATACGTTCTCATATTTTAGACAAATTACTGTTTCGTGTTATTTATCGCTAAAATCGGATCCACGCTTTACTGGAACTATTCAGAGTATCGCGTGGTAATAGCCCAAAAATAAATAGAATAAAATGTTTTTGTTTTAAAAAACCGTTTTAACTACAGAGCGTACTAAATATTATTATGCAATAATAATAAATGTTTATTTCAAATTTCTGTTCGATTACATGTTAAATTAAGATATATTAATGTGCGAATGGCAAAATTACTCACAACAAAAACACATCGCACACATTCGTATGCGTACACACGTATAAACATTGTACACCATGAATGCACATAACGATAAACACACATATATATGTATATATATATATATATTAAACAAATAAATACAACAAAATGTGTATTCAGATACAAATATATAAAGACACCTATAAATACATTTATGTGTACGCAGTTCTGTACGCGTAAAGATCACAATGTACATAAAAATATAATTAATAATAAAAAGAACAGATTAAATGCGATTTAATTTATTCGCGAATTTCATTAAAAGATTTATATTATATAAATGTATAATTCGAAGAATGTGGAATGTAGTGATTTTTGTCGAAATAATCAACGAAAAAGAAGTTAAAATCACTAGAAATTTGTTCTTTATGAAAAATCACAAAACTTTTCGGCTGTTAGGCAATTGTGAACATTTAAAAATAAACAATATAAAATGAAAAAATATTAATTTAAGATTACAATTCACGAAAACTGATCGAAATTAAGAACAGTGTTAAACAATTTTAGTCAGATTGTTTTATTAATACTGTTTTTCATTTTGCAGTTTTTTTGTGAATTGTAATCTTTAACATTTTTTCATTTTATATATATATATATATATATTTTAAATATTCACTTGATAATTTAAATTGTAATGATTATAATTTTTTTTTTGTAGTTTATTAGAATACATAATACCGACCGACTATGCTCGTATACTAAAATTTTATAATTAGTAAACAAAAATTATAAATCGTTCAGCCCGCAATAAACCAGTTAACGATTGTTTACAGCAATGCACTTCTACGTAAACGCAATCAAAATCGCGACAAATCATAATAATAATAATAATAATAATAAATATATTTTCGAAGTGTATAAATACGAAGAGAAAGCAAATAAATATAGAAATAAATCAGGAAAACAAGGAAAGAAACAAAACTTGAACAGAATCGTTTAAAAAATACCTGAAATAATTAATAGAACAATAGAAATACGTTTATTATTATAATAATGAAATTATTTAATTATTCGTATTAATAATAATTAACAAGACGGGCGCGTAAAGTCGAAATTGTAAACGAACGTCTATGGCGTGTCAGATAAAATTTGATTTAGGGAGAAAGATTAAAAGAATTATTTCGAAAGTTTATCGATAAAAACAGATATAGCGGAATTAACGATAATTTAATAATAATAATGTAAATTTAAATAATTAATATTCAAATAAGTGAAGCACTACAGGACAATGAAGATGTAATTATACTTTATAAAAATAACCGATTTAAAAAAAATTATTACAAACTAAACAAATAGTGTTATAAACAGAAAATATATATATATATTTTTTTGTTGTAATTTATTGTATCTAATTCAAATGACCTTTGTAGTCGAGCGTCCTAAAATAAAAATATAATAAAAAAAAATAATAATTCAAATTTTTTCAAGTTTGTATTTGATTCAAAGTTAAAATGCATCAAATAAAACGCCTATGTATTGCGCGGAATGACGAAATATAATCTTTCGTTCACTCTCACCTTATAAGCATATCGAACACATTCATACACTTTACAGACACACACATACACACACTTGAAAACCACATCTATATATAGCGCAATATTTTTATCCAATGATGACAGCGGACAATGTAATAGGCAATAGAGAGTATAACATTGGTAAAGTTAATATATGCCAGATTAGTAATGAAATATATAAAATTAATTAAAGTTATTCGTAATGACTTTTTCTTACGTCTGAGTACTTCTACAGGAAACTTACTCGGTACTTAATAAATTTGTTCCCAGAAAGCGGATATTTAAGTGTAAATACCTTCTTCGGTTTTAACGGGAGATTATAAAAAAAAAACTGAAACTTAAATACAAAAGAAGGTTAACATATAAACGAGCAGTCGCAGCGATTATTTAAAATTTAGTCAGCTTCGAGGTATTACTAAACGTTTGATTAGGAAGGAACACAATATCCGAACAAATAGTAATTTATCTTATATTAAGAATACAAAATATCACACCATTAGTAATGACATTTCGAGGTAACATGTTAAAACCTGAAAAGAACGATATCTGACACCTTTGCTGAATGCTTCCGTACATGAAAATTTCGATAGTGTAGTGACGGACAATTGTTACAATAATAATGACGATAGATATTTGAAACTTAATTCTGTCACCGTTAACGATTATCGAAAGGCTGTGCGTCGATTAAAACTAAAATCTTATATAGCACCACCATTTTTCTTCAGATCGTGACAGTCCCGAACGACCTTTAGGTTGTTTTTTTTTTAAATCGAATTACTAAAACAACCGCATAGCCGACCGTTTTTAAAACAGCCAGAATAACACCTATATTCGAATCTAGTAATAAGCTGACAGTTGAAAATTATCGTCCTATTGCAATCCTGTCTTACCTTTCCGGACTTGTTGAAACTATTTTATACAATAGATTAAATAGGTAGCTAGAAAACAGACTTATTCCTGAACAGTGCCGGTTCAGATTATATAAATCAACAACTAATTTAATTACGTTAATCTGTTAACCGAATGGGTGGATTATGGACTTCAGGTCTAGTATTTATACAGATTTTGCGAAAGCATTTGATAAGGTCAGTTATATCGTCTTATTAAATAAACTAAAGTATTACGGTTTGTCTAGTGAGTATGTTGATAAACATCTAGGATATGTTATGTACGTTACAGTGGTCATTGCTCGTACGAGTACACCCAGTTTCTGGTGTTCCTCAAGGATATAATTTCGTACCTCCGTTATTTATTATCAACGATATAGGCTTACTAAATTTATATTACTCGCAGATGACTTGGAAATTTATAGGTCAGTATGCTCATTAACTGCTTAGCTGTTGAAAGAGACTTAGACAATATTACTACGTGGAGCAGGTGTAATGGACTTTCCATCAATTATACTAAATTTTCTTTTGACCCCCTCCCCGTAATATAAATGAACTTACATTTAATAACAACCTCGATAATAATATTGTGAATAGGTTCATATTCGTGATCTTGGAGTATACCTCTAATATGGGTTAAGCAGACTCCAACAAACGGACAATTAATATCAAATCTGGCTAGCAGGGCGCCAGGATTTGGTCTATAGCAGAAAAACATGGTGCAATTTAGAACCAACCAGGGTCGTTGCAAATATTTAATGAACAAATGGAAACTGTCGGAAACGGAGCTGATGTCACACTTTATCAATTCGTGTAAAGTAAATAGCTTTAATAAAGGACTGATTGGGCTACATTCACTAGAAGAAGGCGCAGAAGACTGGCTGTCGAACGCAAATTTATAATGCAGGATATGTCTAAAGATACGATAATAATAAAAACCTCTTGATAGGACTTTAATTTTCTCGGAGCCTATAAATCATATTAGTCGACATGCTAACTTGATAACTTGTTACTTAAAACTCATTCGAATTTGGATATACATTTTCATATACTTATTCCTAGGTTTAATCAAAAACTTCGTCTCTATGTACTTGTTATTACTGTAAGGTGCTCGCATGTCTAGTTTGAGTTATTGATTTAATAATTTTAAATTATTATAATATTTTTCCACACGTAGTGTACACATGTATTCGTATATAGGATTACGTAAACTCTTTGCAGTGCGAGTGTGCGTATGTGTGCGCATGCGTGGACAATTTATATTCCCCCCGTTGTGTGTAAAATTTAATGTGTATTGTGACTTATGTATCGTATATATGCAATTGTATTTTATTATTATTATTATTATTATTATTATTATTATTATTTTAATAATTTAATATAATTTTTTTTCTTCCAAATGTTTGCGGTTTAATTAAGTTGTATAACTTTTATTCAATTATTAATTGGTATAAACTGTTACGTGAACCGTATATAAATAAAGAAATAAATACGATAAAACTAGCGCATTATTAAACGAAAATGTGTTAAAGGTACGAATGAGTCATAATCAACATAACTAAACGGGGAATATATATATATTCGTAAATAAATATAAACAATACGTAATTAGTACTAGAATTAAAACCGACGAAACGAGCAGATTCGAATATAATGAAATACATTTAAAACAAAATTAACTTTCGAAAAAATAAATAAAATAAATGTTAAAAAAATGATCAAAGGAATAATAAAATTTAAATTAATAGACGTACACTAATGAAAATAAATGAATTCATATATTACAAGAAAATTATAATAAAAACTAAGCCGCACATCTTATGAAAAATTCGAAGAGGAATGTCAAGCAACGTAACGTATCAAAAGCCTGGTGATAATAATTAATTACAAAATTAGTTAAAATCACTAACGTTTATTTTCTTTGCGAAAAAATCACAAAGATTTTCGGCATATTATCGAGTGATAAATAAAAATAATTATATAAAATTAAAAACAGAAAAATAAAATTTAAGATCACAAATTTACAATTATAAAATGAAGAATAAATACATTAAAAACAATCTGACAGTGACACGTGGTAAACAACACCATCAACTATCTCAGTAATATAAAATGCAAAGCAGTAGCCAGAAAATAATTTAAAAATAAATATAGTAATTTAATAAAAAAATCACTACTTTCACAATCTAAAAATTTGGTAATAATAATAATCATAATAATATGTACGTAATACCGAAATATAAACGAGATTAAAACGTAAAAAAATAATCGCTATAAATACGTATGAATAAATCGACATAATAAAAAACAAAAATATATTTAACTATATCTATATATACGTACATATATAAATATCTATGTATACGTACACGATAGAATTTACTTGTAGTCCCGTTAAGATGTATACACACGCAATATAAGTAAACACAGAAAACATATTATTACGTATATATACACACACACCCATAAATATATGCAAACTTCATTCTGGTCACACGAACGCGTATAAACGGTCCCACTGAATGACAACCCAACATCCACCTACAATAAACTTCCGAAATCAAACTTATATAATAATAATAATAATAATAATTTGAAATTTCGAATTTCGGCGTTAATTTATTACCGATAATTTTCTTTCGTTAAAGGGGATTTATTTAGGACTGTTATTATTTTTTTTAAAATAAATTTAAAAATTATTAAATAAACTCCGAAGAGACGATGCGTTTAAATATAAATTTGATAAAAGTTTTTCCTGCATTTTGAATTTTAGCTATTTTCTCCTTAATTTTCTATATAGGTAATAACGATGTGTTATCAGTTTCTAGGGCTTTCACGAAATCACTTGTTCATCATTCTTTTTGCTAATTCTAAGTAGTTAATTTGACACGTTAAAGAATAGCGATTATGTCGCTTTCAAAGTAGATTATGTTTTACCGTTTCAACCGCGTTTATCTCCTATCGTGTGTGTGTGTGTAGCGATAATCCGCTCACACGTATATATTTACCACCCACGTATTAACATTCTTAACCGGGAGATGTAAGACGAGGTTTCTACTCTTTCGTCCAATAAAACCAACTGTTCCTCCTCCGTCGCTCCGCACGAATGGGCAGGGCACCGGCAACCGGGATAAGCTCATTGGAAGATAAAGCTGGACGCCCCCCTCCTCCTAGGGTTAGACAACGGAAGACCAGACAGAATGGACCGTCGAATTAGCCGTTGAACAAGTTGAACACAGGTCGCGTTATCCTATATTTAGACGCATTTGCCACTATACGGAAACGCGTTGATATTGTCATATTAACATTGGCATATTCGTATTCTCGGCCGATTCGATTATTCGTATTTAGTTAAAAAAATAAAATTTTTAATATTTTAATTTTTCACTTTAAATAATTTTTACTTCATCTATATATATTAATATATATATTAATATATATTCGCCGGCGTAAGAGAAATATTTCGATTAATTTCGGTTGTTCTGTAATCGCAATCCTGGAACTCCAACAGCAAGTCAATAATCCTTTCTATCGGTGAGTGTAATAAATTACGTTGTCATCGTCGGTTTTAATAAATGATTATCGACGAATTATATAATTAGTTAATTAAAACGAAATATTAAACCCGCCACCTTGACGGTTAATCCGACAGTCTGTGATTACAATCCCAGCTTGCGGCATAAAATTTTTCATCATATCCTTATAGCACGATGAAACTGACACTGTGCACAAAAACGAGATAGTAAGCACGCGTGTTATATCTATTAACGCCTCGATACTTCATTTTACAACGGATGAAAAAAAGAAAGCGCCGTGGCGATAGTGTAACTGTATGTAATATTTTAAATTTGTCACGTACGATAACGATCGAGATGACCTATTGTAAAATAATAATCCTAGGAATATTGTTCCTGATTTAGTTGCGATAAGAAAATTGTTTAACTTTAAGTTAATCGGCCATGGAGATATCCTTTGCGAAAGTGTATTCGTGTAAACGCTATATCGATTCGGTTGTTTAAGAAATTATATTAAATCGCCCGTGATAAGAGTTTATTGCATGTAGAAGGATATGGAGTAGGTTGATCGTTGTGAAATCCGATAAGCCGAGTAAATAAATATGGATTTTCTAAACGTCATTCCGATGAGCAAATAAATCGCCATCGTCTCGAAATTTTGAAAATGGGAAAACCGGGTAAGTTTGTATGAGATGTTTCGCACGTTGTGTTCCTCGCAATTTTTTTTACTTATTTAATCCCCGCGAGGAGCTGAATTTAGCTAAAACATTTTTTTAAAGGTCGTAAGTTTTTCTGCTGCGATTCGTTACAAAAACGTGTCGTAGTCGAACGACGACGTCTCCAAGTAGTCGAGAGCGCTCGCACTACTGGATGCGAGTTAGCGGTACGTATATCCGCGCGTACAGTTCAAACGTTCAAAATAGATCCGAACCTGTTGAGATATTTACGTTCGACTCAAACGGAGTATGGAACATAACGCATTGATGTTCTTCGACGGCAATTTTCGGTGGTGTATAATCTCTGACTCAGTCACTAATGATTGTTGCTCGGCCGATATAGAGCTTCCTATTTGCAACTACAGATAAAGTCACATCTATAAATGACGTGCGCTTCGTGAGTATATAATTGCGGTTATGCGCTAAACTAAAATGAACTCCCGAACGAACTCCTGCCGATTATCCGGGTTAATCACTGTCGAACGGATAATAGAAAAACGCGGCTAATCCGAAAATTGCTTTTTATTAAAGAAAAAAGATTAACATCAGTAAAAAAATATAAAAATTACATTTTTACCCATGCTCTGTATATATATATATATATATATATATAATATCAGAATTTTCATTTTAACATCTTCAGCTTAAAAAATTCTTCTGGCTGTTCATTTCTTGTCATATATCGACACGCGTTTTACGATCCGCGGTGATGTCGTCGTAATTAAATCCTCTTTAAACAAAGTTTCTGCAGATTGTCGGGCAGCGGAATCAGAAATTGCATTTTTCTCATTTAGCAATTTTTTTTAACGATAAACCGGATAATCGGCACGCGGATAATCCGACTGTAATTCGAATAAATTATATTCGTCCGCCGGTAAATATTTACGCGCGCGTAATAAAATAAAAATACGATAAATATCGATTAGAAAATTTAAAAAAAATAATAATTTGACAGTTGCGTAAGATGCGCGATTTTAGCTGTAAAATATTTTTCATTTTTCTTTCTCTGTTTCAACTTTCGATAGATTCCTACTGTCCCCTGATTTTTGCAATTTTTTTGTTTTTTTTTCATAAATGTCAAAAATGACTATTTTTAACCAGTAAAGACGTTAAACATCTGCGGAAACCATTTTCGAAGTGTTTTATAACTTGATGAAGTCTTACAACTCGAATAAAGAGAAAATAATGAAATTACATAAAAATGTGAACGACGGAAAATGTAGAAAAAGAATTAATTAATAAATAATATTCAACGGTTAATGAAAATTAAATGTTAGGGTAAATTTCAATTTATCAGTTATCCGGGTAGCCATTCACGATTTTTTCTTTAATCTTTTCAGTCATATATTATAAAATTTCGACAGAAATCAATAAATTTTATACAGTTGTTTCCTATACAATAATCCCTTTTTAGGTGAACTGTTAGAGGTAATTTCCATATAAATATTTTTAAAATTGCGACATTTCACATCAATCAGAAAATAAAACAATTTGTTCGAATTAAAATTTTAATGCACCATATAGTGGACATCGTAGAGATTAAAAAGTAGCATGTGCCATTTGGGAACACTATGACCGAAAAGGTTAATTCTACTTTTATTTAACTAGCCGAAATAAACCTGAACCTAACCTAACCTAGCCGGGTATTTTGTTATTCCGGGTTTTTTCCTTCAATTCTACTTCTAACTAGACGAAACAAACCTCCGATTCTAACCTAACCTAACCTGGCCGTGTATTTTCATATTCTTGTTTTTGCCTTTAAACAGCCTGCAGGATTTTGTTTATTATTATTTTAAAATAATTTAATAACCCAATCGACACTACCGCTATAACGTACCGGCGTTTATATACACACACTTCTAAGTCAAATTTCAAAGGGCGTGTAATTTATAATAAGCATTTTTTCAGCGCTTTTTTAAAATTTTTTATCGTGCTTAAGGACGTAAAATATATCAATTTATCCAAGCCCCGATCGATTCTCAGTTGTATAAGTATACACTAGGAATAAGGCCTAGCACGTAAAGCTGCGATCTTTTATCGGAGCTAACCGTCATCAGATTGATCGAATCTGAAACTCTATATCAAAGATCTACTGAAACTAATTTTTTTTTCTATAAATGCGCGCATAGTGCTTAATCCTATTATCAGTCATTTTTTCCAGTACTTTATGTAGCGCTACTGTGGCACGACTATTACAACTGGGATAATGTTTTACGTATGGTCACAGTTCGGCGTTCGACATATTCGCTTATTAACGTTCACGTTTGTAATACACTCTGATTTAATGAAAAGAGCTTCAATAATGACTGAACAAATACACTAACATCGAATGTAAATTATCATATAGAGAAATTTTTAATCTAAAATTTATTTATAAACTATATATAATTTGAACTGGTGCATTTTTCTAAAAAAAAAACCACATACACTATTTAGTCAGAAAAATTCGGACTTAATATCTAATATAAAAAATTAAAAATTATTGAACTTATAATATAATTCTTTAAATTTTGTTTTTCATAGAAATTTGTCGCTAACCCAAATAAATGACTTTTATCGCTCTCTTTTATTATTATTTCCGTCGTTTTTAGTAGATAAAAATAATTATTTAAGTTAAATAGATCGTCTATGAAGTATTTTATTTATTTATTTTTTTTTTTTTTGGTCGGGTACTTACTACGGTCAGAAGCACCCGAAAGTAAATATGGGATGTTAGATGAGATTGATCATATTTCTAGTTTGAACATACTGAAATGTTTCTTCCGCAGCAGTTGGAGCGTCAGATAAAACTGTTTTGAATGAATTACAACTGAAGTTTTAGGGACGGTATACGGAATATTATGGGCAGTCAAAAAATAAGTGTTGGAGTGTTAAACATCATACCTATAAAATAATAAAAATATTTAACAAATGTAACATAAATTTAGAAATAAAATAACACATTATCGAAATCAATTAATATCGTAGGTATAATAAAAAATTCACGAGTGCTTAAATTAAATTGCGATCAATGTGAAAAAGAATACGTAGGAGAAACAGACAATTCTCGATAAGATTTAAAGAATATTTAAATTCTTATATAAATAACGACAAAAAATCATTATTTGTCAAACATTGTAAAGAATTAAAACACGAAATCAATAATATTAATCAACATTATAAAATTTTACCCATAGGAAAAATACACGTTATAAAAAAAGTAGTAAATTACTGGAAAACATTAAAATAATAAAATAAAGAGATGAAAACAATTTATAAAGTTCAAATTTTCGAAGAAGAATCAATTCTAAGAAATGTATTATAAATTAAATTTTATTATCTTTATATTGGAAATATAGTTTGAATTTTTCTGACTATTTAATGTATGTTTTTTTGTATAGATTATTACATTTATTGATGATTAGTTGATCCATCCGGTTAGTTTATAATCAAATCTGTGACTTTACGTTACTTATTTTTGTAATATTCTACATCTAAATTAAGTACATTTTATTATTATTATTATTTTTTGTATTTATTTTTATTTATATACACTCAAAAGTGACTTAATGGTCTAAAAGTTTGGTTCTGTTTAATACTAATTTAGCGAATTTAACTACTTTTTTTTATCATCTTTTTTATTATTGCGTTTTGCATACAGTTTACCCACATATTTACGGTATTGGATATTATAAAATAAATAGGAAGGGACTATATTTATAATGCGAATAAAAAATAGGCAGAAAAGAAAGAAATGCAGAAATGAGCACGTTTAAATAATATTAGATTTTATAATGTAGGAATATAGAGAGCCATGCATACGTAGGTATTTTAAAGAGGCAAGAGAAATGCAATATTTATAGGAAATGGAACACTAAGAGCATGCAATTTGACCTTTTCAATTTTAATACTCCAGAACCACGGAGGATTAGTAGGTATGTCGGGTTGTATGGATTTATAATGCATCGCTGTAAACGGATCAAACCACATTGCTTATTATATATATATATATATATATATATTAGTTATGGTCATAATTGACTCCCTTAAATAATTGACTAATTAGTAACACCGTCTCCTTTTCGTTTTTAAAAAATATATTATAATTTACAGTAACTAACAGACTAACAAATAATCTACAATTGTATGAACTTATGTGATTTATCACATAACCGATTTTAGAACGCCCTCGATAAATTGAATATATTTTAATACAGCACGATTATATATAATAGGTGTTTTACTAATTTATTCTAGTAAAAATATAACTAGCAATCATCGTATTCGAAATCCGATTAATTTTCAATCAATCACGATATACGTCCAAACTTTTCAGTCGATTTAACAAAATCTACTAATATAAGATAATCTAGAATATAGGAAATTTTATCAAACGAATCAATCATAAATATTTTAAAATACCATTAATAAATTAAATATATTTTAATACAACGTGAATATATATATGGAATCGGTGTTTTACAAAATCGATAATTTATTCTAGTAGTAAAAATATAACTAATAATCGCCGTTTTCAAAATCTAACTAATTTTCAATATATTATAGCAAAACCTACTAATATATATATGTAATTGAAAAATAATTTTTATAAATTACGTCAACAATAACGCCATAATGCATTTTTTTTACTAATGCAATTTTAATAAGATTAGTTAAGTTTCCATTTAACTACTTTACTAGTAAAAGTTAACATGGATTATTGATAAAAATAAATTTTAAAGGTGAACACGTACGGAGAATAAATAAATTAACTCCGCCATGACGCTAAAAATCTCTCGTGTTTAATTTTTTTTTTTATTAAGTTGAAACAATAAATTACACGAATGACGTTGTAAAAATTTTCGCGATAAGAAATGTTCGTATTTTTGCGTTTGGCTTAATTTCGACCCAGAGAAAAATCCTGCACTAATCGTTCCGTCGAATTGGACGTTGTCAGTTACCCTCTCCTCGTCCGCTATCTTCTAAATAAATAACTGCCAAAAATTTTCTTTTTACTCGAAATTCGGCGATTATTACATATAAAAAATACTATCCTTTAACAATAATAATAGTAATAAAAAATTATATTTTGGGCAATATTTGCGAAGAACGATAAAATTCAAAATGGCTCAATACCAGTCCTCCGTATAGTAATAGTGCATAGTAGTAACCTTTTTTTGTCTTGCGACCGGAGTTCAAATCTTATCAGGGACAAACATTTCGTAGGGTATAAAAATAATTTTTTTTTGGCCTGTACCATTGGTCACTTTGGGCATCTACACTAATGATAGATTTCTTTGTTTTAACCTATGGATAGTAAGCTTATTATACTTCCATGTTATTATGGATTATGAACTTATATATATGATTTTGACCGGTTCCTCATTGTTTGGATCGCTTACTATTGACTCTATATTTAGAGGGAGTGTGTGTTTGTATTTTAATAATTCCAGTATCATATTATTTCGATTTTGTTTGTACTTCTCGCATTTACATAATGGTTAATATACTCTTCTTTTTGACATTTATCGCATAAACTATTTCGAATTATATTTGAGATAGATGTACCGGTGTTTTATTATGTCATATTCTTCATCGGATAATTGTTGTGAAAAAGTGTTTGCTATACTGTACTGAACTATTCCAAAACCATATGGGGTTTCCGGTATTTTTATCTGAATTTTATGATGCTGTATCCCTATTTATTTTTGTTTGTTATATTCTTCTTGCACGTATCGGGTAGGTACACTGAAGCTGTGTTTAGGATTATAAATTTTCAGCTTTAAGCCGTAAAAATATTAAACATGTATTTTCAGACAGTTATCCGTGTTAGTATAATCCGCCGAGTTATAATAATTTTATTCACTAGTATTTTACTTGTTTTGAAATGAAACTTCTATTGGCGTGTTGTATGTGGGGAGTTAAACTTCAAAGCGAGTGAGCGAGTGGAAATAATATTACATATACATATATATAATACATATACATATATATATATATTCACACATATATACACACGTGCACACACACATATATATATATACCAACACCCATCTATCAAAACATATCTTGTTGTGTTAGGTGTGTCAATGAAGTAACTAACGGAAATATAATATATATATAAATATATACATGTGTGTATGTGTATGCGTGTGTGCGTTATATATATATCCCGTTCGCATGCACCGCGCTATCAACACCCTTCTTCAAAGCACGTTTTGTAGCGTTATGCACGTCAACTCATACACATAGGTAGGCTTATTCTTATATATATATATATATATACGTATGTATGTATGTGTGTGTGTAATTTTGTGTTTATACTCGTAAAAATAACAAGAAACTGTATCGAATTTAGTTAAAAGTCTAAGTTTCACTTCTTCCCTGCTCCCCTAGGCACAGATAATTTTTTTTTATAAAAAAGACTTTGTTTTCATAATTATGTATAATCGTCTATTATATATAATATATTATATTTTTATTGATAAAGTAGTCATGAATAAATAACAAAAAAAAGTAATTAAAAACGTTGAAATTTTCTTTACGAAAAATCCAAATGCTTTTTTCGACTGCTAAGGTGGACATACCAATAATATTTGAAAAAATATACGTAGAATTTCTAAAAAATATAAAATGCAAAAAAATATTAGTTTAGATATATAAAATTTACAAAAATTATCAAAGTGAAGAACGGTATTTTTAAAGAATCCGAAAAAATTATTAATATTTTTTAGTTGGATTTCGTATATTTTTTTCCCAATTTTATCTTTTTTTTTTGTCTTTTGTCTATCTATGTAAGCACCTATATGCGTACTTATTATGTATGTGGTTGTGAGAATGAGAGGTTGTGTGAGCGCAACATTTAAAGCTGGTAGTTAAGAATTGTTTCCAACTAGCATTACCAACAACAGTTAGAGGTCCTGTTAAACTCGAATGGCAATACGTACTTTCAATTTCTTCGCTTCTTGCATTCAACATGATCTGGGCTCTTCTCATCTGTACCTTCAGCCTAGCAGCAGTACATGGCGCATTAATGGGAAAATTAATCGATCAATCGAATGTTATATTCTCGATCGGTCCGAATTTAAATTTTAAATCTCTTCATACGATTCCGATTTTTTTTTTTTTTACCATTTATATAATTTTACGGTGTGAAAATAGAAGTATCGCCTGTAAAAGACTGCGAACGATGGAAAAATTTATTACAGGACGATGAATTTGTATTGTGCGATACGAATAGTAATAATAATAACAGTTGATTTTAAAAATTAACTATGCCTGCAAAATATAGAGTAGAAACTGAGAATGGGAAAATGGATGAATCGACTTATAAGATAAACACTCGGATGCAGTAGCGCACCCATACCGGGCTTAAGCTTCCCCAGAGGGCTTAGAAAAGTATGAAATACATATCAAGAAGGCGTGTAACTTGTAAGCTCTGAACAGCTAAAATGATAGTTGAAACGGAAGAGGGTTTTTGAAAGAGGTCGCATTATCACTAATAAAACCTCATCTTGAAGAGTATGCAAAACAGCCTAGATTGTAAAAAGTACTTTTAGAAAATAATCCCTAAACTCTGTTTGCTAATAACATTCAAAATCCAGCTGACTGTGCAACGCAAAAAAAAAAAAATGGCCATTGGTTGTGCTGTTCAGCATTTGAATCTGAGCCAGGTCGTGACCAGTGCGTTTTTTTCTTGTTGTTGTTATTAGTTGTTTCGTTGTTGTTCGTGATCGTTCATAGTTTGTTTTGCCTGTCGAAGTTTGTTACAGATTCGGCTGTGTATATTTTATTCGTTTTTATTTCGAATTTTTTATTTTTTTTTTTAGTGGGGAAGGCGTGTTTGTTCTGGGTGCGCCACTGCTCGGACGAAAAGACAACCAAAATCAACCGTTGAAAATTAGTCACGATGTATTAGGGATGAACGAATAGACGAAAATAATCCGAATATTCGTACGTAGTCGACGCTAATAAGAATCGCTAGAATTTTAATAATGCAATTTTTAAGTTGCTCAAAACGTAAGAAATTAAGTAACTTATTTATATTCATTTATTTTTTTGTTTATATACACAACGACCGATGCCAATTAAAATGCGAACACTGCCGAGTAAATAATAAAGTATATAGAACTGAATTAAACCGCGAAAAAAAAATAAATTGAAAAATAGGACGATAGTAAATTATTAAAGTGTATTATAAACGTACATTTACCGGAAGAAGTTGTATAAAATTGAAAAGTCTCAAAACTATTATAGTATAAAAGGAAAATCGTCTTTAACAACCGAAAATAAATTATGAAACTTTAATAATAATTATCGATATGATCGATCGATCAATCGATATATAAGCGACGAACTATTTCAAATGTAAAGCATAAAATTATTTTCTAATTAAAACTCACATAGGAACATAAACAACGACGAGTTTATATATAATATACGCAGGTGTACAAATTAATACATAAACCGAGTGTGTCAAGTTATAACAGAAGTGCCGATGTACTATATTAAATATATCGTGTGAAATCAAGGTAATTGAACAAATTAATACATAAAACCAGTGTGCCAACTTATAATAGAAGTATGTGATTTTAAATTATAAATATGCCGTGTGAAATTAAACAGTTAAAATGAGAAAAATCATATAAGAACATAAACCCAATGATAGATCTATATATAATATATACAGGTGTACAAATTAATACATAAAGCTAGTACGCCAGCTTATAATAGAAGTGTCTATATTAAATATATCGTGTGTAAAATCAAAGTAATTGTAAGTTATAATGAAAATAAAATATTTCCTATTACTACAATCAGAGATAAAAGTGAAAAATAGTTGAAACTTACGCGACGATGAACATATAAAATTAGATAACTTATAAATTATGATAATAAGCGTAGTAAAGGATCGGATAGTGCAAGGAAGTGAAATAAACGGGAGTTTTATATTATAAATGGGCAAAAGTACGCTGATGAAATACCCAATATTAATCAGCAATATGAGTTGAGTTATACTTTCGATCGGGATGAAACATATTGCATTATTACCTTACATCGTTTTTTATTGTTTTTTAAGTCAATCTTTATAAGGTTAAGTTAGGTTAAGATAATAATAATAGTGATAATAATCAAATAAAATAAAATTTATTTCATGTTCAATACAATACACCAGTACATTTTAATACTACTACTACTACTAATAATAATAATAATGGTGACGTAATCGGGATAGCCTAGTGGCTAGTGCACTTCTATACGAAAGGTACCGAGTTCGAATACGATCGGCGACGCAAAAATTATCGTCAGAAAATACAAATATAAATAAGCCTAGCATGTGGAAGGCAATGGCAAACTACCATGTGTACAACACCATATGCACGTTAGTAATAACACAGAATAAAAACACACGGGGCTGAATTGTGTCGTGACAACAAAGCTATTAGAATCAGTTCTCCCGAGTTTGTGTGTGTGTGTGTTTATCTACGCTAACGCCATATTGTGATTGCTGTACAACAAAATATATACAGGTAAGTATCCTGTCTTCGGTGCGGAGACAGCACTTAACGACGAATAGTCAAACGATAACGAACACATTTCTTCTTTAATTACATATGTATATGAAATTAAAATAAAAGTAAGAACTTAAGCAGCGGCTGGATTACTATCATAATTTTAACTTTTTACTATCCAAATATTCATGCGGACTTACTGAATTTTAACAAACATGCGCATAACCCTTCCAGACGAACTCACAGCGCCTACAGACAGCTGAACAGTGTCAATTTATCCTGAAAATAATAGGATGAAACTGGCAACAAAAATCGAATTCACTAGTTGCGTACTAGGGTCATACGACGAGAGTTACGCGAAATTAGACGGCGGTTATTTCAAGTGCATGTCGATTATTCTGAAGAATAGCTCGAGCTATTGTGGAAAACATTATTAGGCGAATATGTGAACACTGAAAAAATAAAAAAGTTTTATACTCGGTTAATGGTGTTGCGATTACTAATGAATTTCGAACTGTAAAGCGGAAAGCGAGATAATAACAATTTCACCATTTATCTCAAATTGCAGTTCCGTTACGGACATACATGAATGATGTGAAGTATATAAATTTCGATAATTACCGACTACGTGCATTATTGCGCGAGCGCCGCCTTTCCATCATAGTGTTCCCAAATGGGACATACTATTTGGACCCGATGTCCACTATATGGTACATGATTAATTCGAACTAAATGTTTTCATTTCTAGTTGACGCGAAATGTCTCGATTGTAAAAATATTTATATAAATACATCGAAAATATTTTATAGTTCACCTAAAAAGGGAGTATTTTATAATAAACAACTAAAATTGATAGTTATATTTTATAACGTATGACTGAAAGGGTTAATTATAATAAATAATAATACACGATAAATCGTATTGTTACCATTTTGACAGTTAATTCGATTCTTAATATAATTACAGTTACCCACAAACTAACCGAATAAAACTTTTTCATTAAAATATAAAGAATAATTAAATTAAAATTAAAAGAAAAAAATTAATTCACCACTCGGACAAACGTGTTATTTTTATTTTATTATTTTTATTTTATTTTTATTTTATTATTTTTAATATATTATTTTCATTTTATTATTTTCATTTTACTATTTTTATTTTATAATTTTTAATTTATTATTTTATTTTATAATTTTTATATTATTTTTTTATTATTTTATTTTAAACGAGAACTGGCGCCTAAACAATAAGATACAAATTTTGTATAGAATTCTTACTAATTTCCGAATACAAACAAATGAAATCACACATACAAATACGTTTGCAATACGTACATATACACGTATGACTAATTTGGCGCGTATGAAAGTCCATAGTCGCGTCATCTAGTTCTGTTACCATATAGTGATAACATTCTTACGAATCGACAACCTTAAAATCTTTTCTTTTGCACTGCCGTTTATTACGACTATCCGGTTCAATTGTTAAGAATAATTTACATCGATTTATTTCAAATGGAGATCTACCAGAGTTATCCCCGCTATTTACGAAGCTATAAGAAACCTATATTTATAACGTTTATGAGAATTAATCTTTGTAAAGATTTTAATTTTTTAACGTCGGTTTTTTTCAATTGATTAAAAGTATGTTAAGTATCCTCTGTAATCTGCGATCGATCTAAAAAGGGCGTTGTAAAGTATAATTCTTTCACTGGTATCATATGCAAATTTATTGCAATGCGATGATATTAATTTATTATAAAGTTTTATAATTTTTAGGCTTGTATAATGTTTATTGTAGTTTAGATTTTTGTCTATTATTATTCCAAGATATTTTAATTTTATCGCCAATTGATACCTTTTTCATTATTTAATTTAATTTTTCTTTTCGATGTCCAGCCGGAATTAGTTAATTTACGATCAATTCGATAGGTAATATCAATAATATGGAATTTTCGATAAATAATAATTTATTTAAAATAAAATTTTTTTTTAATCGTATTCGCATTTTTAAACTGCTCATTTGATATCCGTTATAAATGTGTAATGATATAAACGAGATATTCAATTTGTAACAACCGAAACGTACCGAAGTTTATTGGAAAGCAAATTTATCGATAAATAATCAGAAATATCGGTCTTCGTGAAAACTGTTTCGGTGATAATGTTCGAATTTTTCCGGATTGGAAACGCGTTTCCAAAATTAAAAAACGTATCGACGACCTTTTCAAAAGAGAACAATGAAAACGTACGAATTTAATCCTATTGTAGTAGACAAAAGGAGTCTAGTAAAGTTAAATAATTAACTAATTGTTGAAAAATAATTTATTACCGCTAATATAAAGATTTAACCGGTATCCGTCCAAGATATATTAATCATTTGTCATACATGATAAAATATACATTAACTTATACATTTAATAGGGGTGTTTTTGTACAATACCGTTTCTTGAGTGTAGATCATTTTCAATGTATTTATATAAATATTTTTTGAAATTCAGACTAAAAGTTTTGTTAACATTAAATTCCGTGTCCTTTATAGCGGACGTTCTTTTGTGTTATTATTACTATCTTAACTAATTTTTTTTGCTGTACAGTTTTTTTTCAATTATTTTTTGCTGTCATTATAAGTATAATTACTTCTTTGATTTATTACGGGTGGTCTTTGTATTATTTCTGATGTACGGCGAGCCATCCTGGGCGTTACGTAATTTTTATTTAAAATTTTTGGTTGGTGACTACTCACTGCAAAATTATGCTGAAATATACGTTGTTGTTTGTAACTGAAAGTGTTAAAGCTTTTCGATGTCAGAGTTAGATACGTTTATTAATAAATTAATTACAATTAAAACTAACGTAAAAGGTTCTATTTATTCTTATTTATTTTACGAGTTAAATTATATAATTTATTTATTCCTTTAGTAAGAAAATTAATATATAAATTTTTTTAATAAAAACGGCCACTTAAGTGCTTTTTTATTACAGTCCGTTCAATAACCATAAAGTAATTATATTAATTATATATATTTCAGACTTTTCCAATAGAATATTCCCCGTATTCTTCTATACGTATTATTATTCGCTCAAAATTCATAAGGCTCGGTTCTTTGCAACCGTCTTAATATTGAAAGCTGCTTCGCCTCTGAATTTCTTAATTCGCGCTTTCTTGCTGATTCCTTTATCATAAATGAGACTTTTTTTGTAGAGATCTCGATGGATATCATGGTTTCTTTCGTATTGTCCGGCATTAGTGATAATTGGGGGGGAACTTTTTTTTGGAACGTCTGAACTTTTTTTATGTTAGTTCTATTAGCGCAATAATAACTCCGTGTCTGTTTCAGTATTTGATTATATATTAATAACTTATTAGTTCAGCGAAAGAATACTCTGAAGCCAATTCATCTGCAGGATTTTCAACTTTAGTTCTATTTTTTTTTTATTAATACGAATTGACCAATTTAATTTTGTGTCCGGATAATATTTTATGTTATTTTTACGAGGTACAGTCGTCGAATTAATTATAATTGGATGATGTCGGACTTTTCTGTTAGTAAAATCGATACGCACTTATGTTCGTTTTTAGTCGGTAAGAAAATTAATATAAACATAATTTTAGAAATACGGCAGAATAGAAATGGTTTTCAAGGTAGAACACAACTTTCGAGTTTTTTCGCAATATTGAAAACAAATTTAGGATTGAAGATGATTTCGATGTCAATTTCTTTTTCAGTCACGCGACTCTGTCTGGATAATTTCGGAGACCATTCGACTCTTGTCCGTATCGTAGTAGTTACGGTTGAATATTTTTTTGTCGAATGTGTACCGCTGATAATAAGTAAATTTTCGATAATTCATTACTCATTCGTTAATAGCGTCTTTTTTCTTTTTATTCATTTTTTAAATTTACCGTTGAATTTTTTTTTTATATTTTCTTTTTCCGGTCGTCTAGAACAAACAGCGTTATTACCGAATTAAGCGCCGAATATCGAAGAAATGTCGGGGTGTCTAATAATTACCGTCCGGCTGAATTTGTTCGTAATTTAGACGCTGCTAATACAGTAGTCATGACAGCCGGTTCTTGTACTTCAGCGACGAAGAAATTGATTCAAGAGGAACACATTAAAAGACCGATGAACGCTTTTATGGTTTGGTCGCGTCTGCAACGCAGGAAAATCGCTCAAGACAATCCGAAGATGCATAATTCCGAAATATCGAAACGACTCGGTGAGTTAAAATCGGTCGTTCGTAATATTTTGAAAAAGTAATTTAAAAATTTCGTTAATAGAATAGTTTTTCTTCGACTTCGGTTAAATTTGTTTTCTACCCTGTGTCGTACCTAGTGTTGGGAAAAACTAAAGTTCTTGTTTCGGGGTATTCAACGTATTTTATATTTATTTAAATTTTACAATAATACAATTGGATTTCGTCAATTAGTGTAAGACGAAACAATAAACATACCGCAAACACGCGCAACGAAATTATTAATACTTATTTATTTAGAAGATCGTACACTCATATATATATATATATATATATATATATATGCACACGCGTGTACCTAAATATACATGTAAATCTATCAACGCAAATAATTCTTTCACATTTGTAGGAAAACCTAATAAATATATATATGTAATATACATTCTGACGTACACACACACACATCACTTAGATAAGACAGGGTTAACAATTTGTAAGAATTCTCCGGAATGATTACGAAATATAACTAATTCGGGATATTTTTCCACTATAGTGTAAATAACGAGTATAAGGCGGGAGCTTTAGTTTCGGCGAGAGGGACGAACGACGAAAATAGGAGTTTTGATATAAATTATTTCTAATCGAGTGGCACATTTATCTTATACAATGAATCGACCTGTGCAAGAAACGGAGAACGCCATTTCTTTTCTCCGCCCTTGTGAACTATATCTAACTGAGACGAACAAATTTCTGGTAGTGAAAATGACCTGATCTAATAAATTTATACGGCGAGAACTTTAAAAACCTACTTTGTACACTTTCAATTCTATTAAATCATCATCAGATGCAGGGTACCAAATTAGCGTACCGAAAATGCGAACAGTAGATACAATTAAATTTCGAAATGTTTAAAATTCCGACTGCTTCGAATACCCAAAACATTTCCTTCGCCTTACGAATTATGTTTTCATGACGTGAAATTTAAAAGTTAATTTTCCGTCGAATAAAATACCGACATTACACGTCTCACTTTTTTTTTTTTTTTTTTTTTATAGAAATAAAATTTTAAAACGTTATAATAATAAATGTTGTACACGTGTATCAAGTCCATTACGTGAATATTAGGGAATGAATTAACGATCTAACTTCAGGATTGAGTACTGATAATTTTTGTCGTACCAAGTCCACGACGAGAAAATTATAAAGTAACGACTATAAAATTTATATTAAACAACTTCCCGTTCATTTTATCGCGCAATTTTTAAACTACCCGATTATTATTATTATCATTACACCCATTTAGCCAGTTTTCTTTTAAGTATTTTCATTAACTAACAAAGTTTACAACATGGATGAACTTTAAAATTTATATCTTAATATTATTGATCTTTATAAATCGATGCCACTCTTGTAGTCGGTTCGCTAATTATCTCAGACCAATATATATATAGGCGATGTATCGTACGTTAGAAAAATTTCTTTCTACAGTTCTTCTCTTTCTATATTTCTTATCCTGCACTTCCGAATTATATGTTCAATGGATCCTTCCTCTTTTGTGCATTCGCATAAATATATTTGCGCATTATATATGGGGAGTTAAGCCAGCGAGCGAGTCGAAATAACGGACGGACATATATATATATATATACTAACACCCGCCTACATATTTATATATATCTTTCGTATACTACCAACACCCGTCTTTAAAATCACGTTTTGTAGCGTTAGGCGCATCGAGACTTATTATTTTATATACGATTAGCAAATTATATAACACCGTGGCGAAACACGGGATAAGTATTAACATTTCAAAAACAAAAGTAATGGCCGTGAAACATCAGCAATTCACCGTCAGTATAAATAGTACGGCACTAGAACATCGTTCGAATATTTAGGCCAGATAGTTAAACTCGACCGTACACCGGAAATACGCAAAAGAATAGCCATGGGTAAGCAAGCGTTCACAGATTTCACTACTAGTGCAACGATCAATGTCATCACAGTTACGTAAACAGCTTATGAAAACATTCGTTTAAGCGACTTGAAGCATTTGAAATGTGGCGCTGGAGGAAGTTTCAGCGAATATCCTGGACAGAAAAAATTAGTAATCAAACAGTACTTGACAAAATGGGCGAAATATCTTAGACCGGATAAGAAAAACTCGACTCGGACGGTTTTGGGCATGTACTAAAATCGAATCGAAGCGTATTATGCACAATTATTGAAGGAAAAATAAGACCCAGAATGACGATTATAGACACTGTATTAGAAGACACTGGAATGGCAAAATTATGTGAACTTGAACAGGACGGCAAGTGATCGTGTTACGTGGTGCAGGATCGTGTTGGGGCGAATCAGCCAGATGGCTGTTACATAATCATCATTATAGATATGCGTGTTTATGTATATATATACACACGCGTAAAACTTTAAAAAAAATTTAGTTAAAACATCTTTAAGTTTCACTTGTTTCCTGCGCTCCGAGTCTGAGGTGTTTTTTCTTTTTTTGAGTGCGCAGAGATGAGGTACTTCGCGCGTTAGTAATCGTTCGTCGGGATGATGGGAAAATCCGATTATCGCAGTTTAGTTATTATTTAGAAGAAATATAAAAACTCCGCGACTCGGGGTGCCGGGAAAAGGTGAAACTTAAACACACGTTTTTTCAAAAAGACACCTATTTACTCGAGATTTTGTATAAATTTCGCAAACAAAAGGAACGCTTCGCTATGCTTAACTTGACGTGGCGATGACTAAAATGCTTTCGTTCTCAGCTCTTTGTGCGGCTAAGATTTCAATTGCGTTATTTCGTTCAAATCTTCGCTGCCTAATTAGCTTTCGCCTCGCTCGTTTTTAACTCCTCGTATACAATGCGCCAATAGAAGTAAAGAAACCATTTAAAACAAAAATTAACTTCCATTTTTGTCTAGGAGCCGAATGGAAATTGTTGGCTGAAAATGACAAACGACCTTTTATCGACGAAGCTAAAAGACTGAGAGCTTTACACATGAAAGAACATCCGGATTATAAATATCGACCGCGAAGAAAGCCGAAAACTTTACGCAAAGATCCGGAATATTCGTATCCGATGTCGTACCCGTCCGTTTCGCTGGAAGCTTTATCAGCAGGTAAGAATACGATGCTCATAATGACCGTTAACCTATTTTAATCGTAAAAATGGCATTCTCATTTAATCTTCATTCCACGAATTATACTTTGGGATATACATCGTAAAGGTGACAATCCGTTAACTATTTTAATCGTAATTTTTTTTTTTTTTAAATATATTTTTAATTACAACTGGCCAGGCAGCCATCCAGCAATTGGACTGAAACGCGAAGTAACATGTTAGGGGTTAGCATCCAATGATGGACCCCACTGAGAAATTAGGCTAGATCAAACGGTCGTCTACGTTTTAACCTGCGAACATCTAGACTAGTGTCAAGTAGACTGATCGCCAGTACGTTTGTGTGTGTCTCCAAACGACTTACATATCGATCAACAGCACGTTTAACCTCATCTTTTACATATGGGATGTTTAAGTCTCGATGCAATGTATGGTTCGATACGTACGAAGGTGGGGAAACAATGAGTCTTATGGCCTTATTCTGAAATCGCTGAATTCTATTTACATGTACATCTTTTGCGCAACCCCACAACATTAAACCATATGTCCAAATAGGCTTTAAGACTATTTTATAGACCAGAAGTTTATTTTCAAGTGATAAACTTGAGTACCTGCCAAGAAGCCAATTTAATCCATGCAGTTTTAAATCTAACTGTTTTCTTTTTTGATTAACATGCTTGTGCCATGTCAGTTTACTATCTAAATACATGCCTAAATATTTGACATCTTTTTCTTGGCTAATAATTACCCCATTTATTTTTAATGGTTGGTACATAAAATTTCGAAATTGTGCACTTGCTTTCGTTTACCCTGATACGCCAACGTCTCAGCCAGTTTTCAACATTTAACAGGGTTTTTTGAAGCTTATTAGTAGTTTCACTATTGTCTTTACCAACAGCTAACAACGCTGTGTCGTCAGCAAACGTAGCTGTTATCACGTTATTATCAACTAGCAGAATAAATTAAGTAAAGCACCGGACCCAAGACACTTCCTTGAGGCACGCCAGCAGATACAGGATAGATATCAGACAATTGATTTTGTATTTTAACCTGGCATGTGCGATCTTCAAGGTAGGATTTTAGAAGGAAATAGAAAGGATGCGGTAATATTTTTTTCAATTTATACAGCAGACCATGATGCCATACCTTGTCAAAGGCTTGCTTGACATCCAAGAACACACCCGTGTATACTTGTTTAGTTTCAAGGCTTTCTTGAATAGTATGCACAATTCGGTGTACTTGTTCAATGGTCGCATGTCTTTTTCTGAAACCAAATTGGTGCTGAGGAACAACATGTTCCAATTCTAAAATGGGGTTCAACCGCTTCAATATTACTTTTTCAAGGAGTTTTGAAAGGATAGGAAGTAAGGAAATGGGTCTATAGGATGAAACCTCGTCCGGTGCCTTACCTGGTTTTGGTACAACCACTATTTGCGCCAATTTCCAGGACAAAGGAAAATACTGAAGTCGAAAAACAGCATTAAAAATATTTGTAAGTAATAGTATACCTTTTCTGGGTAGTTCCGATAACAGTTTATTAGTAATTAAATCAAATCCCGGACTCTTTTTTTTGTTAAATTTATCAATTATATACTTGATTTCACTGGGAGACGTTGGCGAAATCGGAGGACTTAATTGCAATGGCACACTTAAAAATTCAAGAATATCAGTTGAATCATTAGTCTGTAAATTTGGTTTAAAGACATCGCAGAAATATTTGGCAAATACTCCAACTTTTTCTTTGTCAGTTCTAGCCCATCTACCATCGGATTTACGAATTGGAGGAAGGGGTTGTATAGGTTTGTTTCTGCTATTAACCGCTTTCCAGAGGTTGTAATTTGTCGCTTTTGTGGGTGAAAGTTCTTATAGGCAGCGTTCGAAGGATTCATTTTTAAGGTTTTTAAGTAAAATCTATAGTTCTTTCGATTTTTTATTTAATAATGTTTTGTAATAGGGATTTCGGGATGATTGCCATTTTTTACGGATATTTCTTTTTTCTTTCACCAGATCGAGTATACATCGCGGAATATTATTTATTTCTTTCATTTTATTAATGTTTGGAGTACATTTCCATGCGATACTCTGAATAGTTTCAGTAAAATACTGAACCGCTACATCTATCTCTGATTCAGTCTTTAGTGATAAATTTATTTTTAATGTTGAGTTTATGAATGCTCGAAAATCTTCCCAATTTGTATATTTATTGTGTAGAGAGGGAGAAGTTTCTTGGTTTATTAAGCCTGTACTCGCGGTTAAAATTACGGCACTGTGATCAGAGCATAAATCAAAATTGGAATCGGCATTTATGTTCAACATTGAAATTCCGTTAGTTATGAAAAATCTAAAGCATCAGGACGTTTGTTTAAGTCTGTGGGCCAATATGTTGGTGCACCTGACGCCACACAACCGAAATTTTTGTTTAAAATTATCTTATTTAATAGTTTTCCCCTAGGGTTAGAAAACCGTGAACCCCACCTTATATTTTTCGCGTTCCAGTCACCGCCAGAGATGAACCTATGGCCTAGAATAGTAAAGTATTCACATAAATTATGTTCATTAAATCTGTGGTTTGGAGGACAATACACTGCTGAGACTGCAATTTTACCATTCAATGAATATGTCATTATATTTGTTGCCGGAATTTCTTTAGTGGATATATTTTTTAGTTCGTAGTGTTTTATTGTACTTTTAATAACAACAGCGCTGCCACCGTGCGCCTTATGGTCAGGTCTCGTAGTTTTGTAGACGTTATAATTTTTAATACTGAAATACGTTTTATCTGTGAAATGCGTTTCAGATAGTAGCACAATATGTCGATTTTCTCAAGAGTAAGGAACATCTCTATTTCCAACTTATTTTGAAATGCACCATTGGCATTCCACGTGGCCTATCCGCAACGACGTCATTGTTAATTAATTAATTAATATTCACAAATCACAGACACTACAGTTTTGTATGTTAGCATATATATACAATTTTTAGATGGTTCGATTGTCAAATGTCGAACAATACAATTCTCGAGAGAAGACATCCATGATAATTAAGAGTTATATAATTATGAAAAATTTTAAATTGTTCTATTCAACATGAGAGTGAATTGTTAAATTCGAGAATATCATTAAAATGGAATACTGTTTTGTTTTTTTGTTAATTTCAATTGTTCGTTTAATTAACTTTGTATCAGAAAATTTACGTGTATCATTTCGCATTTGTTTCACAGCTCTTATTTCGCTCAACCCTAAGATATCTCATTTTATCTTTTCCATTTTTTCTTCAAGTTCTCTTAATTTCTTCTTGGTCGATAAACACGGAACTTTATAAATACCGATGTACATCTTGCAAATTACGATCTTCCTTTAATTTTAATTCTTTTGTTTGTTTATTCTTTTTGTTGTATTCGCATAGGCTCTATAACCGGTTGTTGCATCTTCGATTTGTATTTGCGCTAGGCGTCGATGAAGATCCTTGCGTAACAACTGGTTGCGATACGGTATTTTTTTTTTTATTCTTTAATACGCCGAATAAGTTGCCTAATATGATGTGATGGTCCGACAAATAGAAGCACTTTCTCACTTTTGACGGGTTAAAATCATGTTTGCTGAATTCACCTTCTTTGCAATTAGTGTTTCACATTATACTCTCGCCACGCTATATTATCCACAATATGATAGTGTTTTCATTATTATCCGGTATTTACTTTTATTGGTGGAGCAAATTTGTAAATCGCTGTTCCACTATTTTCGGTTAGTTCTCTCAGCCTCAACATAAATACCCTAACCAAAAGGCAGTGGGTTGCTACTAAGGAGGTAGCAGTGTGAGCGTTTAAAGATGGACGCGGGTGATTGTGACATAGGAAAATATTTTTAAAAACAATTTTTTTTTCAGTAGTAGGTAACATTGGGAAGAATATTTTATTTTAAATTACAAAATCTAGTTAACTGAAAAAAATTAATGGTCAAGAACAATCATTACTCTTCAAGCTTCGGATTTTTAGAGAAATGCGTATCTTAAATATTTTATATATGTTTATATTTGTACGCATATATATATATATATATATATATATATATATATATATATATAAATATATATATATACATATGTATATATAATAACCGTCCGCATCCCTTATATAACGATTTACGTTCCAATGATCGCATTAAATGAATATCGTTGTTTTAATTTGGACCAACCGAACCCAGTAGATGACGTTTAAATAAATAATAACTTTCCGTTGCAAGATAGGTCCACAATCGATATTAATCGATTCTAAATTTAAGTTTCTTCTATGGTCATCTATTTCATTCCAGCTGAATTCTATAGATCGTGCTGCCACCTTGTGTTCGGATTACCGCGAATCCTATGTTCTTCATTTTGAAGCCTTTCTGTTGTTCGTTTCGTCCACCTGTAATTTCTACTTACCAGATGCCCTCGTATTTTGTAATACTTTCATGTTTCCGCTGCATATATACGAAAGAAACTCCTTGCTCTTTTTACTTTTGAGATTTATATATATATATATATATATATATATATATATGTAAAAAAATATTAATTTTGGACCAGCAATATTTGGAGTTTCGAGTTAAGTTAAAAAAAAAACACATAGATAATATATATGCAGTGGTAAAAACTTTCTTTGTTAGAATGTATTTGTTGTAATGCAATATTTTCAATTAAATCACTCAACTCCATATAGAAAAATGGATATACGTATGTATATATTTATTTTTCGTTTTTTTTTTCCTTTTAGTCGTTATAGACGGTATACTAGAAATCTAAATAGTTTCGTCTTCAGGACATCATCGAAATCACACTCGATCTACCACATTTTATATGAGAACAAATGACAATTCATCATAACAGTTGCATAACGCGCATTGTGGGGCTTATACACCGATCTAATGTAATAATCAATCCGAGTGTTATCATGTCTGACATGAGATTTCTAACGACACCACACGTTGATACTGGTTCGCGTATAATTTCTGCAACAGATTTCATTCTTAGGTCATTCGCCACCTATATTCCTCGAATACGTATAACGATTGTTACTTGAATAAAACCATGTTAAACTTGTTTCCTGAATAGTCGTCAAATTTTCTACACTAACACCGGCAATGGTCACAGCTGTTTCTTTCTTTTTGTAAGGACTGACCGACAAAAATCGTTTCAAACGACACCGCGAAGAGTTTTTTAAACGCATTATCTATTTAAGCTTCCAAAAATAGTACTGAAAACGTTCAAAATTTAAATAAAACAAATTCGATCGGGTTTCCAAATTGATGAATACTTTTAATAGTTGCTTACGCAGAAGTTTCCTAACATTATTATTCTTATTTCCCGAGTACAAAAAAAATAATAATTAAGGAAATTAAAAAAAAAAATTATAATAGAAAAAGGTAATAAATAGTCGAAAACCGGTAATATGTATTTTGTTTCTTTAAACCCGAAGGCGATATTGAAAACTATAAATAACTAAAAATGCACTGCATCTTCAAAGCGAACCCCAGCAGGTATACATACGTACAGGTAAGTAACAGCTACCAGATTACCCTCTGTATCGTTTTAGAAGCTGTCCAACCAGTTCCCTATTGCCGACAACGGCGATAATACTCGATTACTAATGAAACAGAACGGTTATGTATCACGCAGAGCACGAGACTTGATTCCTTTCCGGACTAGATGCGTGCGAGTAAATGAAATATAACACTATATATATATATATATATATATATATATATATATATATATATATATATATATATATATATATATATATATACACATAAATTAAGAACGTATAATCGTTTTAGTAATTTTTTTTGTGGTTCCAATTTATCAGCCCCTTCATCTTACTCTTTTTCCTAAAATTCTTTGGTTTTTTTGTCTATTCAAATTTGTTGTTTTTTCCTTATTGCACACTTCCATTTATGTGTGAACGAACATAATCCATACAGCATTTACACACAGAACTCAGATAAATAAGAACTTATATACACACATACATGTATGCACAAAGATATGTATATAATGTATATATATATATATATATATATATATATATATATATATATATATATATATATGTATGTGTACTTACAAATGTATAAAATGTAAATTGCTCAGTGTCGTTGGCTGTGTTCGGACAAGGTGATCAATCGGTAACATCAACAATTTTCTTTTTTCATCGTGTTAATTCTTATAAATTGTATATATATCCAAATAAGTACATTTATATTTTACATTTCTGATAGGTAGATCGTGTTGTTTACCACATTCACTACATCAGACTATTTTTTCTTTTTTTTTTAATTTTTATAAATGATATATCTAAATTAGTACGTTTACACTTTGTATTTCTTTTATATATTTACTCTGGATTTACTTGATGATGGCTTAATAGCCGAAAAGCTTTGTGATTTTTATAAATTGTTCAATAATTTTAACTCATTTCTTGTTGTATATATATATATATATATATATATATATATATATATATATATATATATATATATATGCATATATTGAAAAGTATACAATGTAGTGATTTTTAAAAAATAAAAAGAGCTAAAATCATTAAAAAAATTTTTTCTGTATGATATTTTCACAAAGAAAAAATTTTAGTGATTTCAAATTTCGTTTTTTTTTTTGTTAAATCACTACATTTCACATTTTTCAAATTATGAAGCCTGATTCAAGTAAGTAATTATATAATATCTTAAGAATAAAATATAATGATAATGATATTAATACAATATTTGAATATTTAATAACTATGATTAAAGTAAAAAAAAAAACAAGAACTAGAATATGCTCGAATCACTATTAATAATAAATGTAAAATAGCGCAAATTGTTAAAAATAAATAGCAGAAATAACACGGATTAAATCAGAAATAGACCATTTACATGGTGCGAACTAACAATTTTAATTAACCAAAAAAAAAAAAGGTAATTTAATTCATGTTATAAAAAATATATTACCTAAAAGAAATATATAAATTAGTTGTATCGAAATTGGGAAATAATTATATAAAACAATAAACAAAGAAACATCATGATTCCATAAAAGTAAATAAATTATTAGGACAACAAAATCTTTTCGATAGTGAAAAGATTTTAGTGATTTTTAACTGCTTTTATGCTATATATATACATTTATGTATATTTTTTATAAAAATATACGGCAGTTCAGAATTAGGTATGAGGAAACGTCGTCTGACTGGGAAAACATATCGGCAGCAATACCACAAGGTAGTGCTTCAAGATCTATCTTTTACCTCCTTTACACAACGCGTATCCCGATAAACAATCGTACAGTTATTTCTATGTTTGCTGATGACACAGAAATTCTAGCTACAGATAAGATTCAACAACGTGCTAGCGAAAATCTACAATTAACAATAAATGAATTAAGTGCTCGGTTGAAACGTTGGAAAATTAAAGTTAACAGCGAAAATAAACTTCAACTTGCGGAAAACGAAAAATATTCCAAAGACACCGAATCGGCAGATAATCCCACAAAAAAAAAAAACACAGTCGGTCAAGTACATATTCGCGTCTAAATTGGAAGCACAGCGTCCTGCAGGAATGTTTGGAAATAAAAATGAGAATAATAGAAAAGTACTGGACGCTATTTATTAGAAATAAACGACTTTTGTACGCGGCCATTGTTAAACCTATTCTGGTTTACGGAATACAATTTTTGAGGTTGCACCGCTATTTTCGATATAGATTGCATATCGATTTGAACGCAATAATGACATGCACCGAGACTTAAAAATTCCAACGGTCATCGATGAAATTACCAGGTTTGTTTGCAAGCATGCAAAAAAAAAGTTTAGAAAAGCACACCAATGCTGAAGTCATCTCGTGGACAACTGTGAGATTTTATAACGACTTAAATGTCGAAAACCATATGATTTAGTGACGTAATTAAGTTGGAGTCACTTCATTGGAAGCGTAACTCTTCACACGTGCTTTTTCATAACCGTTATTATCGAAGACACTATATAGCCGTCACGATGAAAAAAAAAAAAATGTATATAAGAATGTATATATTCGTCGGTAGCGTAGTTACCGGAGATGCTCGATTATCAACCGGGTGGTTAAAGGATCGATCCCACATCGTGGATTAAAATTTTTCATTTTAATTCTTAACGATGATCTACTGGGGCAAATAGTAATTAAAATATTTGGTTCTTTTTTATTTTTCAGTTTTTTTTTTTTCGTAGATAAAAGTAAAGTTTAGATCAAGTGTGATAAAGACGCAGTAATGATAATAGGTTGCAGTTAGGACATTTTGAACCTATTTGGTGAGCGTGTGCCCGTGATAAGTAAAATAACGAATAATACGTACCGCCACTAATAACGTCTAACAATAAGATGGACCGTTAAAACGGGTAATTTGTTAGCGGTGAAACAGATCGCCCGATAGAATTATTATGTGAGGTCGATTAACGGGCGAGTTTTTTATCATTCCTGTCCAGGAATGTAATGCAGGTTGTCACGGTTAGTTAAAAGTAGACGGCCAAAATGAAAAATTGTAAACTCGGCATTGAAATAATGTAGGATTCGTTATAATCGGTTTCTCAGAAAAATCTTTCCGACTGTTCGAATATTAATTTAGTCGAAATTCTTTCATCTCATTTATAACTATCCTAACCTGATTTTTTTTATTTTTTTTTATTTTTTTTATAACGTCATTATTATTATTATGTTATATATACGTACGCGTATGGGTATCTACGTGTGGACCATACGTATATAATACGAACTATGTCCACCTTTCAGGTTCGATACGAAGAATAGGAATGTAAAAGAGAAGAATTTTTTTTTCTTAAATTATTTACGTAATAAATTTTGGATTACAAAAAAAAAAAAAAAAAAAAGTTAAAATCGAAACTGAAGCGATTAATAATATTCAAATATATCGACGACGCGGAATAAATTATTAAAGCGGGAACATTTGGAATCGTGTCTAAGATAAGAGAGAAAGATATTAGTTTGGGTAGCGATTAAGGGCATACGGAAATTTATAAAGCGAGATAGTCTATCTTCGTACCAGATATAATTTTAAATGGTCAAAAATAAGAAAAAAAAACGCGAATAATTAATTAATAAAAGTTTCATCCAAATCGCGAAATGTCGAGAAATAAATTTAAATGTTAAATGTTAACGAAGTATAGATGCGACTTGGTGAAAAAATTTCGATAAAAATAAGATATACGGGAAAAATTTGAAGATGGTGATGATATTCGAGGACGTAAATAAATGTGTATACAATGTAGTTTTGCGACTAACGACTAGAGGTCGAATAAATATTAAATTAATCGATGTAGTCCGGTATCTTGCAGGAACTGGATAAGTGTGTAGAAATGTTGTCATCGAAGAGTAGCTGCAAGGAAGATGAAATAGTACGATCTCTGTAGGTTGTGTTAAGTACATTCTGTTAGTATATGTTGGACAGATAAACGTTACGCAGGTCGTACATAACGGAAGCTTCTGATCTATTAAGATGTACATGTGTTGTATGCTGATAACTACGTCGTCACTCCGATGTTGTACGTGGGTCTTTCGAGATATTATTTTTACCTTCATCATGGATTCGATGCTGAAGTGCCATTCTTCATGATCTGATATATCTCTCGAAGTCTACGAAAATCTGGTTTGGGTTATGCATTTGTCGCTTTCTTTGCTGTCCTATTATTTGCTAGTTCGTTTCCTGTAATTCCAGCATGTGCTGCTGGGATCCGAGCAATGTAATGGATCGTTCGATATTTTTAATAATTAATTTTACAATCCGCTATAGGATGTCAATCGTTGTTACATACATTGCGAATGGCGTTGAAGGGAGAGAGTCTGAGCGTATAATTATCGGTGAGCTAGACTCGAGTTCAGTATTTATACTGAAGTCGACGGGCAAGTATATTGCGCGGAGTTCGATAGATAAAATTATAAATGTTCGCTAGAATCGAATAATGTCTACACTATCTTTAACAACAGCGCGGCCGATGAACCAGTCAAATTTTGAGTCATCCGAATAGAATGTTAATGATTGAGACGTTCGTGAAGTATTGAATAATTTCTTGATAAGTATCGAAGTTTATAAATATGCCAGTCTAAAAGTTGGCTGGATTATTGTGGTATTACTTAAGTTTTTGTAGAGTAACGATTTATATTTAGTATTGATATCGCCAGTAATGCAGACTGTGCCGGACGAGCTGATGTAAAGTTGGAGCCATTGTGTCAAAAGGTTGGACAGTTTTTCGTTTATTATTATTATTCGTTTTCTCCCGTAGAACCGAATATTTAGCGTTCAATTTTATTGCTGCCTTGGAATTCGTCATAACTGATAATACGGGTGGTTCCACTGTATAAATCACTGCCGATAAAATATCATTCCACTGGTGGCTTCACTGTGTAACCACAGCTCTTCGAACGGTTAACATTGAAAATTTACACATGTGTACCTCTATACACGTATCGGTACTATTTAAATAAAGTTCCGTCTTCTTCGAATTGAAAAAAATTGAAATGTAAGTAAATAAATTTCAGTAGTCGGTCGGATAAAAAAACATTCACGAGCGAAAAAATAAGATCGGAAGATAATTTTTCAGCTTGAAAAGTAGCGATTTTTAAAAAATTAATAACCAAAAAAAAAGAAAAAAGGAGTTAAAATTAGCGAACATTCTTTACGAAGAATCGCAAAGTTTTGTTCGCCGTTAATCGAGTGAACATAATAATGAAAATATAAAAATATTTAGAATTTTTTGCAAAAAATGAAAAATACTAACTTAGATATACAATTTACAAAAATTAACAAAGTGAAAAAAAAACAGCAAAATCAATGATATGTAATTTCTAAAAGAAATAATAACGTATTATTAAAATAAATTAGATATAAATTAAATTGTAATCATTGTAAAAAAATGGCAGACAATTCGCAACAAGATTTAAAGGTGTATATCGTAGTATAGGTGACCCCTTTTTTCGAGTGAATGCAAGTATTCGTAATGGCTTAATTATAGAAATTTTTTTATATAAGTGAATTAACGACACGTTTCCTTTTGTAAATTAAAATAAAATAAAATTATATAATAAAGCGATTACGGTAAAATTTACTCCGGAACTCATAGTCGTTCGGCACTGCTCTAGACGCGCTGAACGGGAAAGTAAAAAAGTGAGAAATTTAAGAAGTAATTTGTGTCCGACTGAAATTTATTACGAATTCAACGAATTGGAGGTTATTTTGTTGGACCGAAATTAAATAATCGTTAAAACGACGTACGTCTAGCTATACCCCCCCCCCCAGATATACTTTACTCCAATATATGTATCTTGTGTACACATACATAAAAACATGATATATTCATTTATTGTAGTGTAGATAAACATATGTATAAATCTGTAGAATCGAAGAAAAATAAGTGAAAAAGCTTCTTATATAAAAAAGTATACGCACCTGTTCATAGACGCATACATGCATGCATGCACAACATCTTGTATTTATACATGATATACAGGTAGAAGATGAATGCGGCCTGCATACTGTTACGGTAAAGTAACGTGGTAGAATCGTTATTAAACGCAAGACGGAGCGATGGGAAAATACAGCTCACGATCGTAAGCTACGGACAAAACTGATGACCGAATGTGTAAAAGTAACTGGTCAAAAAAAAAAGAGAACTGCGTTCTACATGTCAGCAATGCTGATATCAACTACTACACATTGCATCGGGATCGTGTTTCATTTGAGTTAAAAATATATATGACTGTCAATCAAAGGTCCTCATACTCGTCCGCGAGTAACGGGAGATGATGATGAGTTTGCTCTGCCGACCTACGTTCGAATCCGAAGGTGGGATAAGAATTTCTTGTCGTAAAACGGTTTTTAAGTGAGTCAGTTATTCATTGAATTAGTCGGGGTAAATGACTATCAGTTTGAACGTTCGTTTCCAACCTTCGAGTTGATCAAACATCGTTTACTTATACATAGAGTAAGGAGGTCGTAACAACTCGTAAGTTCGTCGGAGATGTTGGTTGAACGATTAATACCAAACCTGCTAAACGGCACTTAGTGGCAAGTCAGTATTAAATGGTTTATACCTGTCTTTCTCGATATATATATATATGTATATATATAATGGTAAATCGTTAAGGGCTGATCCCCTCGTATGTTACCAATTTATGACGTACTGTACTATTTACTGTACTCCTTTCTGGTAATGTACCAGAGTAAGTTAGATACGAAATGCCGCGGTCGCCAGCACAGTTATCCTGTGCAAAATATTTTACAACTTATTTACTTTATTTGTCAAGCCTGCAGAAGAAGTGACCTCGTATCGTCCAATTTCATTGCTTCCTACAATATCGAAACTGTACGAAATATTGCTACTAAAACGATTGAACCAGTTGTCGATTTGCCATACCATCATTTTGGGTTTAGAAATAAGCATTCGACTATAGATCAAGTCCATAGAGTTACATCTGTAATAGAAAAGGCTTTTGAAAGAAAACAGTATTGTACTACTGTATTTCTCGACATATCGCAAGCGTTCGATCGTGTATGGCACGAAGGTCTTATACTTAAAATGAATAATCTACTTCCAGGTAATTACTGTAGACTTATGGAGTCATATTTGACTAATCGTCAATTTCGGCTAACACACGAAGATGCCTTATCGACATTTTACAATATAAAGGCAGGACTTCCTCAAGGTAGCGTCATCGGACCAATATTGTATCTCTGGTATACACTGGATCTACCTACGAACAAAGAAACAATAATCGCGACTTTTGCAGACGATACTGCCATACTTTCGGTTAGTGATGGTCAAGCTGAAGCCGCAGAAGAACTCCAAACCGCACTCAATCATTTCAAAAGATGGACAACCGACTGGAAAATTAAGTTAAATGAAACTAAATCTGTCCACGTCGCTTATGCTTACCGCAAAGTTGATGTGCGACGTAAAGTTTACATAGGTGATGAGTCTGCTAGATACCTAGAGATGCATTTAGATAAAAGATTAACTCGGGAAATTCATATTAGAACAAAAGTTAAACAAATAAAAACAGTAACACGTAGATTGTACTGGCTTCTCGGTCGAAACTCTACATTGGACGTATGCCCTGTAAACGTTTATTATATCTACAGATAATAAAACCGATTTGGACCTATGGCATTCAACATTGGGTATGTGCCGAGGATTCAAATCGTAACAAGATCCAGGCGAGACAAACATCCTACGTGCCGTAGTTGACGCATAAACTCACGTAACGACGATATATTCATCGTGATTTGCAGATAAAATTTGTTGATGATGTCATCGAAGATTTCGCAAAAAAAAACACCAGAAGCGGCTATTACATCATGTCAATGCAGAAGCAACTAAACTTCTGGATATCGAATCAATCCGACGCCATAAACGCAATAAGCCTGAAGACTAATTTTCTAAATAGTATTTTTTAAGGAAGGTTTTTTTTAGCCGATGGGTTAAATTCCTAAATACGTTATTTCTTTTGTCGCCTAACAAGACAAGTTCTGTGTTAGACGATAAACTTATTAATATAGAGTTATTTATTTAACGTAAATTAAGATTGTAACAATAATAAATAGTAAAAAAAAAATTACTTTATTTTATTCTCTTTTAATTTTATATCATACGAAATTGGATTTAATTTAACTAACCACTCAGTAAACTGAATCTCTTGGCGTAGAGCCAACAACCAACAGTTTCGCCATAATAATTATTATAAGTTATAAATTAAGTATTTTATTTTAATTATTATTATTATTAAACGAGTTTTACATCACATTACGTATAAATAATTCACAAATAATTATTCACATCACGAAATAATACAAATTCACAAAATATACACAAAAATTCATCCGCACATATATAGCGAAAGTATAAAATTGCGTAACCTGGTGGTACCACCGGTGAGATCATTACTTCCGGATCGTGGTGATGTCCGATGGTCCGCTCGATTTTTATCTCCGTAGTTAAATATTTATTTAGTTCGCGATTATTTTATTTTCTAAATTTATTCACGGCTCATATTTTTATCCGAGCACCTATGATACTACGATTATTAATTAAAAAAATAACGAGAGTTGGCAGTACGATCGACCGATAGCTATCTCCGACGACAAATGTATATCCTCCCATTCGATATCGATTTTAATTATACCATATACTCTTAATCTGGCACGTGCCTACTTACACATACATTTACATATATCTATATTACGCTATTGTCGGTTGCTCGCTCTATCCACCATCGGTCACCGGATTTTCCTTAATAGCCTGGCAATTCGTATCTAACTGAATTGTGTTTATTATTCCCAGATTATCGCTATCATCATCCTAATCATTATGGCTTTCCGACGTAACTTATCAGTTTTGACGATCTAAGACTCTTAAGATAGAAATACCTTGGTTATTAAACGATATCTTATATTACGTTAACTATTATTAAATTTTTACTTTTATATTTATTTTATTTAATATTTCCTTCGCCCATCGTCTTAGATCGCCATAATATATATATATATATATATATATATATATATATATATATATATATATATGTATATATATATATATACGTATAACGGGAATACCACCCGAAGTATTTAATTCAATAACTGTAATTAACCAGCAATCTGAAACTCTATATTTCGGTGCTTATATAAAAAATAAAGAAAATTTCCAAACAGAAATTAAAAGAAGGATAAAGTGCTCTTATTTACAAAAATATGGAAGGGTCGTAAAATAACGTGCCAACTAAAAAGCAGATTGATGCAAAGGTTAATACACTCAATATATGTATCCATAGTTCTGGATCATAACAGTAGAGAAATGGAAGCATTCGAAATGACCTGCTACAGATGCATGCTAGAATACCCTGGACTGAATATAGAACTAACCTCTCATACCCAGAACAGTTATACATACAACCGAGACAGCGATTACCACCCACTTTAATACGATAAGGGCTAAAGTTCATCGGTCACGTAATAAGATAGAACGGATTGGAGAAAATATTTATCTAAGGGAAAATAAATGGTAAAACTATAATTAATACCCATACTTTACCACTCAATGTTTTAAAAATGAAGTAATATATTCTATATGTATATAATATGCATATATGTGTGTGTATTATATGCATTATATACGTATGTGTGTGTGCGTATATACACATTTTGGGGCAAAAATACCTCCATATGTGCCACGAGAATGTCCTACTTCATTTTCAGACTTTAAAATTTTATACCATTAATTTATGGAATCTGAATTAATTTTTGGTCCATCTATATCTATATATATAGATATGTGCGTGTATCTATGCGTGTGTGTATCTATGCGTGTGTGCGCGTGGGTGTATTTTTGTTGTATTATTCTAATATGGAATGAAGTATTAATGTGGTTGATTCTTAATAGTAGCCAAAAGGTAAACCCAGTTGCTGAATATATTCGATTCGGTAAATACCTATATTTTAAGGTAATACAATCGAGTTTTAAAAATCTTCAGGAACTTGGTGTTGTTGACAGTGTCGACTGGAACACAATCTAAAGTAAGTTCGATCGATGTATGCAACTTAGAAGATAGAAGGGAGGATTTTTGGGAATTTATCTTCTTTCAGTTTCATTAAATGTTCCGCCGGTAGGTAACATCACACGCAACACTACACCGTAATGAAAACTGAGTCACACCTGGAGTAGCAACTAGTTAAGCAGTTGTGGGTGATACCTGCGGCGTATCAAGACTTCCTGTAGTTAAACACGCTTGTGACGACACTTTTATTTTTTTAGTTTGTCGTATCGTTCGTAAGTGATTCCTAAAGTAGACTGCGGGAGAATACAGAACCGATAGAACGATATTCCTATACGGCTTAACATATTATTTATATTTTGTTCGCGAACACAAGTGTTTTTAACTGTCAAATAGTCTTACACATACACACGTTTACATATATATATATATATATATATATATATATATATATAATGTACATTATAATATAATATATGTAATTAGAAACAACAAAACCTGCATAGATCATAAAGCCATCGATATATATAAATTTATAAATATTTAAGTTAATAGGATAAACAATATTTTTTTTAGTGTATTATGTACAAAAATAAATTTGAACAAAGATAATAGCAGCTGTATATCAAAAAAGCGCGTTTTTAATTCTTTTGGGTTTGTAGCGTTTAAATTTTAATTGCAAGCTTTTACGTGTATAATCCCCGGTATCGTTTATAAATGAATACTGACTGAAGGCACAGCTGTAAAAAAAAAATGATTGATAGAGAATATCTTAACCACCATAGATTTGCAAATGATGTAGTGATACTAAGCACCAGTACTGATGAATTACAGAGGGTGAATAACGGAATTGAATGCATATTGAAATAAAATAGGATTAAAAGTAAATTTACACACAACAAAAGTAACATCAAATACGAACGAGGAACTAAGGAATACATATTGATGGCACAATTACCGGAACAGTATAAATGAATACACATACCTCGGACAAAGAATTACGACAGACAGGAATATATTAACGCTAGCAGAAAAAAATTGCAGAATATCACTTTCGTGGGTAGCCTTTGGAAAACTAGTGTATTCAGAAATTCCGATATGTTTGAAAATAAAATTATATAATCAGTGTGTTTTACCGGCTATTATATATGATTTGCAAACATATGGAAGTTTACAAAAACAAAATTAAGGTATATAAAGAATTCACAAATAGCCCGAGAAAGATTACCATTGAACATGAAATTATCCGACCGAAATTCAAATAAATGGATAAAAGAGAAGATGTGGAAATGGGCCGGACACAAATAGTTCGAAGAACAGATAGCAGATGGACAAAATGGTTGTTGGAATGGAGGCCAATAGACAATAAGAGAAACAGAAGTGGACCACTGAATCGCTGGTGCGATGATTTAAAACAAGTCGCAGGAAAAAATTGAGTAAGAATAGCTCAGGATGGTAATAACTTTGAACAATTAGGGTAAGGCCTACGTCCAGCAGTGAACTGATATAGGCTGAAGATGAAGATGATATATGAATATAGAATGTACACCTGGTCACACATACGCATCAAGTATTCTTATAAATTACGTGTAAAATACTTCGGATACTAGGAAATAAAATATTATAAGGAATTGAATTATAAACAAAAGAATAAAACAAATAAAATCTCACATGCTTGGTAATATATGACATGTTAGTATACATTAGACTTAAGTAACTTATGGCATGTTGATATTTTCGTATGACTATACAAGCATTACATTATATATATATATATATATATATATATATATATATATATATATATATATATATATATATATATATACATTAGGTACTTTGTAAGTACTTTTTATCACTTAATACCTTTATATATATATATATATATATATATATATATATATATATATATAAGGGCACTAATGCTTGGTAATATATTACACGTAAGTACTTTCGTAACTTATGGCATGCTGATACTTTCGTATTGCTACACAAGCATTAGATTAGATTATATATATATATGAGATATTTTGTAAGACTCTTTTATCACTTAATAACTTTATATGTATATATATGTATATATACATACGGGTGTTAGTAATATATTATCAATTTTCTGAGTTTCTGATATTTTCCGCATGAGTTATTGCTTCGTTTAGTTCTAAAATGAAGTAATTCTGTCAACAAATTTTAGGAAACCTTCCATTGAATGGAGTGCTTTTCATTTGATTAGGGTCATGCAATGATTGGTAGAAGGTTCGAGTAGACTGAATTCCAAACATTAATATTTCGCAGGTGTGTTACTGCCTGAATTCACTTTTGTATCATCTTCGAATATATACATATGCATAAATACATATATATATATATATATATATATATATATATATATATATATATATATATATATATATATAGTTATCCGTTGTTCACGATATTTATTCGAATAAATTGTATAAAATCTGAATCCCTGACGCGAATATCTTTATCGTTTCTATTTAGGTACCGAGATAATACACTTTCATTCCTCTAAATTTCGATCGTTTATCTTCTTACACGAGTCAATTGATAGCGGTATAGAAAACACCGAAATGACGTATAAAGGAGCTTCATTTCAAATTTTTACATCCGGAGCGCATAACTGATGTAATTCTTTGCGGTGTGATACTTATTAGTTTTTTTCTGCAGTTTCAAAAATTTAATCTTACTTTATTTAATATTCTACTTGTATAATTTTTTATGTAATATTTTATATTTCGCTATTAAATAATATATATATATATACATATATATATGTGTGTGTTAATTAATCGTGCGGATTTTATCAATGGTGCGTGACTTAAATTAGAATTTTTTTGTTTGTTTTTTATTTATTTAACAGCTTTTATATAAAATCGCAAACATTATGAAAATAAGAAAAATTTAAATTTTTGGTAACTACGCTAATATACAGTTAAACGAATAGTAATAATAATAATAATGAAGTTAGTGTTTTCCCTATCTTTGTAACGAACTAGTAGAATATTTTTTTATGGCCCATTTTCGCCCGTTGGCCAGTTTAAGTGGTTGTTTGGGCTTTAAACTTATATTATTAGCATTAATAAAATTATATAATCTACGCGCATCCAAGGAGGTTATACACAATAAGCTCCTCAAGTTGTATTGGTAGTGTATTCCTTGCTGATATAAAATTTCAGACATATAGCTGTCTCTATTTTTGTATTTTGGGCAGGATCAGATCTGATGTTCGATGCTATCTTCGACATTACATATCTCACAAACTCCCATTCTGATGATGCCGAATTTGATAAGATGACTAGGTGAACAGTTATGACCATTCCTTAGTCTAACAAACACAGAGACAAAATCTTTACGAAGGAGGTCCTCCATGTTTAAACGAGGGCTCTTTTCGAATTGTCTTTTGAATAGTGTCATATTTTTTACCTTCTAACAAGTTTTGAAATTCGTAATATGATTGAAAAAAACCGTACAAAATTTCCTTTAGCTTCGCTATTAACTGTCCCAATTGTAGTTTAACGTGCTTCTCAATAGCCGGAATCAGATCCTATCGAGTAATATTTCCACGGACGCCACAGCGGACAGGGACCCACTTAAACTTCATCTTTGTTCCACGCTTGAGAATTTGCCAAACCCACTGTCGTATTGATAGCTGTAATGTACTCATTGAAAATTCCGGAAGTCTAGATAGTTGTAAAAGTACACTCATGGAGTCAGTGAGTATTAGGATATTTTTTTCTTATCTAATGTAATAAAAGAAACAGCCTCGTATATGGCATACTTTTTCATCAAAAATGATGAGCTAATCTAAACTGTAGTATTTGGAAGGAAGTCTTATAGAAGGAATTTAAAGACGTACGTACTAAACTTATCTCGTGCAGTTTATTACGACTATGAACGAGTGGAGGTAAATTTTTATCAAGCTAATATTTATTATTGCGAGCTTTGTGCGTACGAGTTAGTTGTTTTTTGTTTATGTGAAGGTAACGCTGCCTGACTCTAAGGAAAAATTTGTCGGATATAAATTTCTGTTTTAACGAAAAGGGATGCTCCGCAACTTCTGCCTGTAAGATATGAATGGGAGAATATTTATATATATATATATATATATATATATATATATATATATATATATATTCACTGATTCCAGGCATCTGACCACCTATTTTTATCTGTAACATTCGTCACGACCCGAGTTTTGTTAATGTTTATCATTAATCCTGTTTTTTTGGAACATTTTAAATTATTATGTTCTGAGATAGTATCAACGTTGCCGTTAGTTAATACAACCAAAATATTGCGGTTAAGCAAAAATCGATAAATTAGCGATTATTAATCGATTGAATAAAGGAATAGGCCCATTTTAGGGATATCGTCATTGCAAAATGAGATTTTCCGAGTTCGGATTGGTTTTTCCGTTACTATAAATGTTATACGAAAGTTTTTACTACCTATACCGTATATATATATATATATATATATATATATATATATATATATATATATATATATATATGCTTAAGTTTACAGGTAAACGATAAGAATATAAATAATTATTGATAATGATTCCTCTCTAACATAGCATAGAACAGCCTGGTGGGCTATTGTCGAAGGGCCGTCAAATATTACACGTATTTGTTTGCAACGTTGCAACGAATTCATCATTTTCCATAGAATGTATTGTTATTGAAGATACTGAGATAACGTATTAGGTACTCTAGAAGAATGACAATGATAACTACATAAAATAGAATTTATATATATATATATATGTAATATGTAAACGAATATCACAGGTAGAAGACATAATTGACGTTTGGCTATTTATCAAACATTATTTGTATACACAATATACTTATAAAGAGAGCTGTTTAATGTTGCGTTTTATAAATAAATTCGTCGTGATAACAAAATGGAGACCACACAGTGTTTAAAGAGAACTATACGCATATTCTAAATTGTAAATTGTGACCGTACATTATATATATATATATATATATATATATATATATATATATATATATATATATATATATATATGTATGTGTCGGAATCGATATACATATGTGAACGCTTGTAGAATGGTTGAATGACGAAATACTTTGATTAAGCGATGTCGGTTCGAACAGAGGTGAAGAGGTTTAAAGGTGTTTTCGAATGTACGTACGGTATAACTGGAATTTCATCTTTAATTATAATAAATGTTTTGCTTAGCTTCGAAGTATCATAGTCGACTAATAATAATAATAAGCATGATAATAATCAATAATAATAATCAAATCAAATCAATGATAAATAATAACAGTACTAATAACGAAGATAATGATAGTAATGGCGGTGGCAATAAAAATAATAATAAATATAATAATAAAAAGAATTAAAAAAATCAACAATGATGATACTCATAACGGTAACGTAATAATAATTTAAATAAAATAATAGTGATAATTAATAATACTCATAATAACCGGTAATAATAATAGCTTTAAATAATGATCAATAAATAACGAAAATCACGATGATAATAATAATAGTGTCAGGTTAGTACTCACAACGCTGAAAAAAAATATATCCATATCCCAAAGATAAATAACTTGAGGATTATAACTAGCCAAACAGCTACTTTCATTTTTCATTCGGTTATTTTATTGTAATCGCAATCGAAAACATTCGTTTCATCTTGGTACTTGTCTACATGTCCGAATAATCATTCATCACAAATTTCCTGATAACAATAATAATAATAATAATAATAATGATTGTTGGAACGTTAGATTTACCCCTCAACTATTTTTCATCGATTTTTTTTTTCTTGCCAGTTTTTTTTCAGTCTTAAGGTTAATTCTCACTATACGTTCCATATTCGTACCCGTACCGTTCCCGATTCTGTTCCGTTCCGTCCTCGTTTACAGTCTTAAGGTAGATTCACACTATACGTTCTATATTGCTAAGGTACCGTTCCGATTCCGTTCCATTTCGTTCTCGGTTCGGCTATACGTTCCATATGTGTACGCATACCGTTCCCGATTCTGTTCCGTTCCCTTTTACGGTCTTAAGGTTGATTCTTAATATACGTTCTGTATTCGTTAGATAATTTTCGATGTATTTATATAAATTAAAATTTGGACATTTCACCTTAACCCTTGAAAAATAGAAATAAAAAAATTCACGTACCATATAACGGACGACTTTTATGAAAATCGAAAATATAAAGTAAGTTTTTTTTATATACGTCACTAATTTTTGACGTGTCGTATAAATATTTTTACCACATCCTTTTATATAGTATTTTTTCAGTTTTATCGATTTATATTGTATATATTTTTATATTTGTATATTTTATTTTTACGTTCGTGTGATGATAGTGGCTTAACAACCGAAAAGCTTTATGATTTTTATTGAAAAAAAAGTTCAGTAATTTAACTACTTTTTTATTCATTGTTTATTTTTTAAAAATCGCTACATTACACACTTTTCAAATTAAATACTTTTAGGATTTGAATTATAGAGCGAATTCCTCTTATTCCGAATATGTATGTTTTCACTGTATACATAGAATTTCTATTTTTTATTTTTACTCAAAATGGGGAGACGTGAGGCGACAGGGATAATAAAAAAAATTAAGATTATTATTATTATTATTTATAAAAAATATGATAGTTACCTGAAATTCGAATAATACGTTAGTAATGCTCTAATTCAAAAAGTGGGAATAGCTAATTATTGTTATAGTATTTTTCATACGAACGTATTTGTTTAGAGCTGGTGATGATTTCAAATAGGAATGGAATTCTCGGCATGTTTTTTAAAATTCGCCTTTGTTATCAACCTAGTTTTGAGAACAGCCACTTTGAAGCTGAGTTTTTTTCCGATGTCTATATTTTTTGTACTTGACGCATTTGTTCCAGGCAGACGTAAAATATATTATATTAAAATGCGAAAGTTATTACGTTTAAGATTATTAGCACGGAAATGTTCAAATGTTTCCATTCAACGATTTCCCGTTATTTACATTATTATAATCTGCCACTTTTTGAGATTTATTGTAGTTAGAAATTAATGAAAATTCATCGAATATTTCTGTATTTTAATTTCAATTAACGTCCCCCCCTTTTTTTATCAAAACGTCTAACATCTTTTGAACATCTTCACACGCAAAGTACTTTTTTAAAATTTGCCCAATGAAGTATCTTCGTCAATGGTTGAAACTAAAAACGGAACAATTCCGCATACCGAAGCTTTTATAGGGGGACATCGAGACGGAGTACCACAAAACGGGACTTACGGTCACATTACGTAAAGAGGTCACTGCGACGGAAAAGGTTATATTGTTCGTCTAATAAAATAGCGACTAGGATAAATTTATTTTATTTGATCAGAACCCCCTTTTTTTGTTAAGATATTATCTTTTCATATCTAAACAAAACATAACGTTATAAGAAAAAAATTCCAATAGATACTTAATTGAACCATAATATAGTAAAAATCGACCTTTAGAAGTTTCTTCGCCAAATGATAAATTATGAGAAAAGACTGCGTTTCCGGATGTGACGGAAACATGTTTTTCCTCTCAGAATGATAATGATAGTTCATATTATTGCAGGATGTTTTTTCGTTTTTTTTTTTGTTTTTTTTTGTTCAGTTAAACGTCTCGTCGGTATATCCTGAATATATGCTCTTCTTCACAGATGACTATTTAGGTTCGAAAACAATGTATCTAGTGTTCTTTGCAGAAACAGAGTGCAGACAATGAAGGAAAAAAATTTAGTATGAAGATAAATACGGGAAAAATGAAATAATGAAATTTACAAAGAATAGTGATGCAAAAATGAAAATTGGCAACGAATAATAGAAAATGCAGCCAAATTTAAATATCTCGGAGCAATAATTACAAATAATGTGATAGACATGAAATAAATAAGAGCAAAAATTGCGATGCTAAACGAGCTCTCATAAATCTGGAAAGCGTACTGAAGAACAGGAAATTGTCAATGGAGTTCAGGAAAAGAATCGTGCAATGGTACGTGTGGCCTATGTTATAATATGCGGCCGAAGCGTGAGTTATTAACTCCAAAGGCAAATGGATGTGGGTTTATCGACGATTGTTAAGGATATCATGGACAGATTTCATCTCCAAAAAGAAGATGATGTTAAAGGGATGCAACATAGACAGGTTGACTATAGTAGAAGATATTACCAAAAGAAAATTGAAGTATATAGCACACCCCAGCTCCAGGAAGAGAGAATGTTTATGTTGGCAGTACAAAGAACAATAGTTGGAAAAGCAACAAGAAGAAGAAAAATATTAGAATATGTAAGACTCAGACACTGGATTCAACAGAGCCAGGGAAGTGGTAGATGCAGCAGGCTTAGGAAAATATGAAAACTCCAACGTTCTTGATGTGCAACCTCCTTTAAACGAGATGCAATTGGACGATGGTGATATATATATATATATATATATATAAATACATATATATATGTATATATACATATATATATATACATATATATATAAATATATATATACACACACATATATATATATATGTGTGTGTGTGCAACAACAACAACAACAACAAACGTATATTTATAAAGTAAAACATAATAAACTAAAAAAATAAATAACTGGAGTACGGGCACTTGCCTCACCTCCATTACAATAGTAACATGTGATAATATGATATACACATGTAAATAGTACTATATTATTAAGAATGTCAAAAAGTTGGGATTACGGTAAAAATTTTGAAAAAACCGTGAATTAAAACACAAGTAATTGTAAGTTATAAAAAAATTTTGATTTAAATAAGGATGTTATAAAATGATCTTTAAACAAGTGAGAATGAAATTCATTAAAATAAGATAAAAATAAGATTAAATATTATGTAGAATGAATCGTAATAAATAATGTTTTAGTCTGCGGTGCTTATATATATTTTTTCTTTTAAATGGTTCCCCATTCCGCAATTACACAGTGGCCAGTGGGGCAAATGTATTGAAAAAATTTGTGAGTATAAATGCGCAGGGAACTAGAGTACGTAATAAATAATTGTGTGTAAGTGTTGTGTGGATGAAAAGTATACATGTAAATACAAATTTAGGTGTGTGTAGTAGTTCCCTGCAATGTGTAACTTAATATAGATGACGGTTAAGAGATGAGATACATAGTCCCTTAAACTATCAGGATATGTGTGTAAGAGTTTGTGCTTTAAGAATAATATTATTATAATAATGAAATGGAAATAAATAAGAAAGATAATACACCAAAATAAAAAATAAATAAAAAATAAATTAAAAATAATATAAACAGTGTACATTTGCTGTAGTTGCTTGGAATCGTATCTACCAACGACATTAACCAGTTCGTTTGGATGTAGAATACAATTAATAAAAAACTTTCGAACAAGGAAAATAATATAATTTTTGAGAAATGGCAATCGTAATTCAGTGTGCATTTCTATAATTTTTGTTTAAGGAGAAACGTTAAGGATAATTCTACAGCAGGGGGTCCGTGTTAATATTGGTAATATAGCACCAAGCCGGACAGGAATACGTAATAATAGGTCGAATAAGAATTTTATAAAGGATCAATTTGTTTTTCAGATTCAGAAATGATTTCCTGAAAAAAAGTGGGTGGATTGCACTTATTGCTTTATGTAATTAATGTGATCAACAAATTTCAATCGCTTATCTAGGAACATACCTACCTAGATACCAAATGTTATACTTATATCTATCTATCTATCTATCTATCTATCTATCTATCTATCTATCTATCTATCTATATATATATATATATATATATATATATATATATATATATATATATATATATATATGTTATGTTTTTTTTTTTTAACCTATATCGTTCCACTGCTGGACGTAGGTATCCCCAATCAATAAATTGGGGAGAAAATAGCCTAATCTCCCGTGCGGGCCAGGCAAATTGCGAGATACCAAACACACACAACATACTTAGCCGGCGGTCACCCATCCAAGTACTGTTGCTTAACTTCGTCGATTAGACGGAAAGCCGCCGTACTCAACGCTCTATGACCGTTGGATATATATATATAATGTACGGATACCAAACGTGACCGCTTACATAACAGATTTGGAGAAAATAAGAAAAACCCAGGTAGCACATGAAAGAATAATGATGAATATCGGATAAGAAACTCAAAAAAGATACGTGAGGAAAGTAAACTCCACTACGCTGGAACAAACGGCCAAGTTAAAATAGAGTGTCCCGGCCATGTAGCCCGAACAAACGGAAACTGGTAGACACAGCATGACCTATGGATAAGGAGCTGATGAAATGAAGACCGTTAACTCGTCGGGATGATGACATAAGAAGAATTGTCGGTGGACAGAATTGGATTAGATGGGTGCAAGATCCTAATAAATGGAAGGAGCTGATGAAAGTCTACATCTAGCAGTGGACTGGGGTATAGCCTGAATCGTGTTATATATGTATATAATTAATTAAATAAATTCGTCCAACTATTTATTTGCAAAGATTATATAATATTCGAGATGCTTCACGCTGATCATCTTTTGATTGTAGGTCAGATTGATTGTTAGCATTAAATTCATCCGATTTCGTATTATATAATATTATTTTGATAAGTTTTAAATATAAATATTCCTATTTGCGGCCATTGTTGCTTTTTCATAACGTAATTACAAAATGTTACATGCAGGTGTATATATTTTACATTACACACGCACATACATACATATATATATGTGTGTGTATTTATGTATCTGTATACATGCAATATATATATATATATATATATATATATATATATATATGGGCGTAGATTTTATGTGCGTATAGGTGCCTGTGTGCGGATGACAGAAATTAATATGTGACCTTTTAATGGGTGTGGTTGATTTCGTGGGGAAATATTTATTAAGAGTTTTTCTCTCCCAAAGTATCGGTAGGGTGCATATTAATTAGAAAACGACGAAGAGACCAGCACCCCTTATTGATCAAGTGCGATCGTTGACCCCGTGAAATGACCTGTGGGTTAGGTACGCGTTAAATAAGATTAACGGGGTCTGGTTGTTATTTATAATTACAATTTTTAAAACGCAAAATAAGCGTTCACCGGCAACACCAATGCGAAACATTTTTCCTAATTAACGGATTGGCTTCCACTAACGAATAAATAAAATGAACGTTATTACGAATTGACATGCAAGTTTTAAAAAATGTGAATGCCGGTTAACGTTAAATTTCACTGCGTTCGATTACAGGGCACTCACTTGAATTACACATACCTATATACCTATATATATATATATATATATATATATACATATATATATTTAATAATTATTACTTGAATTACGCGAAGAAGAGAAGAATTTCGACGTAAATGCATTAGCATTATGATTAATTACGTTCGTAATTAAATATTTCACAATTGAGAGAAGTAATTGGTAAAGTTTATAAATAATTCATTTAGAGATACTATTGTATTATTAATTAGATGCAATTTTGTCGCTGATGGTTTAAACTTTTTAACATATCGCACAGGAAACGTTCGACATTAAATGTTTAATTTAAAATAAACCTGTGACTAGTAATATGTATATATTTGTACACCAGTAAATAAAGCATTTATATTATTGAAATCATTTTCGTAAGGAAGTATACACATTAGATAAATGAACGCGATAATATGTAATGAAACATACAAAGTCTAATGGAACGCAGAGACAAAATTAACGGGTGTAAAAACGTGGTGAATATCAATTAATAAGAGAAAATCGAAATATAATAGATTGGCTGTTTATTATCGTGATCTATCTATGTAGCTATCTATCTGCCTATATATATAACTATCTGTCGATGTATCCATTTATTCATTTATCTATCTATCTATCTATCGATCTATTTATTTATATATCTATTTACCAATCAATCTATTTATCTATTTATCTCTACATTTATTTATCTATCTATCTGTTTATTTACTTGTCTATCTATCTCCCTATCTATTTATTTATTTATCTGTCTATCGATTTATCTGTTTATTTATTTATCTATCTATCTATTTATTTATCTATCTATCTATTTATTTACTTATTTATCTATCGATCTATCTATTTATTTATTTATATATCTGTAGACCTGCCTATTTATTTATGTATATCTTTCTATGTACTTGTTTATTTATCTAACTATCGATTCATCTTTTTACCTATCTATCTACCTATCTATATAATTATCTGTCGGCGGTTTATCCGTTTATTCATTTATCTATCTATCTATCTATCTATCTATCTATTTATTTATATATCTATCTATCAATCAATCTATTTATCTATTTATCTGTCTACTTATTTATCTAACTATTTATTTGTTTATTTATCTATCTATCTATTTAACTCTGTATTTATTTATCTATCTCTTATCTATTTATTTATTTATCTATCTGTCTGTTTATTTATGTATCTATCGATCTATCTAATTATATCGATCTATTAATCTATTTATTTATCTATCTATCTATCTATCTATTTGTTTATTTATGTATTTAACTACCTATCTATTTCTTTCTTTCTTTATCTATTTATTTATTTATATATCTATCTATCAATCAAACTATTTATCTATCTATCTGTCTATTTATTTATCTATTTATTCATTTATCTATCTATCTACCTATCTTTGTATCTATTTATTTATTTATCTATCGATCTATATATTTATTTATTTATCCGTCTATCGACCTACTTATTTATGTATTTATTTACCTCTGCATCGATGTATCTATTTTTTTATTTATCTACCTCTCTATCAATTTACTTATTTATCTAACTATCGATCTGTCTATTTATTTATTTATCTATCTATATATATATTTATTTATCTAACTATCTATCTATTCATCTACCTATCTATCTATTTATACTTGATTAATAAAAATAGTTAAAATCACTAAATTTATTTTTAATTATGCGAAGCTTTTCGGCATTTACGCCATTGTCAAGCTATATACCGTTATAAAATCATAACATATTAATTTAAAACTAAGTTTACAATTTTACACAAAAATGAATTATGAATACTTTCTATTTATTCATTTATTTATATATCTATTTATCTTTTCTTTTCTTCTATCTTTATATCTATTTATTTGTTTATCTATCTATTTATCTATCTATTTATTTACTTATTTATCTATCTCTCTATCAATTTATTTATTTATCTATCTATATCTATCTATTTATCTATTTATTTATTTATCTATCTATGTATCTTTTTATTTATTTATCCATATATCTATATGTCCCTACGTGGGCTAAGTTCCTACAGCCACCGACGGTCCACCTGACGGAAAGTTTTACACCATCAGATAACTATTCCTAGGGAAAAGGTAGTGGTACCCCTTTCAACTCATAACATTGAGCTCTTTACCCATTATTCGACAATCAGTTTAAGTATTCATCTTCTTTATCAATTATACGCATTACCGAGTAGCGGTTTAATTTAATTTTTATATTAATTTATTTTATTCATACTTCCCCTTACTTTTTTTTTATTTTTTAACTTCACATTATTTTTTAATTTTCTCCATCTTTTTCGATACATTGCGCAACACTTTATTAGTTGTATATTTTGGGTTATTTTTATTTATTTCAGTCTTAAATCATTCTCACTATATTTTTTTTTAGTTTTCTAATTTTACATTTCTTTAATTTTTCAAGTTACATTTCGGACCTAGAAATTAATTATAAATAAACAAATATGTATATTATATAATAAAAAATATAAATTTGAGTATAGATAGATTGGTATATCTTACATATGTACACGCCTGTATGAATATATATATATATATATATATATATATATATATATATATATATATATATATATATATATATATATATATATATATTATAGGCAAGTCATGGACAAATAGTAAGAATATGTATCTATCTGTGTGCATAGTGAATATATGTGTGTGTGTGTTTGTTTCTATACACGGATGTATATACTCATATTTCTCATAGTTAAACCGTCGCACGATGAATTAAGATAATTTATAATAATATATTTTCTCGAGGTAGCTCTAGTATGTGACAGGTGTATAATGGAATAATTGCGAATATTACACGATTAGAACGCGTGTTATATTGGTTGAAAAGAAGGCACCATCAAAAATACAAAGCCCGTGTATTGTTTTCTCCGAATGAATAGCAAATTGAAAAGAATACTTGCCGGATGAAGACTAAAGCGGACGAAACTATTAGTTTGAAAATGGTATAAATAATACACGCAGGTGTATAGAATGAGATTAACACTACAAAACCGTCTTAATAACGAACCCAGACGTAGATCGCAATCGTTGTAGTTGTACAAGAAGAAAACGAAGATGGGTGTATATTTTCGGAATAAGACAATGAATAGAAAGAAAATATAATAATAATACGGAATAAATACAAAACCGACGGCATTTAGGATGGGAAACGAATAATGGGCACGCACAAAAGAGAAAAATTAAAACAGCGAAACAAGACGAAGACTCGCCACCCACGACATGCCGTTACTAATAACACTACACCTATTAGTAATAATGTTCCACCACTACTAATAGGAGGTTTAAATGAGTATGGTTGTTGACTATGTTTTGTACTACCTGAATTAATAGTGCTTCAGGTAAAAACTTATTCGTCTATATCTATCTATATATATATATATATATATATATATATATGTATATATATATATATATATATATATATATATATATATACATATATGCGAACCGTAAACAATCGAGCTCAATTTGTTTATACGCTAATGAAGAGACTGCTGTACAGTATGTTCCTGGAAATATATTATGTCGAATATGTATACTTACACACACACACACACACACACGCTCGTTTAATGTATAGATTAAAAAAAAAAACAAAAACAATATGCATTATGTTAAGCGTAGTGCAACGGTAATAATGGGAACAATACAGTGTGCACACACGTTTTAAAAAATTAAACAATACAGCCCATTATCGGCTATTAATTGCTCTATTCTATATCGCCAAATGGCCCAACATCAACAAACACATTCGAACAATAACGAGGGAGAACAAAAGCTTAATTAAGGATGACGACGAACAAAAAAATTACCTATAACATGTGTGCGTTAAGGAAGCAAAAAAATTATATATATATTCTACGAAAAAAAAAAAAAGAAGAAAAAAACTGAAATCATTATAATTAAAATTTAAAATTTATCAGTAAATCGCAAAATTTAATTAAAAATAAATATTTTTGATAATAATTTTCTTAAGAAACATGTACTTGACAGCTTTACGCAGATTCCTAATTTTAACCCGAGCTTCGCATTAAGTAAATTAAACGATTTATTACCGTATCTATGTAATATATTATTCACGATTTCCTTTATGAACTTCATATATTTAAGTAGCTATCCATCTTATTCGTATCGATTTCTCGAATAAAATCTTGATGAAGTAATACGTCAACTTTAACAAATTTTATAATACTACCGTCGCTGTAGATAATGATTCCTTAATGTCTAAAACAATTTAGATCACACAAGCTTTTAGCCCTTTTCGTTTAGTACAACGGTTAATTATATTGAACTGACCGAAGGCATACACACGATAAATTTGAACATAAAAAAAGAAAATAACTAAACGAAGGTACGGATTAATGCCTTAATTAAAACGCTTTAGATAAGTCTAAATTTTAGCAGAAATATATAAGTAAAAGTGACAAGTTATAATAATCCACGCGGTTTAAGTGCCTCCTTTAGTATTGAGAGTAGTTCAGCTACGATTATGTTCGGATGACTATAAAGTTTTTTTAACTCGTGTTTCCTGGCGTGCAGACTAGCAGCTGCATCGATGTCCAAGATTTTCAAATCGGAATGTAGCAAAGCGTTGGGGACGTACCAAGGTGCTTTAGTTATCGGGCGAAGTACTTTATTTCGAAATCTCCGAATAATAAGCCTGTTCGATCTGTTCGTTGTATCCTAGAGTTGAATATCATAACTCAGACATTAAAATAGGTAAATAAGTAGTTTATTAGCTAAACTAACAGGTGAGTGGTATCCAAGTAGCCAGTACAGCTTATGTAATCTAAGACGAAGTTCCTCGAATTTTTGACAGTCGAATCAAGGGTTAATTGAAATAGAATATTTATGTTTATTATACCGTTGTCAAATCGAAAAACTGAATTTGTGAAAAAAATTAAGTCGGACGCCTAATTAAAAGGGCGTTTATTCCTATTCTGATGTATCTACTATAAAATGGATATTTCGACTAGTATAGTAAATATAAACATGGGAGACATAGCCTTCTATAAACGTTCTCATTTTTCTAACCACATTACACATATTGACCCTTCTGATCTTCGAATCTAAACACGTTTCTGTATTAAATCATTTTAATTAACTCGAAATTCGATAAACGAAGCCTCTTCAAATTTTTCCCTTCAATCGTGGTTAACGAACTAATATCGAAATCTGTACCGCTTATTTCATTTTCCGGAGAAAATTTAGTCGTTAATTTTCTCCGTTATTAATTTAAATTTACTCTTTACCATAATATAGCCAATATAAATAATTGTAATCCTGTATAAATTATTTTTTAATTAATGCTTATACATTTTATGTTATTATAATATATATATATATATATATATATATATATATATATATATATATATATATATATAAATAAAATGTACATACGTTTGATAACAAGTAAATTAACGCATAATGTGTTCCATTTTCCTTTTTTCGATTTCGCGCCGTTTTCTGTAAATTTAAACCGATGGGAGTATTTCTCGAACTATATACAGAATGTTGATGTATTGGAGAGTAGTGATTTATGAATTTAACAAAACAAAATAAAATTGAAGATAATCACTAAAAAATGTCTTTATTACACGAATACGAAGCTTTTCGACTATTAAGTCATTTTCAAGCTTTTGTTAAAAATTTTTACAAATAAACTAAAGATATTACTAAAAAAACTTTATAAATATCGATACATTGAATAGCCAGATATAAAAATTTTTTTTCAATAATATGTAGTTATAAAACCGATTTTAAAATTAATTCTTCATCAAAATTAATCATATTATTTAATAAATTATTACTACTTCTATGTTTTATAATTTGCAATTTTTCTAATAATTTTCTTTTTTTAAATTTATATTCTATGTGTAAAATTTTTATATTATCTGAAATGTTTTCTATAAAATGTTTTTCTTCTCTACAGTGCTTACCATAAAGTGACTTGTCATCATTTTCATTTTTGTATGATCAAAACTATTTTAAATTTAATGATAAATACTACAAACAAGAAGAAGGATTAATGATGGTTCACCTTTATCACCTATTTTAGCAGAAATATATATGAATAAACTAGAGAACATAATATCTCAAGAAAATAATATATTTAAAAATAATATTAAATTTTGGGGAAGATATGTAGATGATATTTTAATTATTTGGAATAACAAGTTAGAAACTTATGAATTAAATAAATTTATAATAGAATTAAACAACTTTAATAAAAACATTAAATTTACAGTAGAAATAGGTAATAAAAATATAAATTTTTTAGACTTAAGTATTAATATAAACAATAATATATTAGATATTGATATATACAGAAAACAAACACTAACTGATGTAATAATTCCGAACGATTCTTTTCATGCAAAATCACATAAAGTAGCTAGTTTAAGAAATTATTGTAATAGAGCCAAAATTATTTTAAACTGCAACAAAGACAAACTTAATAAAGAAAAGAATATTATTAAACAAATTGCCATAGCAAATAAATACAATCCGAATATAGTAGATCAATTATGGAACAAACCAAATAATAGTTCTTTACAACATAAAAAAGAAAAAGATAAATATTTAGGATCAATTAAATATATAGGAAAATACACATACAAATTTTTAAAAATATTTAAAAAGTACAATATTATGATAGCAATAAATAATAATAAAACATTATTTAAATCAATTTGCAACAATAAAATAGAAGATTATATGGTATTACAAAAATCTGGAGTATATAGAATAAATTGCTCAACATGTAATAAGTTTTATATAGGTGAAACAGGACGTCAAATAAATTATAGACTAAGAGAACACTTTAATTCATACAAAAATGAAAATGATGACAAGTCACTTTATGGTAAGCACTGTAGAGAAGAAAAACATTTTATAGAAAACATTTCAGATAATATAAAAATTTTACACATAGAATATAAATTTAAAAAAAGAAAATTATTAGAAAAATTACAAATTATAAAACATAGAAGTAGTAATAATTTATTAAATAATATGATTAATTTTGATGAAGAATTAATTTTAAAATCGGTTTTAAAACTACATATTATTGAAAAATTTTTTTTTTATATCTGGCTATTCAATGTATCGATATTTATAAAGTTTTTTTAGTAATATCTTTAGTTTATTTGTAAAAATTTTTAACAAAAGCTTGAAAATGACTTAATAGTCGAAAAGCTTCGTATTCGTGTAATAAAGAAATTTTTTAATCTTCAATTTTATTTTGTTTTGTTAAATATATACAGAATTACCGTCAAATTGAATACTCACCCTTACGTCCGAAATGCATAGTAGACCCGGGAGATCTCATTTCTCAGGGAAGATACCGAAATCTTCCGGGTACCTGACTACGGCTAGTCGCATATACGAGTTGAGAGAAAAAGAGCAACCGGAATTATGGCGCTAACACTACCGGTTAACAATTTGAAATAGCTGAGAAGTAGTGCGGATAATTTTCAACTTCCTCGTTTCCGTTTGAAATAACCTCAACTGTCGTCACTTTTCTAAAGAAAAAGAAAGGATTGACTTAGTGTTACACGCGAAATTACGTATTAATTCATCCGGTTGTGTCGCAGCAACCGGTAAGCAATAGAAAATCATTCGTGTTTATCTTACGAACAGAATTTTATAAAATAATCACATACGTATGACGTGCCATACGAATCGATTGGAAAGTAGTGCACTGGGTTAGGTCACGGAAATGAATATACACTTTCGGTTCGAGTGGATTATCCGCACTGCGATATGGATTTGTCGTTAGTAAGAAGGACTAACACTATATTAAAGAATATATATCGATAAATGCACGCCGAATCAAATTGGATTGCAAACCATATCTAACTTACATATTACGCCTAAATATCTATTCTCATGCGTGATGCTGATGATAACAGATTTATTAAAACAGATCAAGAAATCGAAGTTGAAAAGTTTAAAACTCTCAAAAGGAGAAGCGATTAATGAAATATGTGAAACTGATGCTCGGATCGTTGGGATCTTGAGGAGGACAATGTAAAAATTAAATACGCCAAACAGTTCTGACTGACAACGCAAAGATAAAACATTTTTTTTTTTTTTTTTTTTTTTTAATGATTTATAATACTGCGAGCTGTCCACCAAGGACATTTAGCAGTACGTTTAAACGAATTGAGCATGAGGGGACAAGTATCCAGCGATACCTACCCGATTAGGACGACCCTAAACGAGATCCTGCGGTTTCTGACGTTTTAGTCTCCTTATGTCACCGGTGGTATCAAGCAATCCCCTAGCAAAAGTATTCGGGTGGCTATCAAGTCTTCTTGCGTGTCTTTTAGCGTGAACTTTTATGACCTCGGCCACATAATCTATACGTAAATCTCGATGCAACGTTAGATTTGTTACATACCAGGGTGCTTTGGTTATCATCCGAAGAATTTTATTTTGTGACGTTTGTATTATTTTCAGGTTTGATGGTCTAGCACAACCCCAAAGTTGCACCCCATAGGTCCAGACAGGCCTTAGAACCACCGTATATATTAAACGTTTATTATCTGTCGTTAGTACACTGTTTCTCCCTATCAGCCAGTACATTTTTTTAACACGAATATCTAATTCTTTTTTCTTCATCTGTATGTGATGTTTCCATGTTAATCGGCTATCCAGGTGTAATCCTAAGTATTTGACCGTTGATCGCACTGACAGAACGGTGCTATTAATCCTGACGGGTGGGGGTGTAACTTCTCTGTTGGTAAAATGGATATTGACAGATTTGTTTTCATTAATTCCAATTTTCCATTTTTTAAACCATATCTCCGCCTTAGTAAGAGCTTTCTGTAGGTTACTGCTAGCTATCTTCGGATCCGTGTGTGTTGAGAGCAGTGCAGTGTCATCCGCAAATGTAGCCAGCTGTACATTTTCCATTGTAGGGAAATCAGCCGTGTATAACAAGTACAGCGTGGGGCCCAGCACAGAACCTTGGGGAACGCCTGCTAAAAGAGGATGTATTTCTGAATAGGTATGTTTATAACGGACTTGAAAGTGGCGATTTTCTATGTATGATTTCAACAACAGGTAAAAATTTTTCGGCAATAGACGTTTCAGTTTATATAATAGACCATCGTGCCAAACCTTATCAAAAGCTTGTTGAACATCGAGAAATGCCGCGGTACATACTTTTTTGGTTTCTAAGCTATTTTCAATTATACTAACCACCCTATGTAATTGATCAGTGGTGGAATGGTGTTTTATAAAACCGAATTGATGTTGCGGAATTATATCATTGGATTGTATGTAAGGCTGTAATCTTTTTAATATTAATTTTTCTACTACCTTCGACAAAACAGGCAACAAAGAGATCGGACGATAAGATGAAACAGAATACGGATCTTTGCCAGGTTTCGGAATCATTATAATTTGCGCGAATTTCCACTGTACTGGAAAATATTGTACGCGAAATATTGCATTACATATATAAGTCAGTAATACTATAGCTTTTCGCGGAAGTTCATTCAATAATTCAGCGCTTATTAAGTCGAAACCCGGACTTTTCTTCTTTTTCAACGTTTTAAGTAAACATTTCACCTCAGAAGGTGAGGCTAACTTAATCGAAGAAGATGATTCATATGGACTATTTATATAGTCGTATATTTCCCTGTCCGTGCTAGCCGTTATGTTTGGCTGAAACACGGTTACCAGGTGCTGAGCAAATAAATCTGACTTCTGTTTATCATCTCTCGCCCATAATCCGTTGCCATGTTTTATCGGAGGAATATGTGTATTGGACCGTTTAATATTTTTGGTGCACTTCCACAAGGAATAGTCATCTATTGCTAGGGGTGAAAGTTTATTTAAATAGCTATTAAAGGTTTTGTTTTTAATTTCTGCTAATAACATTTTTAATTCTTTTACTTTATTGTTGAAAAATTTTTTATCCCAAGGATTCCCTGTTTGGAACCACCTTCGTCTAAACTTTCTCTTTTCCAAGACTAGCTTTCGGACTGATAGCGGATAATTATTACATTTTTTGTAAGTATTAACTGGAGTATTCAGCGTGGCTGCTGTTTGTATCTCCCTAGTTAGATACCGTACGGCATTCTCGATGTCAATTTCGCTTTTTAATGGAATTTTTAGATTTAATTTGGTATCTAAGTATTCCCTAAATGATTCCCAATCTGTTTTGTGGTTACACAAATATATTTTTTCCTCGCGACATATAACCGAATCGCCAAACGTTAGAATGATACAAGAGTGGTCCGAAAAAAGATCGAAAGAAGAGTTTATTTCTGAGTAATAACTAGCAGTTCCTTTTGTAATGAAAAAATCCAGCAGATCCGGTATTTTACCATTGTCGGTTGGCCAATATGTCGGTTCCCCCGTTGATATGTATTTAACATTATGACTTTCCAGTGCTTGTTTCAGCATACGCCCCCTTGTTGTCGTTAACCTGGAGCCCCACGCTGTATGTTTGGCGTTCCAATCAGCTCCAGAAACGAATTTACTACCCAAATATTTTATGTATTTGCTAAATTCGATTGTCGTTGTCTTGTGTCGTGGCGGACAATAAGCAGCTGATAACACAAGCTGGCCACCCATCATCTGTATGCTAATACTAGCTCCCTGTAGATACTCCTCTTTAAACTGATTTAATTCATGATGTACAATGTCAGTTTTTATTAGTATTGCTGAACCACCATGCGATTTTCCCGAGGGGTGTGTACACGAATACGTGTTATAATTATTTATTTTGAAATTATCCTTATCAGTAAGGTGAGTTTCAGAAACTAAAATTACATCGATTGAATTAATATTTAAGAACAATTCAACTTCGGCTTTATGATTTTTCAAGCCATTCGCGTTCCACTGAGCAACCCTTAGATACCTGGGCATTATTTGATTAGTTTTTGAACTAACGTGGTAAGCATGGATAACATCATGCTATTTTGCTCAGCTAATTGGCGGAATATTGCCTTAAATTCGTTCAGAAACTCCGCCAAATTCACCGTAGGCACATTTTGTCCCTCTACATTTAGATTACTCGACGATCTATTACTGTCGGAGATTTGCCCGGAAATTCCTACATGGTTCATATTTGCTGTAGTATTATTCATCTGACCTGAGGTGTTAGCATTAATAACTTGTGAATAGCTTACAGATGGTCGTCGATAATTTTGTTTGATAGGTTGACTCGCTCTAAGTTTGAGATTTGTTTTATTTTGTACTAATTTTTGATATATCTCACAACCTTTATAATTCGCGGGATGAGATCCACCGCATAGTCCGCATGTAGGAGGTGATTGTGGGTCCTTTTTGCATTCGTAGGTTCGATGTCCATCTCCACATTTCACGCATACTGGCGCTCGTGTACAGTAGGCTTTCGTATGTCCCCATTGTTGACAGTTCAGACACTGAGGCATTGATGCTTTCTTTTTAGGCGATTCTATTTTAATAATTGTATTACACAGTGATTTTAAATTATATATCTCTCGACAGTTTGTTGTTGGTTCTAGGTCTATGAAGAATAATGGCAACGGTTTTTTTGTCTGATACTGCCTCACATTATGAACATTGCGAACTTTAAACCCATGCGATTCTAATTCTTCTTTTATGACCATTGGATCGATTGAAAAGTGTAAATGCCTGATCACAACTTTGTAAGCTCTATCTTGTTTCATTTGGTAGGTGTGAAAAATAATATTTTCTTCTCTAAAGACTCGCGTTAACTTGCGGTATTCTTCCGGAGAGCGTACATTAATTTTAACCACCCGATCTGTCAGCGCTTTTGCATAGTAATCAGCTTTGTTTATTACTAGTTCTATTTTTTCCTGCATTTTTTTGAAATTTTGCACTCCATGTACGAAAATAGGAGGTGGTTTAGGAATAGATGTAGTAGGAATATTTGTTGAATTTGTTTGTATAGCCGCATTGCTTTCTTCATCGGTATCATTTTCATCGTCAGTTGGAAGGGCCTCGTATCTATTGCGTGTCATTTTAGCATGTTTCTTATTATCATCTTTAACAATAACTGACTGCCGTTTTTTCCCCCTTTTCACTTTAACTTTTTGCCAATCATTCTCGTGATTATTCTCACTCATAACGATTTCTTCGCCACTGGCATTTTCACTTTCCCCTTTGGAACTGTTTTCGTGTAGGAGAGGGAAATATTGGTTGTTGATACTATTTTGATTATCTACGTAATTATAACTTGGCTGTAAGTATTGTAAATTTTTGTGAGACTGTGTGATAACAAATACGGGCTGCGTGGTGGGAATACCCGTTGATGGTCCTGCCATATCGTGCGGACTTATAAATGACGGAGTAAATCTAGCCGGTTGCATGATTTGGTTAGTATAAATTTGTGACATTTCATTGTGTTGTATGCGTGTACCAGTCGACGTATAAACCGGTTCTTGTGTATGGGTTTGCGTAGCTACCGTCGTCTTCATATCGACAACAGTAGCCCGCGCTTGTATATATGTGTAAATATATATAGACTATACTTTAATAAACCTAAACGTAGCGTATAATACAGAAAATTATGATACGGAATAATATAGTAATAGTAACGACAACAACAATAATATGTAATAAAGATAAAAATAAATAAAACGGTATTATCTCACCGATCTGATATGATTCGATGAAAAAGCGATGCCTCCGAGTATATCTACATATTACGAGAAATATATTAACGATTTAATGAATAATTACGGAACACAAAACACGAACGTCGACGACCATTAGAGATAACGATCAATTATCAGATAAAACATGAAAACGGGTTTCAGGACATGTTCGAAGAAATAGATGAACATTGGAAAAAAGTGGCTAACGAAGCAAATCACTTGAAAGCATTAAACGGGAAAGAGATGAAAATCAAATGGGGGGGATAAACATGAAGAAATTCAGTCACTGGCTGACCATTCTTCGTTGCAATTAAGACAATATACGGGCTGAGATATCGACGCAAAAACGCAGTACAAGATGGTTCTTATCATCGATGCCTGGCTAACAGAGATGATGTTCGACATGAGTGAAAATAACATTATTGTGGAACTTTTAAATAATGATAATAGAAGTCGGTGTTAATAATATAATTATATTCTCCTACAGTATTTATTTTATATATCATATTCCGTTGTATACTGCTGAAGTCGAAACTAAATCGGCCTGCACACAATTCCACATTTCCTTCGGAATAATTGCCTTGCACCGTCGTCAAAATTACGCAATTCCTTTTTTCTCTCCAAATCCGTTTAAATACATCCAAAAATTAAACATCCACTAATATCCTCAACAGAACTATACGTGGTACATCAATATACCTTTTTTTTTTTTAGAAAAAAAAAACAACAACAGGCCTATCGGTTTCATTAACGTGTTTCTGTAACAATGTCGAGAACGTCGAATTGCCGCACCGCTATTATAATAGTCACTTAGTTTTAAAATCGACTATAGCATTTATTATCGTTTGTTCGTTGATTTATTTGCGTTATTTATTTTTAACGCAGCGGGAATTTCGCCGATGGCGACGCAAATGGGTCGATATTACAGTTCGACAGCAGCCGCTGCTACAGTAGCGGCGTACGGATCATTAGGAGCGGCTAGTATGGCAGCGGCCGCTGCGGTAGCGGCCCAACATTCCGCTCAGGTATGTTTAACAATTATACTAACCACTTAAAACTTAAAAGATCATTCATCATTAATCATCAAAAACGAATCCATAATTAATATTAATATTATTATTATTATTATTATTAAAACCACTGTTATATGTAACGAGGAACCGCATAATCGTGACGCCCTTCAAGAGTATCGCACGTGTATACACGTATCGGATTATTCATCATACGTAAACATGAAAGAATATCCTCGACCGATTTAATCAATTCCGAATATGTGAGCGGCTGAGTACGTCTGTTTACACACATGCACACGCATAATATAAATATATTTAATACAGGAGTTCACGTGTACATTTTAAAACGAAGCTGACGTTACGCCGGTTCCTCTATAGAATAGTCGTCGCTTTGGAAAAGGTTTTATCTTATAAAAATTACAAACTCAGAAACTTTCTATATCGTTTACTTCAACTGCTAATAACTTCATTCCAGAATAACTTCATTCCAACTAGAATTTTGCATTTCGAATTTCTACGGTCGACCTCAATTAATTGCTATCTATTAAGCCTAATCAGCTATTTTCGTACTTACCACCGCTGTATTAGTTCGGTCAAATCGAGGAGTTTCGGAACGTGAATCTCGACGGCAAATTTTAATGTTGTTTCACGCGGCACAACTCCCGAGAACTACCGCCTTGAATTATATCCTCTCTTTACGCCCGTCCTTCGGACATGTACTTGGCGTACATGAATTATTAGCGATGTAGTTATTTCGATCTCTCTGATAAATCGTCTCACATTGTTTAAATATATAACACCTATAAATACATATATATAGCCTAACATACATCAACGATATTATTAAATAAAGGAAATAGTGAGAAAGAAGTTCGCTACGTTTACAATTACATACGCATATCTTTGAATAGTGTAACAAATAATTAGTGCTAATTGTTGGCATCTAACATTTCCTCGTTCCTAATTTCGAGGTCATTTGATTTTTCTTTAAGCACGGAAGAGAAATATATTCGTACGTAATTTATTCATTGTTTTAACGCGATTAGTGGAATTTTATTTACGTATACGCATGGCGAGGGTTCATTGTTGCTCTAACGGTACAGTTTGCGTGAGCCCTTAACCGGTAAAATTATATCTAATCAATTGAGCTATTAAAACTGATCGGTTGGTAAATCAATACTAGCTCGCCGGTAAAAAGAAAAAGCCTTAAAATGTTTTGGAAAACCAAACCCATTATTGGGTTACCGACGGCGCGTCGTCTGACTGGTACCTTATCGATCTTAGAAACAATAAAGATCGCCCGGGCAACAGCTTCTACCAACTTTGTAGCTTTTCATATCTGAGTTTTAAATGCATACACATATATATCTATGAACAAATACATATATATATATATATATATGTATATTTATATATATATATATATATATATATATATATATATATATATATATATATATATATATATATAGGGTGCCCCAGAGAAGACGGACGGCTGTGTTTTTTGAATACCTCAAAAACTACTCGACCAAAATTTTTGAATCAAATTTTATAAAAATACGAAACCGAAAGATTAGCATGCAACCGCCATTTGCAACAATACATTCATTCAGTCTTTTCATAAAAAGGTCATTTGTGAGATTGTTTTCAGGTCTTCCAGATCTCGTGGACGGTGTTTCGTAAACGTGGCCCTTAAGGTATTCCCACAAAAAAAAAAACTGGAGCGGTTAAATCTAGCCAGCACGGTGGCCAAGCGAAATCCGTGCGACGCCACAATATGAGGTTACCAAACTGTTCTTTCAGTTCTGCGAGTGTTTATGTCGAACAGTGACACGTCGCACCATCTTATTAAAACCATGTCAGTCGACTACGACAAAGTGAGGAAAGAAAAAAACGAGTTTATCATCTGGATATAGCTCGTTCGGTTTACAGTATCAGTGAAAAAATAAGCACCCACTATTCCGTTACTCGCTCGCTGTGTGACGGCCTCTGATCAGTAACAACAGTTCTGTTTGTTTACGAATCCGGATAGCTGAAAATGAGCTCCATGGCTCATCAAAATAAATCGATCTGTTCGTTTTCGATTTTATTCAGCATCGTTTCAGTAAAAAGTTTTCGCTGTGCATGGTCGGTACTTTTTAATTCCCCAATTATTACCAGCCTATAAGGATCAAATTTCAAGTCTTCTAACAATATACGGTGAACTTTCTCGATCGCTACCCGAAATCGATCGATGTTTGTGGGTGTTGTGAACCATGCTTTTTACTTTTTTTGTACCCGGCTGCAGAAGCTGTCTCTCGAAAATTTTCAATTCACTTTAAAATTAAAAATTACTACAAATATTCTATAAATTCGTATTAAGGTACTCAATGGTGATGTAAACAACATAAAATTTGCTTCATCATAACTGCACTAAGAAGAAATATATACGCCATGATCATATATATATATATATATATATATATATATATATATATATATATATATATATATATATATAACTATAACTCACACATATATATAATATGTATGTATATATAGTATGTACTTGCACACGTGTAATTTATGATTGTAATATCCGAACTACTTTAACTGCAAAAAACTCTGAATTCCCACATTGAGTAAAAAAAAAAAAAGTTTTATTCGTAAATTATCGATTAAAAAAATGTATGCCTTTATTTCGATAAGTCGAAAGGTCGATAAATTGATAATTAAATTATCGCATCCGTTAGAAGTCGATACGTATGATTCGAAATAATACGATTTAATAGTTAACGAGCGTTTATTTGAATGTAAGTGGTCTATGTAATCAAAAGAAGTTTACAAAGCATTCCATTAAAAAATGGCAGTCGCGTAGGTCAAATATTGTTGGTAATTTTTCAGTTTTGTCGGGGAAACAAAACAGATAATGTATATATATATATATATATATATATATATATATATATGTATGTGTGTGTAATGCAATTACTATTTTAACGTATAATATCTCTGAAAATACGAATCTACGAAAGTCTCATCCAATAAGTACGCTTGTTCGGTTCGTGATCAATGTACCGTGACTGAAGAATGCAGTAGTATTATATAATTACATCTATATGTTATAATATAGGAAATCTTCACGAGTGTATTTATATTATATATACGTATAACACGTTTATTTATTCGAAAGGCCTTGTACATTTCTTTCTTTTTTATGTTCTGGTCTTTCTCTAAATCTTAGTCGCCCACATACTCCGTCTAGGCTGATCTTTTTATTGCTTATTTATGATAATGCCACGTTTTTAAGTTCAAAAAGTACCATTCGGAACTTTTGTTGTATTATCTACGTAATATAGTGTACAATAAATACATATGACACTATTTATATATATATACATGTAGTATATGCGTCACACGGTTATATTTTACTGGTACAGTATTAAGCGTGTGTAAAATTCGTGTCAGTGATTTTTTTATGTATGTAAAAATTATCATTTTGTTAGTTCGTCGAATGCTATAACTAGATGCCTATTATATCGTAGTGGGGACTATACATATACATGTATACATATATATATATATATATATATATATATATATATATATATATATATATATATATATATATATATATATATTCTTATTAAACGAGCAATTTCTTATACATATATATATCCCAAAAACGGCTCCAACTATTAGGACGGAATTTTTGTATAATATCCATAATTTATTAAGTAATTAAAAACGACCTGCATTGAAATTATGAATTTTGAAATTTTAGGCTCGGACCCCGAGTACACAGCAATAAAATTTTGAAAATGTCGTTTTTTTCATTCATCTTTTTCTCAATGCTGAAATGTCAGTCTAATTGCATACAATTTCGCTGATAGAACTGAGAAGTACAGCGGTAGTGAATAACATAAGCGGTACAGTACATAATGGAGGATACGAATAATCTCTTAATGCGAAAAGTCATCCTTAGTAACTAGTATTCAGCGGTACGGTGTTTAAGTAGTGGCACAAACGCAGTATCCCATCAAAACTAGGCTGCAACCATAAACCAACGTTAACTTGGATCCCGAGCCATTCTGGGTTAATTCTACAATGTTTCCAGCTCCACAATTACCTGCTACAAGTAAGAAATTTGGTGTGCAATCGAATCATGCATATTATCCAAATGGAAACTACAGTGATAGTAGATGCTGTGAACAAACCAATTACGAATACATAGAACGGATACGACATTCTGACATTCTGGTCTACAACGTCCTTGCTGACACGTAAAGAAGAAATCATCTTACGTCGACTGCGTCTCAGACATACACTTTTATCGCACGCTATTCTTGTAATGGTGAGCCAATAAATGTTGAGCACCTCCTGCTCGAGTGTTCGAGTGTGCCGAGTAAATCAACTAACGCGTCAAGTTCTGGTTTCCAATAAGCGATAAAGAAATATGTCCAATACCTGTACGAAATCGGCTTATTCAATCAGTTCTAGTACTTACCGTGCCTCCGGCACTACAGCAATTCACAACACGTTAAAGGAGTCAAGTTTTTCTCGATGCTTATCAGAATGTAACGTTAAAAATTTCAGCTCGATCGTATTAACCGTTATCACATTCAGTATCAAATTATTTAAAAGTACTGTTTTATAAATTTTGATAATTTTTGTAAATTGTGTATCTGAGCAATATTTTTACATTCTTACAAATTTGCGTATACGTTTATAATATTATATTTTTTATATTCCCCAGATAATAGCTTAACAGGTGAAAAGCTTTGTAATTTTTCACGAAGAAAACCTTTTTAGAGATTTTAATTTTTTTTTGTTTATTTATTTTTTTTAAATCACTACATTCCAAAAATTCTCCATTTAAATGTAATAAAATGTTGATATCATAGTAATATTGTAAACTTGCTACCTCACATTCCGAAAGAATAAGTAAAGTACATCCTCGTTCTGCTTAAACAATTTTTTACGCTAAATTATATTTAATATAATTAAAAACAATCGCCTCGCATAGGTGTAATTATAATGTATCGTGTATAGCTTTCTCGATGAATATACAATTTTTTTAATGGGTTATATATAGATATTTTTAGAATTGAAGCATTTAATGTCAACTACAAACGTCTCTTATTATAAAAAGTACACTAAAAGTTTATGGTACCCTCCGTATATGGGACATTGTCACTAAAACTGTTAATGTCCCGTGTTATTTTTTACAGATTTTCAATATTTAAAAAAAAAATAATAATAATAATAAAAAAATGAAAAAAGTAAATAAGCTATAGGCAGGCTGAATATCGATAAATAAAACCGGCCTATATATATATATATATATAAAAACAATTTCCTGAAATAATTTGTAACCCACACGAAAAGTATCGATTAATTCGATAATCAATATTTACGATTATTTACGATATACACGCGTATAATGAGACTCCGGCTTTACTCGTTTCCAAGTGGTGACAATAGTAAACGTCTTCTTTTTAGCAGCTCGAACCGAGAATTAATAAATATAAATGAACGACCAACGCCCATGACCGGTTTGTTAATAATTTTATATTTTGTAAAATTACGAGTCATTAATGAAACCACTACTATCTCGATTACGGTCGACTCGTGGAAATCGATAAAGTGAAGAAATTTATCGAAAATCGTAATATTTTGTTTATATCGATACAATCAAAAATCCGTTCGAATATTTTCCAAGAAAGTTCGACGTTGTCTCTCCATTTTTATAACTAGGAGTACGATTATTCAATTTCAAATTTTAATTACGTCGTAATTAAGAAAACAGTTTTTAATCAATTAACCGCTTTAGTTCTAAACTATATGATCTATAGCGAACGTGTATAAATATATATAAAATGTTTTAAAAATAATGAATTAATATGTATAAATAACAGCTTTTGAGTAAACTTAAATGAAACTTTTCAACGCCTTAATCGAGTCTATCGAATTAAATTAAATAATAGCTAATGTCAATAACAACAATGATAATAAAGATACCATCCTAGTAAAATAGATGAAGTATTTTATTCATAAAAGAAAAAGACGAAGATATTTGAGAAGCGTAATAATAACAAATGACGTAGAGAGAGTATACGTGAAGGAATATGATGGGCGAAATTGGAATTTATATAAAAGAACGGATTGTCACATGAATATATAAATTAAGAAGAAATTGATTAAAAACATTTTTACTTTATGATTCGGAAGTTTAGACGATAGATAAAAAAACGCAAAGCTAGTGGGTGTGTTCGAAAGGAAATGCATATGTTTATTATGTAATACTGTTTCTTAAACTGTAAATAATTTTCAACGTGTTCGTGTAAATATTTTTCAAAATTGAGACATTTCCCGTCAATCGGAAAATAAAAAATTTCATCTACCATATGCGTCGTTCTTCCGGCGGTATCTCCTTGACAAGAATTAGCCTACATCATGCTCTAGCGTTTTCTGTTTCTCGCGTTCTTTATTATATCTACTACGTTGTTATTTTCTCCGTCAGTTACCATTTCTAATCGTTTCCTTCCTCTTGTCACTTTTCCCTTGATCTACCCTGTAAAGCCAGCAGAAAGATACCGTTTTCGCTGGTCTTATACGCCAAATATTTCCGTTTCCTAGCAAGGATGTCCCGAGCTATTATCGATGATTCGAGGCCGCATCTTTCAAATACATATTTATTCGTTTTCTGTCCATGCTATACTTCATATCCTTCTCAGGATTCGTATATGCTTCTAGCGCCGTTCTAAGCTTTCTGCGTTCATTGTCAATATTGACATAGCGCTGGATCGGCAGAAGTTTTCAATATTTCATTTAATATGTATGCGAGAAACACTTCTTTCGCCACGGCGATTCTTCTTTTAATTTCCATTTTATCTCTTCCATCGATAGATATCTACAACTTTGTCTCTTCAAGACTGCAGTTTTATTACCGGATCTCGTGAACTACATCGTCATCAACGTTTATAATCATATCCCATTTTTCACACGATTTATTTAGTTTATCTAACATTGTATTTGCTTCGCAGATGCTGCCGATAGAACTTTATCGTCGGCATAACTGATGCAATTTAAACCCTAGGTGATATATATATATTGGCGTTATTTCTTCCGCATATATATTAAACTCTAGGGGATAAAGGGCACAACGCCCTTCTTTATGTTACATCGTTTTGCGGAATATTTACCGTCTACCTTTACATTTGCAGTTTGTTCTCATGTAACGTCATCAGTAGTCCTAGTATTGTCTATAGTCTATATTATATTTTCCTAGGCATCTGAAATAATTCCCCGTGGTTCGATTTTTTCGAACGCCTTCTCATAATCAATAAAATAGACCATCGCATCTCTTTTAATGTTTACAGCTCTTTGAATGATTATTTCGAAAAGGGGGCTAATCTTTTGAGCCCCTCTTGTTTATGAATCCAAACTGAGTTTCGTTCAATTGTGTCTTTTCTCTATACTCTTCTTTATTATAGCAGGAAATAACTTAATATCTTATATTCGTTATTCAGTAAACAGAAATAATTCAGTGTTTTTTTTTGTTTTTTTTTTTTTTTAATTTTAGGTAAACAACAATAACAACAGCTCGACGGAAAGTCTGAAATACTCGATCGATCATTCGATAGCCGATAAATATTCTTCTCATCGACCATCCGCTCATGGTCACTACCTTCCGCCCAATACATCTCTAGCTTTGTCTATGTATACTTCGGATCATAAGTATCTAGAAGCGGCATCGAAAAGTT